>OX377620.1:175204239-175804239 GCA_947397865.1 Polietes domitor | reverse complement strand
TGTATTGTGATAACGCCACTAATTTTGTTGGAGCTCGTAATAAGCTGGCAGAACTTAAAAATACGTTATTTCGCGAAGATGTGGTTCGTGAGATGAAGTCGTATTCCATACAGACAGGGTTTGAATTTTGTTTCATCCCTCCTCGTGCCCCTCATTTTGGAGGTTTATGGGAGGCAGCCGTTAAGTCAACCAAAACCCTTCTCATAAAAAATATTGGACAATCGTATCTCACGTTCGAAGAGCTGCAGACTCTTATCATAGAAATCGAAGCCATTTTAAATTCACGTCCAATTGCCCCGATGTCAGATGATCCCAATGATGGGGAAGCTTTAACACCGGGTCACCTGCTGATTGGTTCAGCTTTAGTTGCTATGCCCGATGAACATTTTGACGTCACCAAACAACCATCATTGACCCGTTGGCAACGTATTTCATTTTTAAAGCAACAATTTTGGCAGTTATGGTCCAGAGATTATCTTCTATCGTTGCAACAGCGAACAAAGTGGCTCAACACACAGTCAAACATCAAAGAAGGCCAACTAGTCATTGTACATGAAGACAACACACCCCCTCAGCAATGGCTTTTGGCTCGAATTACCAATTCTATATCCGGTCCCGATGGACGAGTTCGAGTGGTAGAGCTGAAATCAAGAAATGGTTGCTATCGTCGTCCTATTCATAAAGTGGCTCCCTTACCTTCCCCAGATTCTATCTGAAAGAGAGGCCTTTCAACGGGGGGAGCATGTCGGATAAGATAGCCAAACATAAAATTCCAAATTGAATTTATATATATATTTTTTATTTTTAAAATTATTATTATTAAAATCGCGGGCCACCCTAATAAATTCTTCTAATAATATAGTAACAACACACAAACTCACAAACAGTTGTTTGTCATTTTGCTTTGGTCAGTCTGAGTGTTATTGTTGCTAGTTATTTAAGTCCCGATGCAAAAAAGTATAACAACAACAAAACAAACGCATTGGAGTTATTTACTCTGTTTGTTTCGTTAAGTCGCGCGTATTGTTTTTGTTGTCAGTTTGCATTGTATGTATATTGAAACTAACTGTCGCTTTTTTGTGTCTCTTGGTGGCCCAGCGACTATCAGATTTTTGTAAAATAGTTAGTTAGAAAAAATACATCGAAGAATAAACTTGAAAATAAACAGAAGTCATTTAGTTTATTTATTACAAAAAGTCTAAATACATCAAAATAAGTTTTTGTGCAACAGCTTCCATAAGAAAAACTTAAAAAGAGGTTTCAATTCTCACAATTATGACACTACCCTACTATAATCGTTCATTAGAATCTATCTATTGTGCCAAAATGAGAACTTTATTTCTTTTTCCAATGAATCAGAATTTATTTTATTTTTTAGATTTCCAGTTTTCCCCACTGTGCGTACGATGAACAGGAAAGGAAGCAAACTCAATAAAATGTCAATTTCATCACCAAAGCGGTGTATGTTGCGTATGAGTAATAACGACTTTCCGAATGACGACATTAAGTACACGCCACCGTGCTGACAAGTAATACCGGCAATTAATATCAAGTATACGCTCCTCTGAACCAAAGCATTTCAACTTTATTTTGAACTGTCTGCAAATTGTGTCCTTAACTACAAAATTTGCCTTAATTTCGTACATACTGTGCGGTGTGGTGGTAATTATAAATCATAAGAGAGAGAGAGAGAAAAAAACGACCCAAACGAAACGAAAATTGTGTTATTAAATAAAATTCAGCATGTTCATAATTGCCATGTTCTTTCGTATACAAATTAAACACTTAGACCACATTCAAAACACACACACACACACTCCAAGGAAAGCCAACATTTGAGAGAGCGACGCCACGACATAAACACGAAGCACATGTATGGACCCAGCCAAAGCCACACCACATCCTTCTGACCCAGATGCAATTACAGTTGTTTTTTTCTGGGTTCATCTCTTTGGTGCACAAAACTGCTGCTGCTGCTGCAAATGTTGTGTTGTGTTGTTCTCTCTATATTAACACCAACACAACTTGTTTTTCTTCCTCTTCTTCTAATTTTAATTACGTACAAATGGCTATGCTGAGGTATTTCATTATGAACCAACGAACATTGTAGTTTTCAATTAAAATCCCAAAGGTCAAATGCTCTAAAGGATAAGAGCTTCAAATTTAATTTGTTAATATTTAAAACTTTGCAAATAATAATAATCCCAACTGGGTTATGAACAATTGCCCGACTTTGTGTCCATCTTAGTCTGGACACAATAAAGAATCCAAAAAAAGTTATAGTTTATCATAAAAGTGGAATGAAGTTTTACTCTTATTAATATTCTTATTCATCTTCTAGGCAACTTTGTTGTGTTCATTCCAACTCCGGGCCGAGGGAGAGAGAAAGCCACGTCACTTCATGCAACTGCCAACTTTTTAACTGCAACTAACAACTTATAGAGCAGCAAAAAAAAAAAGCTGTGTCCTTTGGCGTTTGCATTTTATTTATTAAAACTTTACCTCTGTAAACATTAAAACATCCTTTTTAGCATAAATATTGTTTACAGTTACTACAGCGGAGTTTTATAAAGTGCAACTGCAACATAATGTTGCAAGAGCCATAAAAGTGTTTCACATTAAAAGTTATACACCTTTTATGGTTTGCTTTGGTGTGTGTTGCCAGCCGTTGATATCTATGCTGGGTCGTGTTAATAATACTGTCCCCAAAATTGTCCAATTCTCACCAGGAATGTTGTGTTGAATATGCCACATACTGCTACGCACTCACACTCGCTCACACCCACACCGACACACAACGTCTCTGCTAAGTGGTGTTATGGTGACAAACAAGATGTTTACAGCAGCAGCTAAACAAGAATTCTTTTGTGAGTTGTGCCATATGGGATGTCCTTTATTCAGGACACTGTATGGGGCAAAGGGTCTTGTTAAAAGTGTCGCAAGAATTTGAACAGAGAAATCCAGACTTTATACAAAACTTTCACACATTTGATGAGCTAACAGAAATTGGACTCAGAATTAGCAGCCTCTACAATTTGTCTTCTTGTTATAGAGGAACCCCCAAAGTGATCTTCCACGCCGTAGAATAGTGGTACTAAAATATGGGTTTTATAACTCAAAATAATTAGATTGGTATGAAATGTAAACCAACTTAAAACTCCCATGATTTCACAGTGAAAATATTGCCAAAGACCGAGCTTCGTAATTGTAAAATAGAAGCTCTCTTAAATTATACTGTGTGAATTTTTCTAATTCATGGAAATAGCTATATTTTTTCGTGTTGCACTGTGTTATTCTCTATCTATCGATATGTAGCACCTAAATTAATATTATGTCCCCACGAAGACTCATAGCATGTGGAGAACCAACAGAGTTGGTTTTCCATTGAATACTATAAGCGAAAATCTGGGTATTTCAAACAAAAGCAATAATTAGGCTCTTTGGAAGGTGTTAAAACTATGCTACAAAAAATGAAAATTTTGTGCCCGAGACCTAATTATTTATTTTTTTCATCCATTGAGTAATATTGATTAATACAATCAACACATAATATTTGGGTAATTTTATATATATATATATTTTTTTTAATAAAATTAATTTTATAATTAAAATAAATTTTTTAATTAAAATTAATTAATCGCCGAATTTAGAAAGTTGACGTCCGGTCACACTCGTTTAAATTTTCAATTGAAGGTAATTGTGATGTCTTCCAGTTTCACTTTCAAATAGTGCACGCAGTGGTTGAGGAAGAGTCTTTATATTTTCATTTTCGAAAATGCCAGAATATATTTTAATTTTCACATTTCCAGTTTTCTCCACCGATAGAGTGAATCTCAATAAAAAGTCAATTTCCTGGCCTAAAACCAAAGGGGTGTACGTTGCGTATGAGTAATAACGAATTTCCGAATGACGATATTAAGTAAACGCCACCGTGTTGACAAATGATACTGTCAATATTAAGTATATGCTACTCTGAACCAAAGCAATTCTACTTTATTATCCAGCAAAATATGAAAGTAGTTCAATATAAATGGCATTATCGTTTCTCCTAAATCATGTATCCAAGCAAATTCATTTTAAACAATTTCTCAAATGCAAATATATTTTTCATCTAATGAAATCTTTCAAAAGCTCTTCCAAAAATAAATTAGCACTTATTCCCAGCTATAAAATGGAAGTATTTCTAAATGAATGACACTTTCATCGCCCCTGAATCATGCATCCATTCTAAATAGCTTCTCAAATGCGTATAAATAAATTATAAATTAGAATTTTCTCTTTAAGTTAAGTTTTTTTCATTTCATATAGAAAATGTAAAATAATCAAATATCGAGAAAAATATAATTCGGTTGCGTTGTGTGTTAATTGTGGTTTGTGTAAACGATTTTAATATGGCTCTAATGGGTAGGATAGAAATATCTATTTGTTCAATTTCGATCTGAAATATTTTCTATAATGGATAATGTTGGAGCGTCATAAAAATACTGTATTAAATGGGGCCGAAGATGAAGAAGAAACGATTGTTTTAAATTGAGAACATTTACACTGGAAATTCGTGCTTCAAAGGATTTATTAATTTTAAAATGATCATAATTTTGTGAAAAGAAACTGTCGCGCAATTCCCTAACATTGGTATGTACATACTTTAATATACATTAATATAATAACAATTAATTAATAATAATGAAATAAACTCCACTAGCAGGTAGAATGAGTTGCGAAATAATATTTAAGAAAATGTTAGAAAAGAAAGAGAGACAAGAATGTTACAACAAACAGCAGTAACTGAAGCAGTACTTCCTCTACCGACGATATTCCATATACACAACCTATACCTCGTTTTCAAGATATTTCATCTATTCAGCCTTCTCATCCTGTCCAAGAGACACCATCATCCTTAGATTTGGATGAATTGTTTGGACAAAACACCGAGAAGAATGTACTGAAAAGTATTTTAAATCGGAGACAAAAATCGAGAGAGCACTTCCTTTAAAAAAATGCGACAAAAGTGCTATATACAGGGTGCGGCTAAAGTAACTATATGATTTGTTTTTTAAATAACTATTGAATGGAATGAAAAAAAAAAACAAAAAAATTTATGATAAAAAGAAAGTTTATTTTATGTTATTTTTTTACATTAATTATGAAAAATAATATCAGTTAAATGAGAACCGTTTTCTCTAACGCAAAAATGTGCTCTTTTTATGGCATTTTCCATAACTTTGTTGAGTGTTTCTTGTGGTATACGATCAATTTCTTCTTGAATGTTGTCCTTTAGTTGTAAAGATTTCTGATGAAGATTTTTGGGATTTTGGGATCCCCAAAATCTGTTGTTTTGTTTATTTACGAAACCGTTCAAGTGAAAATGCGCTTCGTCGGTCATCATTAAATTTGACAAAAAATTTTCATTTTGATCAACGAGATTTAAAAGTGCTCTAGCAAATTCCAAGCGCAATTGCGCAATTGTATAGCGTTCCATTTTTAAATATTCTCCCAAGTTTAATTTCTGAAATAGGAAAAAAGAAAAAGTTAAATACTCGCAAGCAAAGAAGTTACAATTGTTTTACATCATATAGTAACTTTAGCCGCACCCTGTATTAGATATATATTTAATTTAGAGCGCCCCGGTAGTCGAGTTGGTAGCGTGCTCTGCTATCAGCGTGGGGGTCGTGGGTTCGATTCCCACCAGAGGCTCTGGTCTGTCGCTGCAATAACTAGCTGCAATGGTCTTAGTTACCACGGCTCAATCCCTGCACCCAAAATTAGAATATAAATTTATTTTGTATTGTAATTCATAATAAATAAAAAATATATTTAATTTAAAACGAAATTTATATATTTGTGTTGTTTTCGAAATTTCATAAACATACGCCTGTACAACTAGCAATTAATTCAAAGTAAAATTAAACAGAAAGAATTTATTTCACTGAATTTCCATTAATTCTGAGAAGTGATTCATAAGAACTCCCACAATGTGTATAATTTTCACCCATGAACAAATGTCATGTAAGCATCGAACATGCAGTGCTTCTAAGCCCTCATTCGAACGAAGTGGCGGGGATCTGTAAATGAACCTATTCCTCAGAATGACAACCCTCTGTCAAAACAAGTAAGTAAGCTTTAGTCAGCTAAAATGACTTATTTATACCCTCACTCTTAGAGAATACAGAAGAATTTGTGTGGAAGGTAGTAGAAGGTCCGTGGCACATGGTCCCAGCTTCCAAACCAATTGTAAAAACATGATCAAATTTCAAGTCATAGTGGATCCCATACATCAGTATAGAAGTATGAAGGATTTAATATTACCTAGGATAGAGATAATTGTGTGGGAGGTACAAGAGGGGGGGCTAAAGCGTTAATATTTTTTATGTTTAAAGCGATTATAAACACATTTATAAATATCAAATTTCAAATGATTTTGACTACCCGTGTGGATGTTATATCGGTTTTATTGTAACCAAGGATTTGCAACTTTGTGTGGGAGGTAGCAGAAGGGGTGTGACAATATCGCCCATATTCCATGCGATTGAAACTTTTATTAAAGCATTATTAAATATCAAATTTCGTAGCATTCCGATCATTCGTATAGAAGTTATAATAGCTTTAATTTTACGTAGTTTAGGGTGATTTGTGTGGGAGGTACTGGAAGGGGCGTGGCAAAACCCGTGATATTTAGTACACTTAAAATGATTATAAAATTATTATCAAATACCAAAATATAGCTGATTCTGAATATCCGTGTGGAAGTTATATGGGTTTTAATTTGGCATTGGAATATGGGCTATTTGTGTGGGAGGTACCAGAAGGGGTGTGGCAATTTCGCCCATCTTCGAACTTAATCTAAGATTGGGAAAATTATTACCATGTTTGAATCGATTACTTAACTCCTTTTGAGAGTTATCGTGTACACCAGCCAGCCAGACGGACGGACGGATATGGCTCAAACATCTTCAAAGGCGTGAAACAGATTTGGTGCAAACATACATAGGATCTTAAGTCACTCCTTCAACGCGTTACACTTTTTTCTGTCCCAAATGATGTATACCCTCCAACTCTATAGAGTGAGGGTATAAAAATTAAACAAAAAGAAAAGGAAGCCATTACCTCGCTGAATAACAAAAAATTTAATTCGAATTTTTCACCAGCAAGGGTTTCTAAGACATGGTCAAACTTGACAGTCATTTCTCCGGCACTTTGTTACTTTTGTATTTTTATTTTTTTTAACTATTTTCCAAAGTAACCTCTAGATATTTAAATTATATTTTTTCAGAGTCTAACCCCTTAAATTAATTGATGAAGATCCAAATTTTCACAACTTCCGAATAAAAACTATGAACTATGGACCTTAGTCTTCTATGGATTGAAACTGTAAAATGCCCATCCATCTACTAGCACCTCAATTTTCCTAGAGTCTTAAGATGATGTGTATCATTTATCTTCCATATAACATTTATTGTTTACGAATTATTATTTAATTTGTTCTAAACTTTGGACTGTCTTTAGTTCTATGTCTAGAAACTGAAAGAGGTATATGTATCTTAGCTTCAATTTTATTCAAAATATGTTTCGGTATTTCGGGCCTAGGATTGATAACGAGGTATCTCAGATTCAATATTATAAAAAAATGTGCTTCAGTGTCTTAGGGAGTCCCTGTTGGAATGACAGTTTATTATCTAGAAATTTACCCTTCGCATTTTCTCAAACACTGAACTCACATCATCAGTCATACTAAGACGCTGAGCCTTTCATTTTCACCTGCACCTCCTACCGCCTGCGACCCCAAGTGGGTTTTTGACGTTTTTCTTTCATTTTAAAATTTTCCACCTCGTTTTCTTCTACTTTTTTCATATTCCCAGCTACGTATTGAAAGAATGTAACTATTTTCATCTTGTTTACAATTTATTTTTATACATAAGAAGCAGCACGTTTTTTATAACTTTCCATTGTTACATTTTATAACATCAAAACAAGGAAAAAAGCAAAAAAATGAAGAAGGAAAGGTAGAGCTGTATGTGAATGAAGATGAAGTTGAAGAAGAAGTGGAAGGAGAAGCAGAGCTGGAAGAAATTCATAATGTACGAAATAAATATCTCTGTGTTAGTGGTTGGGCATTAAACAAGGGTGCTGTCATGCGATAAAGGATAAATAAGATATTAAATAATAAATACCAATAAGGATAAGAATATTGCTGCTCCCAGCAGGGCACGAGAGAGAGAGAAAAAACACAACAGAAACAGTTTGTTAAGCAGAAGTGGCATCGAACAAGCAGTTGTTGAGAGCCAAAGCACAGGATTATAAAATTGGGAAAGTTGATGGGGCTGCCAAGGTAGGAGAGATGATAACGGCTACAAATTGTAAACAAGTCAAGCGTTTGGTAATTGTTGGCGTTATTTTTTTTTTGTAGCTTTTTGTAATCTGTCTGTTAACAATGGGCGATTTGATGTAGCAACCTTTTCCCCACTGAAAGCAAACTGTCCAGGATTTTATGTGGAGAATATGGTAGGTGACAGCTGCAACAAAAAAGTGATGTTGATGGCTACGGGAGACCCTTAAAAATCTGGATCATTATTTGCTACAATTAAAAGGTGTGAAATGAAGACCTGTTCTTTATTATCATAACCTGAGAAAATGTCCTTTATGGGTTGCCAGAGACCTTATATTCAGCTGATCCTAGTTTGTAGTTCACATACTTTCCCCTGAATTTCTTTATGTCTTGCCTGAGACAGTTTTCTTTATTAAAAAAAGGATTGCCAGAGATCTTATATGCCGATGATCCCAGTTTCTAGTTCACACACTTTTTCCAGAATTTCTTTATATTTTGCCTGAGACAGTTTTCTTTATTAAAAAAGGATTGCCAGAGATCTTATATTCCGATGATCCCAGTTTCTAGTTCACACACTTTCCCCTGAATTTCTTTGTGTCTTGTCAGAGATATAGTCTCTTCAAATAACTAAAATCATCTTGGATTCTAGACATCAAATCACAAGTTAGAGCTCATTTCTTGCCAATCATTTTTTCCTTCGCAAAAAATCTTTGGCATATTGATATTTTAAGCTTACATTCCCAAGAAACCAATGACCTGAAAAAGCTGCTTTAAGCTTCCTGCAATTCCCAGAAATTTCACCTTGCTGCCGAAGTGTTTGTGCTTATTTTTCCAAATATTTCATTTTCAATATTTGCCTTTCTGTCAGCCTGCTTTCGGTTTGCGTGTAACCTTTTAAACCGATTTCATTCAAATGAACTAAAAACAACAGCAACAACAACAACAACACATTTCATTTTTGGCACCGAAAATAAAATTTTGTTTTTGCTGTTGTTGATTGGTTGATTCTTTTACATTTTACATATTTTCCAAACACACACGCAAAAAATAACCTATCAACCTTTGGGAAATTCCATTTGCCATATTCATTCATTCATTTGTGTGCAAAATTTTTTGGCCAAAGTTCTCAGAAACTCACAACGGTGGAAAATTCTTCGAACTGGTTTTTTTTTCAAAAAAATAAAAAAAAACTGTGCGACACAATCTGCAAAGAACCAGGGGCCATAAAAAACATAGAAAAATAATAAATCGAAATGAGGAGAACAAATAATAAATTAATTAAATTACACAGTGCAACCCGAAAAAATAAAACCATATACGGACACCACTAGGTTATAAAAGACCAACAAGTTTTGCCCAAAGTTAAGCACTTTTTTATGGCCCCCCAAAGATTTGGGGCCTCGATGTCATTTTTGCCAAAAAGGGATAATTTTCTCTGGCTCATATCTTGCAAACCGTTCGGAATTTTGATTTACTCTCTGAGGCAAAGTTGTAGCTCTTGTCATGAAAATAAAAAAATCCGAAAAAAATCATCTTCAAGGTCAAAATCGCAAATGTCATCGCGCAAATCTGTAGGCCGTAGTGTGTGCAGGTAGCGTATACGTGCTGTTGATTAAGGATAATATCACTCATACGCACTGTAGTTGGACTGACCACTAACAGAAACAGGTATAAACAGAAAGGTATATTTTTCCTACCTAAACGGTGCTAAGAATCATTCCTAGAAAGTTCATACGTTCTAGAAAGTTGTTTATTGAGATCTTAGGTACACTTTTGTAGTTGAATGTTTCCCTGAATTTGGAACAGTTTGCTGCCTATGCACATGAACAGAGGAAAAAGGTTAAAGTATTGAATTTTTGATTTTTTTTTTTGCTTTTTTGATATTGAAGATGAAGTTTTTATACCCTCCACCTCCAGGATGGGAGTATACTAACTTTGTCATTCCCTTTGTAACACTTTGAAATATCGACCTGAGACCCTATAAAGTATATATTATATTCTTGACCGTCATAAAATTCTAAGACGATCTAGCCATGTCCGTCCGTCCGTCTGTTGAAAGCACGCTAGCATCTAAACGAAAGGAGCCAGAACATTCAAATTTTCCATAAATCGGATTGAAACGGGGCGAAATTGGCCCAAAGGGAAAAATTTTTCCCTCACAAGGACTAAAAATACCCATAATAATCCCTAATATTTTAGCGTATTTAAGCATATTTTTTGAATATGTCTGTTTATATTTGCTTGATATTTGGTATGCGCATTTCCCTTATAGCAAAAACATGCACCATAAAGTGATTCTTATTTGTAGGGGGAAATGGGGCAAAAAGGGATAAAAAAGGTACTTATTAAACGACAACAGCTAGAAACACGAAATTCGGTGTGTACATTCCTCTAATTGAGTAGATACATAATATAAAAATATTTTTCCTAAATTCGCACTTTTAAGGGGTAAAATGGTAATAGAGGGATAAAAATGGTACCAACGAAATGGCTGTACCAAGAATAATGAATTTCGGTGTATACATTCCTCTGATTGCATAGACAAGTAAAATACACGGATTTTTAAAAATTGGTACTTTTATGGCTTAAAATGAAAAAAAGGGATAAAAATAGTACCAATCAAATGACCGCAGCTAGAGTCATGAAATTCGGAGTATACATTCCTTTGACTACGTAGACATGAAAAATAAAAGGTTTTTTTCCAAATTCGTACTTTCAAGGGATACAATGGGTACGGGGGGATAGAAATGGTACCAACCAAACGGCTACACCTGGAATAATGAAATTCGGTGTATACATTCCTCTGATTGCGTAGACACTTAAAATAAACAGATTTTTCGAAATTCGAAAAATTCGCAGCTAGAGTCATGAAATTCGGAGTATACATTCCTCTGACTGTGTAGACACGGAAAATAAACTGATTTTTAGAAATTCGTACTTTTTGGGGTCAAACTGGAAAAAGGGGATAAAAATAGTACCAACCAAATGACCGCAGCTAGAGTCATGAAATTCGGAGTATACATTCCTTTGACTACGTAGACATGAAAAATAAAAGGTTTTTTTCCAAATTCGTACTTTCGAGGGATACAATGGGTACGGGGGGATAGAAATAGTACCAACCAAACGGCTACACCTAGAATAATGAAATTCGGTGTATACATTCCTCTGATTGTGTAGACACTTAAAATAAACAGATTTTCGAAATTCGTACTTTTTGGGGTTAAAATAAAAAAAGGGATAAAATACTCCGAATTTCATGACTCTAGCTGCGAATTTTTCGAAATTCGTACTTTTTGGGGTTAAAATGAAAAAATGGGATGAAAATAGTACCAATCAAATGACCGCAGCTAGAGTCATGAAATTCGGAATATACATTCCTCTGACTGCGTAGACACGAAAAATGGACGAATTTTTCAAAATTCGTACTTTCAAAGGATACAATGGTACAGAGGGATAAAAATAGTACCAACTAAACGACTAAAGCTAGAATGATGAAATTCTAATTGCGTAGAAACGTCAAGGGGGTAAAAATGGTACCAACCAAATGGGCGCAGCTGGAATCATGGAATTCGGTGTATGCATTCCTCTGACTGCATAGACACGCAAAAAAGTTTTTTTTTTCCAAATTCATCCTTTTTCTTTTACTGCAAAAATTGGTTGGATCATGAAGTTAGGTTATATTGCACTATGTAGACGTACATAATGGATTTTCAAAATTTGTACTTGTGGAATTAAAATAGAATGGAAATACAACCAACTGCAGCACCCACTATCTACCAATATTTGTGGTATTTAAGCTTTTTGAAAATATAAATATAAGAATATTTATTTTTTGAATTGACGTATTGTTAGCCTTGCCTTATAAGCGTGGTTTGAAATAATTGAAATATATGTATATATATGTAAAATGTATATAAAGTTCGGCCCGGCCGAACTTAACGCCGTTTTTACTTGTTTTGATTTCATATGTTCACAATCTTTGTTCTTTATAACAAGAGGTACATCTCTTCCTCAGAGAGTAAATCAAAATTTCAAATATATAAGTATATGTCACTGACTTAAAAAATTACACACAGTGTAATTACTTAACCCTGTCAATGAGAAATAGTCCAAAAAAAGAATTGAGCGGCAATTATAAATCATAGGAAAAAAGCTTTTATTGTACATTTCCAGACAACATTTAAAAATAAAAATACAATTGGAGGAATGTTTTGAAACCACTTGATGGTGGCCATCGTTCATCGTAAGATCTTTTGTCTATTTCTTTTTTTTTGTAAAAATGAGAGCTGTTTGAAAAAAAAACGAATTTTTATCAACATTTTAGAACAAAAAAGCATAAGTTTTCCACAGAACCTTAAAGCAAAAAAGACCTGCGGTGGGCGATAGACAATACTGTGACAGATGAATAAAAAAATTGTGAGCCAAATTGGTTCAGTAGATTCGGAGAAACCGCAAAAAATAAAAGATACTGCCGCGCCAATTTCTAAACGCTGCAACTTCGGAAATGCTTCGGAGACGCTTAAAATAATATTTAAATAATATAGGATATTTAGAGAAAACAAAATATACGAAAATCATTAATGCAATTTAATAATGATTCTTGTATGATTTTTTACTACACTTTCCAACACAGAGACTTGGAATCGATCTGTGGGTCCGATGACCTGTTTTTGAGGCAAAAAAAAAGAATTTGAAGCTGGTAGACCTTTCGAATTGCGTACACTTAGTTATGGTGCTTTCCAAAGTTGTCTATCAGAGTTTTGAGTTTCCACGCCAACTTACTGTGGGATAGTCCAGGGTGGGCAATTTAAATTTTTAAATTTGAACTACCGATTACTTTAACTTTAAGAGGTAGAATAACATTAATTTTTATTTTTATTTCCAGGTTTATGTTTGACATTTGCAAAATGGGACGCTCGAACAAAATTGGGAAATATTAAAAACTTACATCCAAAGTAGTGAGTCTTTAACGCAAACTGTAAGAAATTTAGAAAATTTCGAGAAGCCCTTCAGTCCAGTTTGTGCGTCAATTTGTGAAGCGAGTTCATGAAAATGGATCGTTATTGAGAAGAATTTTGTATAAAGACCTCGGAATGAAGGCTTACAAATTTCAATTGGTCCAACAGCCCAATGGGCTGCAGATTGTTTGATGATGAATTTTGCCGAAAAATCGTGTTTTTCGATGGCTATGTCAATAAGCAAAATTGCCGCATATGGGCTTCAGAGGGTATTGAGATGCCAATGCACTGTTTGGTGTGGATTTTGGGCTGGCAGCATCGTTGGGCCATTATTCTTCAAAAATGAACAAGGAGCCGCCGACACCGTCAACGGTGAGCGTTACCGTGCCATGCTCAACGATATTTTTGTTTCTAAAAATTCAAGAGATTGACATGGACGACATTTGGTTTCACCAGACGGGGCCAGTCAACGCAACGATCGATATTTTACGCACTGTTTTTGCAAATGGAAAAATGAGCCGAAATTTTGACGTCAGTTGGCCGCCTCTGAGCTGTGATTTGAGTCCTTTGTATACCATTATTAAATAAGAAACCAATTCAACCATTCCAATAGAACCAGAAAATTTAAATAATAATCAGTAATTTTTTATAGCCGATCCTAATTTAAAAATCCTAATTTAAAATTTAAATGGGCCACCCTGTAGTAGGTTTTTTTGAGGCAAAATTCCTTAGGAAACAGGTAGACCTTTTAAATTTCGTACATATACTTATAAAGGTTGGGTTAATTTTAAGGGTCGATGTTGATTTTGAATAAAACACAAATTATTTAGGAAATTATTGCCATTGCTTTTTATTATGATAATATTGGTATGGTTCAATTATATATGAAAGAAAATATAGGCCATATGGCCGCCGCAACCTTGACGGCACTCCTCCATCCGATGGTCCAAATTTTCGATGACGCTGAGACATAATTTAGGTTCCTCGCCTATTCTTTTGCAATGGGTCATTAGAAAACTAACAAAAAATTATCTAGATTTTGGAAGCAGTGCTATAAAGTAAACATTCATGGAACTCTGCAATGGAGTCATGCAGAAACCGAAAATTCATAATATCTGCATGTATCGGTTGCAATAAAAGAAGGAAAATTAAAAAAATCTCACATACACCATCGTCGTGCTTTTAACAAACCAATTACGAACCTATCGCACCGCAAGCTGTGGTGCATTGGGTAGAGCACGAGACTATCATGAAAAAAATTCCACGTTCAAATCCCAGCCGAAGCATTTTATTATTATTATTTTGGATTTATTTAACCCACAAAAATTAGCGCTTAAACTGCGAGTAAGTAAGCGAGAGTACTGCATATCTCACTTACTAACCTGCTGAAAACGGAGCAGGAGTTTTTGCTGGGAAAGACTCTTAACATAGATTTTATCCTGATCCTACTCATGGTCTAACCTGCATTCATCAATTCGAAAAAAATAAATTAAAAAATTAATTAAATTAAATTAACTTTAAATGACATTTTAGTTGAGTTCTGAGTTTTTCTGTATTCAAAGACTTTTAGTAGAATTATGTGCCAAATATTTTTGTAGAATATTTTGACCCGTTCAGTTTCTGTTTAAGGGGTGTTTTTTACTCATTTGCACAAAAGGGACCAAAAAGACCCATATATAGGGGAGCTAGAGGGTTAAAATGTTCCACAAAAATATTGCTTGTAGTATTTTAAGTTATATTGCTGGTCACTTGATATACTTAAAATATAAAGATCGCAAGGTTTCCTATCTCGATTCATCATAAGATTGCTGCAAAAGAGCGAAATATTGACTTCCCTTCAAAAGTGACCTCCATATGTAACACTGTGGAATATCTACAGCTTTCTTTTGTTCGGTGATTTATAGTGAAATTTGACGTAGAATATTTTTTCCATTCACACCACCCCTCTAAAATATAGCTATGTGGGAGCAACAATTCGAAAAAAGTACGAAATTAACTCTAAAATTAATTTTAATTCTATTTTCGAAAATGTTGCATTTTGTTCCACAGTGTAATGGTCCTAAGGGGAATATTTTCAAGGATACTTAATGTTTGCCTTGCTAACATAATTTACTTAGCAAATCAGATCTGTCTCCACTATCGAGTCACACAATCATTAGTCATAGGATGGCTATAATTTTCTAAATTTCTTTTTATATCCTATTTTTATGACGACCAGCTGATGAAAGCTGTCATGGAGGAGCACCAAAAAAGATCCAAACACATGCATTAACAGGCTTTTAAAAAATATCATCACTACCCAGCGGCCGTGTACATAACCTACGTGATCTCTACAAAGCAGATTGGCCGCAAGCGAACAAAAGGAAACAAATAATTATTAAGAGTGTGATTAAAATATGAAAGTATAATCCTGGCAAAGCCAACTAAATAAGCCCGTTAGAGGGGCCCCTTTGAATGGGACAACCCATAAGCCATGGCAAACACAATCCAACCAAAAGGCAATAATAGTAGACGGATGGAAAGAAAAGGTGATGTTTTTGCATGAATAATTCACAACTCATTGAATTGAGGGCGCACCAAGGGGGCCACACAACAACCAAACGGCGTAATAAAAAGACACAGACATAATGGAGAGATAGACAGAGTTGGAAATATCGCAATAGACAAATGGGGGAGGGTTGAAGGTAGGACAGACGAACGTAGAACCACCAAGACACCAGTTATACCGGCATAAGGATATTTAACATTCAGCCATTAGGCAAGTTAATGGAAATGTCAGAGCAAAAAAATGATGTAAGTCATGTAATGAAGTCAAAAACCTACGGAAAGTTACTCTTTTTCATTCTTTCCTGGTTAAATTTCCTTTAAAAAAAATGAACAATGAATGTGTTCCAACGAACGAAAAAAAAAGTAATTTAATGAGATGTCAGAACATGAAACAGGTGAATATTTTGCAATAAATTCTAATTTCAGCGGTAACTAGACACCACTCAAAAAACACTGAATGACAAAGGGAGGAAATGATTTAATGTTGAGAACTCAAAGGAAATCAAGGAGCACAATTAACAAAGAAATAGAACATTTAACAAATGAAGCAGGGTTTTTGGCAGGGCTTTAACTAGGAAAAAGAAAAAATTGAAAATATCTACAGAGTTTAAATTGGCCATAAAGAAAGGCCAAGGCTAGCACGACTCATTCGATCAACCCAATTTTTCAATATATGGCCAAAAGATGCCGCCAGTCTAAATCCACACCAAACAGTGACTCATTGTGGATGTATAGTCACGCATGGCTTCTCTGAACCGCATATGCGGCAAGTTTGCTTATTGACATAGCTACTGAGATGAAAATGAACTTCATGAAGGCTAAACTGAAGGACGATCTCTTTTTGTTCATGCGTATAGTATCCCAGTTTGCAAATGTCATACATAAATCTGAAAATAAAAATAAAAAATAAAAATAAAAATAAAAATAAAAATAAAAATAAAAATAAAAATAAAAATAAAAATAAAAATAAAAATAAAAATAAAAATAAAAATAAAAATAAAAATAAAAATAAAAATAAAAATAAAAATAAAAATAAAAATAAAAATAAAAATAAAAATAAAAATAAAAATAAAAATAAAAATAAAAATAAAAATAAAAATAAAAATAAAAATAAAAATAAAAATAAAAATAAAAATAAAAATAAAAATAAAAATAAAAATAAAAATAAAAATAAAAATAAAAATAAAAATAAAAATAAAAATAAAAATAAAAATAAAAATAAAAATAAAAATAAAAATAAAAATAAAAATAAAAATAAAAATAAAAATAAAAATAAAAATAAAAATTAAAATTAAAATTAAAATAAAAATAAAAATAAAAATAAAAATAAAAATAAAAATAAAAATAAAAATAAAAATAAAAATAAAAATAAAAATAAAAATAAAAATAAAAATAAAAATAAAAATAAAAATAAAAATAAAAATAAAAATAAAAATAAAAATAAAAATAAAAATAAAAATAAAAATAAAAATAAAAATAAAAATAAAAATAAAAATAAAAATAAAAATAAAAATAAAAATAAAAATAAAAATAAAAATAAAAATAAAAATAAAAATAAAAATAAAAATAAAAATAAAAATAAAAATAAAAATAAAAATAAAAATAAAAATAAAAATAAAAATAAAAATAAAAATAAAAATAAAAATAAAAATAAAAATAAAAATAAAAATAAAAATAAAAATAAAAATAAAAATAAAAATAAAAATAAAAATAAAAATAAAAATAAAAATAAAAATAAAAATAAAAATAAAAATAAAAATAAAAATAAAAATAAAAATAAAAATAAAAATAAAAATAAAAATAAAAATAAAAATAAAAATAAAAATAAAAATAAAAATAAAAATAAAAATAAAAATAAAAATAAAAATAAAAATAAAAATAAAAATAAAAATAAAAATAAAAATAAAAATAAAAATAAAAATAAAAATAAAAATAAAAATAAAAATAAAAATAAAAATAAAAATAAAAATAAAAATAAAAATAAAAATAAAAATAAAAATAAAAATAAAAATAAAAATAAAAATAAAAATAAAAATAAAAATAAAAATAAAAATAAAAATAAAAATAAAAATAAAAATAAAAATAAAAATAAAAATAAAAATAAAAATAAAAATAAAAATAAAAATAAAAATAAAAATAAAAATAAAAATAAAAATAAAAATAAAAATAAAAATAAAAATAAAAATAAAAATAAAAATAAAAATAAAAATAAAAATAAAAATAAAAATAAAAATAAAAATAAAAATAAAAATAAAAATAAAAATAAAAATAAAAATAAAAATAAAAATAAAAATAAAAATAAAAATAAAAATAAAAATAAAAATAAAAATAAAAATAAAAATAAAAATAAAAATAAAAATAAAAATAAATGTTAGTTATTCTAACTTTCAAAGTAAAAGTATTCGGTAGTTATAATTTAAAATTTCAAATGAATGAAAAGTTATAATATCTTGTTGAGATTGATCCAAAAAATACGAATATGAACTAGAAATTGGGGGGAAGTGTCTATTGACCTCCAGGATTAAAAAAGTTAAAGTTAAAAGCTAGTCTAGAATATTTAATAGATTTTTTAATGAATATAAAATTTCTTTCGAGTACGAATTATAGATGAATCACTACTTAAAACTCTTAATTTAAAGAAGCAGACCCCTTCTTAAAGCTTGTTCAACATTAAACCTATGCCTATAGTTTCTAGAAAAGGACACCCAAAAGTTCTTGGCGTGTTTACTTCCCTCTTCTCAAAAATAACCGAAAGTGCTTTGTTAGAATGCTGTCTACATTCTTTTTAACAAAGTTGTTGGCATACTCACCACTCCCCGGCCACCCACAAACCAAACTTCAAATGTTCGGAGGACTGGTTAAATGGGTCAAGCGTGTAACAGAGTTATTTAAAAGGAAGTACCTAAAACTAAACTCGGCAGGTACTTATGAAATCACACACACAGTGCCACAAACACGTTGCACCTTAACAACTAACACACACACATAGAGACACTCTGATGTTAAACCTAAGTTTAGTGCATGAGTGTAAATAAGACGTTTGGCCTATGCGTGCAGATGTGTGCCTGCCTCCGGTTGTATGTGTGTTTGTGTCGCAGTGTGTACAGGAAACGGAAACCTCATAAATGTTCTAAAGTATTTCAGTCCTAATTCGAATGCTTATACGCACACACACACACAGCCCTACACATTTATTTTTGTGTCTTTGGCCTGACAGGAGGGTGGCCTGACAACCGCCTGCAGCCATTCCAAAGAGACTCAAATAAACTGCGCTGTTTTCCGTGTGTGTGTGTGTCTTTCAGGAAGTTCATGCAGTACGACTTAAGAGCAGAAAGGCTTGAGTACTTGCTCACAAAGAGATGGAGGGGGGTGGATGGTTTGTTTTGCTTGACAAATTGCGTTGGTGTAAGCTTCGGAAGAAAACGTTGGAAAACATTTTAATTTCTTACAATTAAGTTTACAAATAAAGGTGCTGGTTCTTTTGCGAACACATTACCCAGCACAGTCAAAGGATGTGTGTGTGCGTATGTGTGTCTGCCTTACAAGAGTAAAAGAAAATGAGGGTTCATAAAATTCGAATGTTCCTGTATGTCAGGTGTGTAGGAAAATATGAGGCGGTAAATTTAAGAAATAGTGGTCCATAATCAAATTCCATCGGCCAAAATTCTATAACTTTTGATCTAGTAAACAGTTTTGAGTACTGTAAAACAATTGAAATAAGGCAAGGAAGGACCCAACAAATATTTTAAGATATTAACATTGGAAATGGAACAATCGGATATACTTAAGAAACTAGTTCAACACTAGACTACTTTTCTTTTTTTTTTGATTTAAAAGAAAAGTATTTTTTTTTCTGACATAAATAATTTCTTTTTTCAACGTTACACAGTGGTTCAGAATCGAAAAGTGCAAAAAATGCAATTTCTTTTTTCGACTTTGTCGAACTGTTTCTCTGACATTTTAAGAGATTTTGCATTCGAATTTTTTGTATTAGACATTGTGGTTTCTTAGCTTTAATATGGCGTCAAAACTGTGTTTGTAATAACTATTAAAAAATGCCCTTTTTTGAAAAAATATGAATTTAAACCACAAACACACATTTTTTCACTTGAAAGCCTTTGAGGAACCAACTACATATTTAGCAAAGTTGAAGGGTTCCCCGTTTTCACAGGGTAAAAATGAAATTGCAGCCTTGAAAGATACATGCCAGATTTTTTAGTTCCAACACGCGAATTACTCATTTCTTTCTTATTAACTTTTGAAAAAGAGAAGCAAATTTGTTTAATCCTCAAGCTAAATTTTATGCAAAGCAAAGTTTATTTGTCTGATGTCCAAGCTGAACGACGATTCCATCAAACATATGGGCCTATTGAATAACGCTAGTATTCAAAAAAAGAAAAATCAATAAATAACTTCTTGTTTAAATACCCAAGGTGTGGTACCGATATTTTGTTTCTTTTGTTCGCAGACTTATAGTGAAATTTGACGTAGAATATTTTTTCCATTCACACCAGCCCACTAATATTCAGTTCTGTGGTACAGTTTAACATCCATACTGAAAAAGTACGAAATTAACCCTAAAATTTATTTTAAGGTTTTAAAATTTTAAGAGTCCGGGAGCCAGCAACGTGTTTGATTACATTATAAGTATCACGGCTTAAACTTTTAGGATATGTTCCTTTATTTTTGAAAAAGAAAAAAAAAATCATGTCTGGCAAACCTTCGTGGGTGACTTTTAAGGTCGGATAAAAATAGTGCTATTTTATGGTCAGTTCCTTACATTATGAGAAGAACAAAAATTGATGTCTGGCAAAACTTCGGGAGTGGCTTTGGCCCCCTGCACCCTTTAAGGTCCAATGGAAATAGTAATATTTCTACCTCTTCCCTATAAGTAAAACTGCCAAAACATTTATGTTCACCTCCTTGTATTATGAGAAGAAAAAATATGCTTCTGTGGCAGATCTACGAGGGTGACTTTGGCCCCCTGCAGTTATTAAGGTAAAAAAGATAGTGTTTTTTAAAGTCAAAAAGGGAAGTGTTATTTACAAAATTTTATCATGGCTGGTATTTGATTATTTGGAAAGCTCTTACACCTATCAACCAGCAAGACCAGTCTGGTGGTGCCAGACAGGCTTAAAGTCCGGGGCCAGAAACGAAAATCCTTAAACTATAAGTAAAACAGCCAAAATGTTTATGGTAATTCTGTTCCATTGTACAAAGAAAAAATACATGCCTGATAAATCTACGTGGGCTGCTTTGGCCCCCTGCTCCTTTTAAGGTAGAATAAAAATAGTGCTATTTCCACCACTTCCCTATAAGTAAAATTGGTTTGCCGGACATGAATTTTTTTCTTTCCAAAAATAAAGGAACATATCCTTAAAGTTTAAGCCGTGATACTTATGGTGTAACAAAAACGTTGCTGGCTCCCGGACTACAAGTTTGGACTTATTTCTGATATTTAAGTTGAGTCATGATTTTGGTATATTCAGAGTTTTATAGTAGAATTTTATGGCAAATGTTTGTGTAGAACATTTTGAGCCGGTAAATCCTTGTCTAGGGATGTTTTTAGTACATTACACAAAAGGGACCCAAAAGACCCCTATAATGAGGAGGTAGTGGGTTAAAATGTTCTGCAAAAATGTTGTTCGTAGTGATCTAAGTAATCTTGATGAACACCTCCTTTACTTAATATGTCTGGATCACAAGGTTTGCTATACAGATTCATCATAACAATGTTTTTGGGGTGTTTTTCCCTTTTTGCACAAAATGGGCCCAAATACCACTATATTGAGGAGCTATAGGGTTAAAATGTTCCACAAAAATGTTGCTCGTAGTCATAAAAGTAATATACTCTACTTAAAATGCAAGCATCACAAGGCTTGCTATACCGATTCAGCGGAAGAATGTTTTTAGGTGGGTTTTTTTTAGATTTTTGCAAAAATGGACGAAAAGACCTGTACGATGAGGAGCTAGAGGGTTAAAATGTTCTACAAAAATATTGGTCGTAGTGATCTAAGTAATATTGCTCTACTCAAAATGAAAGGATCACAAGGTTTGCTAATAACGATTCATTATAACAAAGTTTGAGGGTTTTTTTCTTTTTGTAAAAATGGGACCCAAGAGAACCCTATAATGAGGCGCTACAAGTTTAAAATATTCTACAAAATTGTTCCTCGTAGTTTTCGTAAAATATTGCTTAACACATGCCATACTTAAAATGTAAGGATCACAAGGTTTGCTACATCGATTCATGATAAGAATGTTTTTAGGGTTTATTTTTAGTCTTTTGAAAAAAAGGGACCCAATAGACCTCTATGATGAGGAGCTAGGGGGTTAAAATATTCAACAAAATTATTTCCTGTAGTGTTTCAAATAATATTGCTGAACATATGCCATACATAAAATGTAAAAATCACAAGATTTCCTATGCCGATTCATCATAGTGCAAATGTGGAAAAGGAGGAAATATTGACCTCCTCTCTCTAAAGTGACCAGCATACGTAAACATACAAAACGCCTACATATGTATGTGTTTTATTTTTATCTCTTCCATTAGAGTCTCTTGTCAGAGGCTTGTTATTTTTGTTTTAAACAATTTCTGAGACTGTGCATTAAGTGGTATGAAAATCTGTACAGCTTTTCGAAATAATTAAAGGTCTCGCCTCTTTTCTCTTACCCCTAACACATTTAACACATTTTTCCCTAACATCGACGAGTGCCAAAATGCGTCCTGAAATCTACTGGGTGAGAGAAAAACTTGTGCAAACAATGGACAAAAAAGAAGCAGCCAAGATTTCAAGTGTTAATTTAACACATGTTGAAAATGACTCCGGGATGGTAGATGACACCAAAACGACATAGAAAACTTCTGTTTTTTTTTGAGGGGGAGGTGGGGAAGTGATGGCAGTATGACTATTGCCAGACATACACTTACCTCTCAGTTTCATAAGTGCTGCATTCTGTGTAAAATAAACGCAAGAACATAATTAATTTTTTGAGAAAAAAAGAAGCAACATGGTTAAGGGTGTGCTGGATACAAAAGACTACAAAATGACTGAAAACAGAATTGAAACTCTAGATAAGTCTCGAATTCCGGGGCTAGATTGAATTGAAGTGAATTGCAATAAAATTCGAATAAAATATTTTCAACAAAACAACAAATATTAACAAAAATGATTGAATAATAAAATAAATGCTCAACGATGATTTGTTTAAAAATCTTTATTGAAAAAACTTTCATTACCAAGTAATGTTGGACATAAGGCTAAACCAAAAGTCTTCACTACTTATTTTTCGGAACAGTTTCTAATTATAGGACAATAAGAAGAATGGGAAATGTATTTTCCATTATTCTTATTGTTGTTGTTGTGTTGACAAGATAGTATTATAATAAAGGGTGATTTTTTAAGAGCTTGATAACTTTTTTTTAAAAAAAACGCATAAAATTTGCAAAATCTCATCGGTTCTTTATTTGAAACGTTAGATTGGTCCATGACATTTACTTTTTGAAGATAATTTCATTTAAATGTTGACCGCGGCTGCGTCTTAGGTGGTCCATTCGGAAAGTCCAATTTTGGGCAACTTTTTCGAGCATTTCGGCCGGAATAGCCCGAATTTCTTCGGAAATGTTGTCTTCCAAAGCTGGAATAGTTGCTGGCTTATTTCTGTAGACTTTAGACTTGACGTAGCCCCACAAAAAATAGTCTAAAGGCGTCAAATCGCATGATCTTGGTGGCCAACTTACCGGTCCATTTCTTGAGATGAATTGTTCTCCGAAGTTTTCCCTCAAAATGGCCATAGAATCGCGAGCTGTGTGGCATGTAGCGCCATCTTGTTGAAACCACATGTCAACCAAGTTCAGTTCTTCCATTTTGGGCAAAAAAAGTTGGATATCATCTCACGGTAGCGCTCACCATTCACAGTTACGTTACGATTCGCGTCATCTTTGAAGAAGTACGGTCCAATGATGCCACCAGCCCATAAACCGCACCAAACTGTGACTTTTTCTGGATGCATTGGTAGCTCTTGCAATGCTTCTGGCTGATATTCACTCCAAAATCGACAATTCTGCCTATTTACGTACCCATTGAGCCAAAAATGAGCTTCGTCGCTGAACACAATTTCTTTCTTTCTGAACTTTCTTAACAGAGCACGCATTTTGATAATAAAATTCAATGATTTGCAAGCGTTGCTCGTTAGTAAGTCTATTCATGATGAAATGTCAAAGCATACTGAGCATCTTTCTCTTTGACACCATGTCTGAAATCCCACGTGATCTGTCAAATACTAATGCATGAAAATCCTAACCTCAAAAAAATCACTCTTTACTAATTTAACAATAAAATTAAACATCATGTAAAAGTAAAATTCAATATAGTTTAACCAGTTAACTTTTTTGTTGTGTTATTACCAATAACTACTTTTTTAAACCATTATAAAGAGGTCATTATTTCAAACTTCCAAATAATGCAGGACGTAATAGGCTGTCATTACTAAGTAATGCTAAAAATAATGAGGTGTCATTACCAAGTTTTTGCTGGGTACCGATTACTTTGACTTTGATAGGTAAGAATAACATTCATTTTTATTTTTATTTTTATTTTTATTTTTATTTTTATTTTTATTTTTATTTTTATTTTTATTTTTATTTTTATTTTTATTTTTATTTTTATTTTTATTTTTATTTTTATTTTTATTTTTATTTTTATTTTTATTTTTATTTTTATTTTTATTTTTATTTTTATTTTTATTTTTATTTTTATTTTTATTTTTATTTTTATTTTTATTTTTATTTTTATTTTTATTTTTATTTTTATTTTTATTTTTATTTTTATTTTTATTTTTATTTTTATTTTTATTTTTATTTTTATTTTTATTTTTATTTTTATTTTTATTTTTATTTTTATTTTTATTTTTATTTTTATTTTTATTTTTATTTTTATTTTTATTTTTATTTTTATTTTTATTTTTATTTTTATTTTTATTTTTATTTTTATTTTTATTTTTATTTTTATTTTTATTTTTATTTTTATTTTTATTTTTATTTTTATTTTTATTTTTATTTTTATTTTTATTTTTATTTTTATTTTTATTTTTATTTTTATTTTTATTTTTATTTTTATTTTTATTTTTATTTTTATTTTTATTTTTATTTTTATTTTTATTTTTATTTTTATTTTTATTTTTATTTTTATTTTTATTTTTATTTTTATTTTTATTTTTATTTTTATTTTTATTTTTATTTTTATTTTTATTTTTATTTTTATTTTTATTTTTATTTTTATTTTTATTTTTATTTTTATTTTTATTTTTATTTTTATTTTTATTTTTATTTTTATTTTTATTTTTATTTTTATTTTTATTTTTATTTTTATTTTTATTTTTATTTTTATTTTTATTTTTATTTTTATTTTTATTTTTATTTTTATTTTTATTTTTATTTTTATTTTTATTTTTATTTTTATTTTTATTTTTATTTTTATTTTTATTTTTATTTTTATTTTTATTTTTATTTTTATTTTTATTTTTATTTTTATTTTTATTTTTATTTTTATTTTTATTTTTATTTTTATTTTTATTTTTATTTTTATTTTTATTTTTATTTTTATTTTTATTTTTATTTTTATTTTTATTTTTATTTTTATTTTTATTTTTATTTTTATTTTTATTTTTATTATATTTTATTTTTTCATGTGCCGTAGGGTTAAAATGTTGGATGACTTCCTATCCTAACTTCCAATCCTAACGGTCTCTGCCTTCCAAAAAACTTACCGATTATATTAATATTTTTAATACAGCCTCTTGTAGTTGTTCCACATTTTTTCATTTCCAAATTCTTAAGAGGAACTTACCAGTTGAAGTAATATTTTTACATCACCTGCTTAAATTTGTTCCCATTTCCATTTTCATCTTCAATTTCTTACCTGTAAAGAAAAAAACGAAGAAAAATAAAATTAATTTTTTATAGAATTGTAAGAATTTTTAAGTGGCATTTCTGCCACACAGCAGTAACTAAACTTTTAACCACAACCACCACCAATGCTCCCGCAGTCTCCCCTCACATACAGATTTTTTAATTAACATTTTTTCTACTTGATTTTCAATTTCTGTTACTTGCGCGTTTCAGTACAAATGTCAATTTGTGTTTCCAAAAGTATTTTAATAAAGCAAAGTACCAATTTTATTACCTCATCTCGTGTATTTTTTTCGCAGAGTTTTCCTTACCACTGAGGAGTAAGAGGGAAAGAAAAAAGTTTCAGAAGAAAAAAAAACTAATTTTACTGATATTTCTTGTGGATGAAAGGAAACTTTTAAAGTAAAACATTTCAATGTTTTTTTCGCTGATGTTTTTGTTCCCACAAGTCTTAGACTAACAGCTGCAATTGTGTGGGGAGGGGGTGGAATATTGAGAGTAGCATCAAAGAGAGTTGGAGAATTGATAAAAGCTAGAGTCCAGTAATATTGGGATAGTTGGAGGAATTTCTCATTTGTTAGTTTGAAATTGAAAATTGCAACTAAATATATGTGGTTAGTAATGCTGTACTATATATATTTTGAGGTAAAGTTGGGGAAGATTCTTAAACCAAATCAATCAATGTTATGTCAAAGTCTTACACAAAAGTCTTAGCACGAGGAAATACTAAGCTATATTGAGTTTAGTAAAAATTTCTGTTGTGGGATGTCTTCGATATTTTTAGAAATATTTATTTTTTGAAAACAAAAATTGTGAAAAAATTGAAATATTCTCAAGTCGTATTTTTGGTAGCTGCCCAGGTTGTAGACAATGTCGCAATCAATACACAAACTCAATTTTGCAAACACAATACCGAGGCATTCCAAATTATATCCCCACAGTGTATTAGGGTGAGGATTTTTACACCTTTTCAAAATTAATATTCGGCTTGAGTCAAATAGGAAATGGAAATATTCTATAAAAAGCTGTTTTGGTTCCACACAGTTCGGGGACCATGCATATCAAATTTAATGATTCTTGCGGCTGTCGTTTGCTTGGTACTATTTTTATCCATTTTTTACAATTTTGTCCCTGACATAAAAAATTGTAAAAGGCCTTTTTTGGCACGACTAAATAGTTAGAGGAGTATTAAAACGAAATTTTATGATTCTAGCTGCAGCTATTAGGTAGGTGCCAAAATGCCAGTTTGCTTGGTACTATTTTTATCCCTTTTTTACAATGTTGTCCCTAAAATAAAAATTTGTAAAAGGCCTTTTTTTGGCACGACTAAATAGTTAGAGGAGTATTAAAACGAAATTTTATGTTTCTAGCTGAAGCAGGTGGGTACCAAATTTATCCCCTTTTCCGTGATTGGTACCATTTTTATCTCTTTTCCTTATTTTGACTCCAAAAGTTCGAATTTCGTATGATCTTTATGTTGTGTACGTTTAAACAGTCTGAGCGAATAAATTTCATAATTCAAAGTTCCAGGTGCAAACGTTTGGTGGGTACTATTTTTATCCCTTTTCGGTCAATTTTTATGAAATAGAAAAAAATATTTAGTAAGGCAACAGTCTAAAGAATGTATACACGGAATTTTATGATTCAAGCTAGAGCCATTAGGAAGGTACCAAATTTATCCCTTTTCCCCAAATTTTACCCTACAAGAAAAATCTCTACATTCGAGGTGTCTATACAGTCAGATCGAAGTATGCAACGAATTTAATTATTATAGCTACAGCCATTTAATTGGTACTGTTTTTATCCCTTTTCCCTATTTTGAACCTAAAAGTACGATTTTCGAAAGATTTTTTTATTGTGCGCGTCTACTCGGTGTGAGCGAGGTACAATTCATAATTCAAAGTTCCAGGTGCAAACGTATGGTAGGTACGATTTTTATCCCTTTTCGGTCAATTTTTATGAAATAGAAAAAAATATTTAATGTTAGTCACGCAACAGTCTACAGAATGTATACACGGAATTTTATGTTTCAAGCTAGAGCCATTAGGAAGGTACCAAATTTATCCCTTTTTCCCCAAATGTTACCCTACAAGTAGTAGTATCGAAAAATCTCTACATTCGAGGCGTCTACACAGTCAGATCGAAGTATGCACCGAATTTCATTATTATAGCTACATTCATTTTATTGGTACTATTTTTATCCCCTTTCCCTATTTTGAACCTAAAAGTACTAATTTCGAAAAATTTTTTTATTGTGCGCGTCTACTCGGTCGGAGTGAGGTACATTTCATAATTGAAAGTTGCAGGTGCAACCGTTTGGTGGGTACGATTTTTATCCCTTTTCGGTCCTTTTTTGCGAATAACGAAAAATCACTTATCACACAGTCAAACGAATGTACACACGAGATTTTATGATTCAAGCTACAGCCGTGAAGTATGTACCAAATTTATCCCTTTTTTCCCATTTTCCCTAAAAGTAGAAGTATCGAACGAACTCTATATTTTAAGCTTCTGCACTGTTCGATCGGAGTATACAGCGAACTTCATTATTATGGTTGCAGTCATTTGATGGGTAGCTTTTTTTAACCCTTTTCCCCATTTGGTACATTTCATAATTCAAAATTTCAGATGCGACCCTTTAGTTGGTACTATTTTTATCCCCTTTCGGTCTTTTTTATGAAATTCGAAAAATCACTTCGTGTTGCACGACTACTCAGTCAAAGGAGTGTATATACGGAATTTTATTTTTTTTATTAGTTGGGTACCAAATTTATCCCTTTTCCCAATTCTTTGCCCTAAAAGTAGAAGTATCGAAAGAACTCTGTATTTTGGGCCTCTACACACTCTGATCGACGTGTACAGCGAATTTCATTATTATGACTGCAGCCATTTGATTGATACCTTTTTTATCCCTTTTCCCTATTTTGACTCTGAAAGTACAAATTTCGAAAAATCTTTATATTGTGCAGGTCCAAACAGTCTGAGCAAAGTAAATTTTGTCATTCATAATTCCAGGTGAGACATTTTGAAGGGTACCATTTTTATCCCCTTTTGACCTGTTTTATGAAATACGAAAATCACTTTATTTTACAAGACTACACAGTCAAAGGAATGTATACAGGGAATTTTGAGATTCAAACTGTGGTCATTAGGTAGGTACCAAATTTATCCCATTCTCCAAAATTTTCCCTAAAAGCAGATAGATCGATAGATCTCTTTATTTTTAGAGTCTACATAGTTAGATCGAAGTAAACAATGCAAACGAAAAAACTAAAATAAAGTAAACAGCGAATTTTATTATTCATTCTGCAGCCATTTAATGGGTACTTTTTTATCCCCTTTCCATATTTTGAATCAAAAAGTATGAATTTCGAAATATTTTTATATTGTGGTCGGTCTGGGCGAAGTAAATTTTGTAATTCATAATTCCAGGCGCTACCATTTGGTAGGTACCATTTTTATCCCCTTCCCTTTCGGCCTTTTTTCAAATACGAGAAATCAGTGTCTTAAATCATGGTGAGAAACAGTGACCAAACAGTCTGATTGATGTATACTTCATAATTAATGATTCCAGTTGTGATCGTTCGCTGGGTACCATTTTTATCCCCTTGCGGGGATAATACGAAAAATTTCATAATGTTGTGCGATTACACAGTTAAAGAAATGTACATACGAAATTTTATGATTCTATTTGCACCCATTTCGTTGGTACCAAATTTATCCCTTTCACGATTTTTTGCCCTAAAAGTAGAAGTATCGAAAAAACTCCATTTTTCAAGCATCCCGCAGTCAGTTAGAAGTAAATATCGAATTTCATTTCATGGTTTCATCATGGCTGCAGTCATTTGATGGGTACCTTTTTTATCCCTTTTCCTTATTTTGGCTCTAAAAGTAAAAAAATCGAAATATCTGTTTATTGTGCGCGTCTACACAATTTGAGCGAAGTAAATTTCATAATTCAAAGTTGCAGGTGCGACCGTTTGGTTGGTACTATTTTTATCCCTTTTCCATATGTTGGCCCTAAAAGTACGAATTTCGAAATATCTTTACTTCTGGGGAAGTAAACTTTTTAATTTATAATTCCAGGTGAGACATTTTGGAGGGTACCATTTTTATCCCCTTTCGGTACTTTTTATAAAATATGAAAAATCACTTTTTGGTGTGTGACTACACAGTCAAATGTAAAGAGTGATTTTTTTGAGGTTAGGATTTTCATGCATTAGTATTTGACAGATCACGTGGGATTTCAGACATGGTGTCAAAGAGAAAGATGCTCAGTATGCTTTGACATTTCATCATGAATCGTCTTACAAACGAACAACGCTTGCAAATTATTGAATTTTATTATCAAAATGCGTGCTCTGTTAAGAAAGTTCATTGCGCGCTTCCATTTTATGGTCAGTTTAATCGACCCACTGAAGCGGCTATTCGGGCTATTGTGACTAAATTTCGCACCAAATTTACATTGTTGGACATTAAACCACCAACACGCTTACGTAGAGTGCGAACTGAAGAAAATATCGCAGCTGTATCGGCCAGTGTTAATGATGACCACCAATTTTCGATTCGTCGCCGTTCGCACCAATTTGGACCAAAATTGGACTAAGCGGATGGACCACCTAAGACGCAGCCGCGGTCAACATTTAAATGAAATTATCTTCAAAAAGTAAATGTCATGGACCAATCTAACGTTTCAAATAAAGAACCGATGAGATTTTGCAAATTTTATGCGTTTTTTTTTTAAAAAAAGTTATCAAGCTCTTAAAAAATCACCCTTTATATACGGAATTTTATGATTCAAGATACAGCCCTTAGGTGGGTACCAAATTTATCCCTTTTTCCAAAATTTTCCATAAAAACAAAAGTATCGATAGATCACTTTATTTTAAGCGTCTGCTCAGTTAGATTTGAGTATATAACGAATTTCAGTATTCTGGTGCAGCCATTTGATGGTACCTTTTTTATCCCTTTTCCTTATTTTGACTCTAAAATTAGAATTTTAGAAAAATCTAAATTAGTAAATTTTGTATTTCTTAATTACAGCTGCAACCGTTTGGTGGGTACAATTTTTATCCCTTTCCTCTATTTGAACTCTAAAAACTTGAATTTAGAAATATCTTTATATTGTCACGTCTAAACAGTCTGAGCTTTGTGTACTTCATAATAAATGATTCAAGTTGTGATGGTTTAGTAGGTACAATTTTTATCCCCTTTCGACCCCTTTTTTACGAAACACGAAAAATCACTTTATGTTGCTAGATTAGTCAGTGAGAGAATGTACCGATGGAATTTTATGATTCAAGCTCGCTAGTACTAATTAATTGGTACCAATTTTATCCCTGTTTTCCTATTTCCCCCTTAAAATTAAGAATTACGATAAATCCCTTTGTTTTAACTGTCTATACAATTAGAGTTATTGCAAAACTTAACTATTTATTTTCTTTTTCTAACTGTTGCCATTTGATTGAGTACCATTTTTCTCCCTCTTGGCTTCATTTCACCCCCTAAAGGACCTGTAACATTGTTTCCCAAAAAAATCCATGTGGCTTTAAATTAAATGCCCACTTGAAAGCTTGGCATTAATATTCCTATTCTATTATATTTTCATAAAGTGTCTGCCTCTTACACCACCTCCCACTCCTTTCCACAACCACCCAACGACTTTATTTGCCTTTGATTATTTGACTTCAATTTCAAAATTTCAATTATCATAAGAGTATCATTCCGGCAACGACAACGACAACAAGCGCACAGCCACCAATTGACTTCATGGCAAACATTTGCTGACTTAACAATTTTCGACACAGTTTTCCAATGTTCTCGCACACCTCCTACCCCTCCTCCTGCTGCTGCTCCTTGTCGCATTGCCACAGCCATGAAATATTCATGAAATAAAACACACTCCTTAGCCCGCGTTAACCGCGTCTGTGTGTGCGTTCTTATAAACGTACATACATATATAGGAAAGTTAAATAATGTATGAAAACTTTCGCATTATATTCCTCTTTTATATGTAGTAGTCGTATAAACACAGCAAAAAGAAATTTAATTACTATGCAAAATATTTCTCCCCACAGAGGAGACCACGTTAATAACCCTTCGCACACAGTCTGTTGTAGTTGTAGGGAGGCGACAAGCCATCCATGGAACAGACCTCAATGTACTCGGCAAATACGAGCACCCATTTGGCACAGACGTGTTGGGTGGTGGTGGAGGATAAGAAATTATGAATTAATGTTAATAAACTGAAAATGTTGCTCATGAGAATTGGCGAAATGGGAGAAGCCAAAAAAGAAACGGAAGTGCTGCACACTTAACGCAACAAATTACACCGAGAGACTGAGTTAAGAGCTAAGGGAGGGGGCAGAGTAATGAACATGTGTCGTTTAAATAGGAAAGCCAATTGAGCAGAGCTGGGAGGGGGAAACTAGACTAGAAATTGGGTTTAGATATAGGTTGGATGGGTAACATTTAGGATAAGAGAACGCCAATAGACTCTAATAATTATATCTTCTAATAGGGAAACTAAATCAAAAAAAAAATCGGATTAATTTATAAACATTTTTGTCTTAGGTTTTGTCCCCGCCACAAATAAAATTTCAGATCTTACTATCTTACGTGTCTACTTTATGACTAAGAATTCCAACATCAACTCATTTTCAGCTGGATGGCTATGTCAATAAGCCAAATTGCCATATATGGAGTTCAAAAATCCCTACGTGACTATTGAGCAGCCAATGCATCCACAATGAGTCACTGTTTGGTGTGGATTTTGAGCTAACTGCATCATAGGGCCATGTCCTGAAAATTTTGGTTGATCGGATGAGATGTTGGCGAGCCAGTCGTGGCCGTCGTCATATGAATGATATTGTGTTCCATTGTTAAATGACCTTTCCAATAAAAACAGAAATTTGAAAAAAATAAACAGTACTTTTTTATAGCCTATTCTAATTTAAAATTCTAAATGGCCCACGCTAGATTAGACTTCAAGTGTAATCAAAGAAATGAGGCAGCAATCATCGAAAATGTGACCTAATTTACTAATTCCAGCTACAGACCAATGGCTCTACCATTTTGATGGGAAAAGTGCTAATTTTGAAGATTCATTATGTTTCGCTTTCACAGTGGAATGTACACTAGAGCGTACCAGGTTACAAGTAAAAAAAAAAAGTTCGCCGTACACCTTCGAATATGAAGTATTATTGAAAGGTAGTTTCAAAAAAATTTTTTTTATTTTTTTATGCCGAACGTAGGGGTCGCGCTTTTACATTTTTCTATATAACTTCTGCATTTATAAACGGATTTTAAAGTGTGATACATCGATGTTTTTGTCCGATTTTTTTGTCTTTGAAGTCATTGAGCTCAAACATGATTCATGATTTTATGCGAGCTTTAATTTTCGATTATTAGAGTGGTACATTAGGGTAGTAGCAACTGAGAAATGATGGGTAAGTACCAGAAGGGGGTGCTTGAGCTCAATGACTTCAAAGACAAAAAAATCGGCCTCGTCGAGACAAAAACATCGATGTATCACACTTTAAAATCCGTTTATAAATACAAGTTATATAGAAAAATGTAAAAGCGCGACCCCTACGTTCGGCATAAAAAAATAAAATTTTTTTTTTTGAAACTACCTTTCAATAATACTTCATATTCGAAGGTGTACGGCGAACTTTTTTTTTGAGGTACGCCCTAATGTACACACGATTCCAGCTAAAGAGTGATTTTTTTGAGGTTAGGATTTTCATGCATTAGTATTTGACAGATCACGTGGGATTTCAGACATGGTGTCAAAGAGAAAGATGCTCAGTATGCTTTGACATTTCATCATGAATCGTCTTACAAACGAACAACGCTTGCAAATTATTGAATTTTATTATCAAAATGCGTGCTCTGTTAAGAAAGTTCATTGCGCGCTTCCATTTTATGGTCAGTTTAATCGACCCACTGAAGCGGCTATTCGGGCTATTGTGACTAAATTTCGCACCAAATTTACATTGTTGGACATTAAACCACCAACACGCTTACGTAGAGTGCGAACTGAAGATGGACCACCTAAGACGCAGCCGCGGTCAACATTTAAATGAAATTATCTTCAAAAAGTAAATGTCATGGACCAATCTAACGTTTCAAATAAAGAACCGATGAGATTTTGCAAATTTTATGCGTTTTTTTTAAAAAAAAAGTTATCAAGCTCTTAAAAAATCACCCTTTACAATCTTAGTTTGCTTTGTATCAATTGTATCCTTTTTTCATTTTGACCTTAAAAGATCGACTTTGAAGAAATACTCTTATTTTGCATGTCCGCACAGACAGACGATTCTAAGCACTGAACTTCATGATTCTAGCTACAGTCGCTTGTTTAGTACAAATTTTATCCCACTTTGATCCTAAATTTAGGATTATCGAAAAGTTACTTTGTTTTCCGTGTCTATGTAGTCAGAGCGATATATACACCGAATTACCGCTATTCTAACTACAGTGTTTTGGGTGGTACCGCTTTTTATTCCTTTTAACCTCATTTCCCTCATCCTTAGGTGGAGGTTATAAAAATGTAAGTGAAACTATAATTTCTGTTCTTCTGAAATTCAGTTAGTCTCATGCCAGTACATGCCACTTACATTTCAGGATAATGACGAACTCTATTTAATTTGAAGAAAATCGGATCAGATTTAAATATTTATAGCCCCCATACGAATTTCACTCCCGATTTGACTCTTTTCACGCTAGATACCACGTATTTGAACAGATTTTCTTCAAATTTAAAAATTTTCTTCAAAAAAATATATTATGTTTCCACTAGAAATACCCATGGTGAAAATGAGTCAGATCGGTTCAGATTTATATATAGCTCCCAGACAAATTTCGCTCCCAATTCGATTTTTTCCGCTCTAGAAACCACATATTTTATTAGATTGTTTTCAAATTTGGCAAAACGTCATACATTTAAACTAGGAACACCTGTGGTGAAAATAGGTCAGATTGATTCAGATTTTTATATAGCTCCCATTCAAATTTCGACCCCGATTTGACTTTTTCTGCTTTAGAAATCACATATTTTAAGAGATTTTTTTCAAATTTGCCAAAATATCTTATGTTTCTACTAGAAATACCCATGGTGAAAATGGGTCAGATCGGTTCAGATGTATATATAGCTTCCATACAAATTTCGCTCCCAATTCGATTTTTTCCGCTCTAGAAACCACATATTTTATTATATTGTTTTCAAATTTGGCAAAACATCATACATTTAAACTAGGAACAGTTGTGGTGGAAATGGATCAGATCGGTTCAGATTTATAGATAGCTCCCATACAATTTTCGTTCCCGGCTTGACTTTTTCTGCCCCAGAAACCACGTATTTTTAACACGTTATACTTGAATTGGAAGAACATATTATGCAAGTGGGTCACTTTATTCCATGTATGGATATAGCCCCGATGCAAATATTCTTCTCGATTTGAAAAATTGGGTGAGGTTATATTAGCCTATGATTAGGAAACATACATAAAACCTTCCCGCGTTCACTTTTTTAACGAATTGAATTGTATTCGGATAGAAAGTGGAGTGTATCATATAGTCGGCCCCGCCCGACTTTAGCCTTGCCTTACTTGTTATCATTCAAAAAGCAGCATTTCAAGCGATCAATATTTGTTCTTGATCAATTTTAGGAGGCACGGTGAACTTGTCAATAAGTCCTTACATATACATATATAAAAGTGGACTGACCCCGCCCATAAAGGGCACACATATTCCTATTATTGTCAAAACAAATCGTAAAATTGTAAAATTTGGTCAATTTGAATTAATAATATTTGCAAATACAAGTTATTGGGAGATGAACAGCTCACTATGCCACTGATTCCTACACCACAGCTAGATATTGTCATTAATAATATTAGTACCAACAACTAAAGGCTGCGTTTAGTTCGGCCACCATTGATTGCATTCCACAGAGGATATCGATTTTCGTAGAAGTGCAGTAATATTACAGGATAATATAATTTTTTACTATAGCCAAACCAAAACAAATACATATATTGAAAAAATAATTTTATAAATAAATATAATATTTTAATTATTTCAAACCACGCTTATAAGGCAAGGCTACCAATACGTCACTTCAAAAAATAAATGGTCTTATATTTATATTTTCAAAGAGCTTAAATACCATAAATATTGGTAGATAGTGGGTGCTTCAGTTGGTTTTATTTCCATTCTATTTTAATTCCAAAAGTACAAATTTTGAAAATCCATTATCAGACGTACATAGTGCAAAATAACCTAACTTCATGATTCAACCAATTTTTGCCGTAAAAGAAAAATTACGAATTTGGAAACAACTTTTTATTTTGCGTGTCTATGCAGTCAGAGGAATATATACACCGAATTCCATGATTCCAGCGCCCATTGGTTGGTACCATTTTTACCCCCGTGGCGTTTCTACGCAATTAGAATTTCATCATTCTAGCTGTAGCCGTTTAGTTGGTACTATTTTTATCCCTCTGTACCATTGTATCCCTTGAAAGTACTAATTTCGAAAAATTCGTCTATTTTCCGTGTCTTCGCAGTCAGAGGAATGTATACTCCGAATTTCATGACTCTAGCTGTGGTCATTTGATTGGTACTATTTTTATCCCCTTTTTTCATTTTAACCCCAAAAAGTACGAATTTCGAAAAATCAGTTTATTTTCCGTGTCTTCACACTCAGAGGAATGTATACTCCGAATTGCATGACTCTAGCTGCGGTCATTCGATTGTTTCTATTTTTATCCCCTTTCTTCATTTTAACCCCAAAAGGAACGAATTTTGAAAAATCCGTGTATTTGTCTTATCTATGCAATCAGAGGAATGTATACTCCGAATTTCAATATTCTAGGTACAGCCGTTTGGTTGGTACCATTTTTATCCCTCTATTCCCATTTTACCCCTTAAAAGTACGAATTTGGAAAAAATACTTTTATATTATGTACCTACTCAATTAGAGGAATGTACACACCGAATTTCGTGTTTCTAGCTGTTGTCGTTTAATATGTACCATTTTTATCCTTTTTTGCCCCATTTCACCCCCTACAAATAAGAATCACTTTATGGTGCACGTTTTTGCTATAAGGGGAATGCGCATACCAAATATCAAGCAAATATAAACAGAAATATTCAAAAAACATGCTAAAATATTAGGGATTATTATGGGTATTTTTAGTCCTTGTGAGGGAAAAATTTTTCCCTTTGGGCCGATTTCGCCCCGTTTCCATCCCAACCGATCTAGGACTATAAGACGCATTTATGGAAAATTTGAACGTTCTAGCTCCTTACGTTTAGATGCTAGCTTGCTTTCAACAGACGGACAAACGGACGGACATGGCTAAATCGTCTTAGAATTTTATGACGATCGTATATATACTTTATAGGGTCTCATGTCAATATTTCAAGGTGTTACAAACGAAATGACAAAGTTAGTATACCCCCATCCTGGAGGTGGAGGGTATAAAAATGGAACGATACACGCGTCAACAACGCATTGAAATTATTAAAATTCATCAAAAAATCATCTTGACTGATGAGACCCATTTCCACTTCGGTGGCTACGTCATCAAGCAAAATTGTCGCATCTGGCGCTCGGAAAACCCAAAAGTGACTGTTTGGTGCGGTTTATGGTAATATGTTACTGCACTTGTTCGACAGTCTCCAATTTGCCGGTAATACTGTTGGTTTCACTCCATGGTGGAGGATATATAAGATTCGGTGAGTTCGAACTTAATGTACTTTTATTCGTTTTGATTTTAGTTTTGTTTCAAAGGCGTTTTCCGCAACAATTAAATTCAAATGTTTTCATTTTCATTCTGAATCTATTGTGTTATTTTAATTTTTTCGGTTATCCTAATCCAATAAATTATAATCTCGCCAGCAAAACAAAAAATCCCTAAATAAATTGGCAGCATTTACCATATATTTGTGTTAATTGAATTTTCACATGACATCTGCTACTCGTTTTTTTTCACTTTTTTCCACTTTTCCCCAATTAAATATTTATGTTAACAACATACTCTTGGCTCTCAAATTGATTGGATTCTAGAGAAAATCCAGCAAAAAAAAGTCACACAACAGAGAATAAAAAACCCTTTAATTGAATTTAGTTTTATTGATAGTAAATTTCCAAGTTTTAATATCAATATCGATATCGATAACGCACATGCATCGAGTACAACATGCATTTGGAAAACTAGCAACAGCAACAGCAATTTAGAGCACAAAGCAAACTTCAAATATTATAAATCATGTCAGGTTTTGATGCTGTTGCTGTTGTTTTTGTTTTAATGTTTTTTCTTGTTGTTGTTGTTGCAATTTATATAGAATTTTAAGTTATTGTTGTTGGTCTGGTTGTTGCAGCAACATTTTAGTGGCTGTAAACTGTGCCAGGCAGTCGTGCAGTCCATAAAAATGTACAAAGTTTTTAATTCGGAAACCTCTGCACAACGAACATCCAGCAAGAGTTCTGGGGGCAGGGGAAGGGGAGAGTTGTATTGAATTCATTCTGTTGCCGTTGGTAGTCATTTAATGTCAGGGGTGTATAGCACAAAGTGTGGCCCTGTACATGTTGCTGTTGCCGTTGCTGTTTGTTCTTGTATTTGTATTTGTTTTATTGGGTTGCCTGTGCTGGTGTTTGCGTGCGTTTGGTTTAGTATCGCATTCTGGCCATAAATTGTTTATATTTGTTGTCTGTTAAGTTGCGATAAAAAATTATATGCATTTCTATGCTCTCACCCAACCCTCCCCTCTCCGATTTTCCTATTTGTGTGTTAATGATGATGATGACCGTTCAGCATAAAAAATGAGAATAATGAAATTACAAAAGTAATTAAAATTGCTTTAAAAAATTATGGGTTTTCAAGAACATTCGAAATGAGACGAGAGGGGAGCTACAAAGTAACAAGATGAAATTTCATATCCAAAGATTTAACAGTCTGCCTCCCTCAAACATGCAGTAAAAATATTTCGCAAACCTGTCTGATGGAAAGAAAAAGGATCCCCGCTCAATCGTTAAGTTTTTTTTTGCTCATCATTGCAGTGTTTTGAGAAAGTCAGATTATATTAAAATTAATATGGAATCAAACCAGAATTGAAAATTATTTATATTGGCCTGAAAATTCTATTAAACTTGTATCATACGGCCATGTTCTGGCCATAGCAATTTTATCAAACCGCATTTTTTCGATTTCGTGTTTCAAACTTTCGAATTTATCTTTAAAACCATTTTTTAAAGTTATCTTTTCTGATGAGAAAATTAAGAGGATGTTTGGATAAGCAAAATATTTTTAAAAGAAATTGAAAAAAATGCATTTTGAAAATGTTGTGGTTGTAGGAACATGGCCGTATAATTAAATAAAAAAAAAATAAACAAGGATGGATTTTGTTTGTCTTAATGGCTTAAGACATTAACAGACACAAAAACGAATATTTATTCTGCGGCAATAAATAAACTTAGGAAAAAACTTTTATTGTAGATATATTGAGGACATTTTGGGCAATATTCTAATATTCGGCCGGGCCGAATCTTATATCCCTCCATCACGGAAAGCATTCCTCAGTATTACCGACAGATTAGAGGCGGACAACATTAAATAGAAGTGAAGTGACATATTAGGAAAATTTTGATATTTGTATACCCTCCACATCCGGCATGGGGGTATACTAACTTTGTCATTCCGTTTGTAACACTTTGAAATATTGACCTGAGACCCTATAAAGTATATACATTCTTGATCGCCATAAAATTCTAAGACGATCTAGCCATGTCCGTCCATCCGTACGTTGTCGTTCTTCTGTAGCATCTAAACGAAAGGAGCTATGACGTCCAAATTTTCCATAAATACGTATTATAGTCGTAGATCGGTTGGGATTGAAACTGGACAAAATCGGCCGAAAAGAAAATAGTAGAGTATTTTTTCCATGCTTTATATAAGGTTACTTTCTATATATGTTTGTGTGCCACAAAATTTGAAATCAATTTTTGAAAGCTTTTTTCTCAACCAATTTGCTCAAATTTTGCACACTTAATCATTTTCGATGACAATACAAGGAAATGGAAAAATTTGACCAATTGGACAAAGGGGCGTGGCACCTCCCATACAAAGTTAAAACCTATTATTGAATATTGTCAGTTCTATGACACCTAGAGTGCTGAAATTTTGTGTAAGTGCATCTAGCATCAATTCGCATAGTTGTGCCAAAAATGGGCGGTATTGGAATAGTGGGCGTACCACCTCCCATACGAAGTTAAAACATATTATCGAATAGTGTCAGTTCTATGACACGTATAATGCTCAAATTTTGTGTAAGTGCATCTAGCATCAATATGCGTAGTTACGCCTAAAATGGGCGGTAATGCAAAAGTGGGCGTGGTACCTCCCATACAAACCACAAATTAAAAATCTATTATTTCTGCTCCTGATAATGCAGTAATTTTTCCTTCTACAAAAGATAACTAAAAAAGAATTTCTAGGCCCAATAGAATTCTGCTTGCATAAAGCATGGATTTGAAAAAAAAAATTTTTTGATTTACTAGTTTCACTATGTCTGCTTCTACTTACTTGATATTGGGTATGCGCATTACCCCTATATCAAAAAAGTGCACCATAAAGTGTTATTCGTAGGGAGTGAAATGGGGCAAAAAAGGGATAACAATGGTACATATTAAACGACAACAGCATTCTTCTAATTGTGTAGATACATATTATAAAACTATTTTTTCCAAATTCGTACTTTTAAGGGGTAAAATGAGAATAGAGGGATAAAAATGGTACCAACCAAACGGATGTACCTAGAATAATGAGATTCGGTGTATACATTCCTCTGATTGCGTCCACACGTAAAATAAACGGATTTTTCGAAATTCGTGTTTTTTAGGGTTAAAATGGAAAAAGGGGATAAAAATAGTACCAATCATATAACCGCGGCAACAGTCATGAAATTCGGAGTATAAATTCCTCTGACTATATAGACACGAATAATAAAAGGTTTTTCAATTTCGAACTTTCAAGGATACAATGGGTACTGAGGGATAAAAATAGTACCAACTAAACGACTACAGCTAGAATGATGAAGTTCGCTGTGTACATCCCTCTAATTGTGTAGACACGTAAAATAAAAAGATTTTAGAAAGACGTAATTTTAAGGGACTAAGATGGAAAAAGGGGAAATAAATTGGTACCCACCAATTGGACTCAGCTAGAATCATGGAATTCGGTGTAAACATTCCTCTGACTGCATAGACACGCTAAATAAAACAATTTTTCCAAATTCGTATTTTTTACTTTTACGGCGAAAATTGGTTGAGTCATGAAGTTAGGTTATTTTGCACTATGTAGCTGAGATAATGGATTTTCAAATTTATTACTTTTGAAATTAAAATAGAATCGAAGCACAACCAACTGTGGCACTCACTATATGCCAGTATTTATGGTAAGCTTTTTAAAAATATAAGAATATTTATTTTTTTAATTGACTTGAAGTATTATGTCGATATGTAATCGTATTGGTAGCCTTACCTTATAAGAGTGGTTTGAAATAATAAAAATATTATATTTATTTATAAAATTATTGTTTCAATATATATAGGATATATAGGATAGTATTTATTTGATTTTCTTTTCTAAACTCCCTTCGCTTCTACATGGTCAGAGGAATTTACATACTAAATTTCATGATTCTAGCTGTAATCATAAAATGGTACCATTTTTATCCCTTTTTGTCCCGCTCACTTCTTACAAGTATAAATTTCGAAAGATCTAATTTTACTGCGCTTCTACATGGTCAGACAACACATCAAACACAATACACATCAAATTTCAAGATTCTAGCTGCAATACTTTCGTTGGTACCATTTTTGTCCCGCGCAACCCTTAAAAGTACAAAATTCATTTATATTGCGCTTCTATGTGGTGAGATGAATTTACATACCAAATTTCACTATAATACTTTAGTTGGTATCATTTTAATCCCTTTTTGTCCCACTCACCCCTTATAAGTATAATTTTCGAAAAATTAATTTATATTACAAGTCTACGTTGTCAGAGGAATGTAAATAACGATTTTCACGTTTGTAGCTGCAATACTTTAGTTGGTACCATTTTTATCCCTTTTAGTCCCGCTCTTCCCTTAAAAGTACAAATTTCGAAAAATCCATTTATATTGTAAGTCAACGTTGTCAGAGAAATGTAAATACCGATTTTCACGATTCTAGCTGCAATTCTTAAATTGGTACCATATTTATCCCTTTTTGTCTGTATCCTCCCTTAAAAGTAAAAATTTCGAAAAATCCCTATTTGTAGCTCGTCTGCATGGTCATTTCAAGGACACACCGAATTTCATGTTTCTGGCTACTGCCGTTTAGTCAGGACGAAGGTTCGATGTTTATCCCTTTTTGTCCCATTTTACCACCTAAAAGTACGAATTTCGTAAAACCCTTTCTTAGTCGACGCCTACGTCATATTTGGGAACTACCCTGAAAATTTCATGACCCTGGCTTCAGCTGTTTGGTCTGGGGGCTGGTCAATGATAAGTCAGTCAGTCAGTCAGTAACGCAACTCTTTTATATATATAGATACTTTATACATATATGCACATCTACGAAAAACGACAGCTTCTGTGGAATGCAATCTTTTACTTGTTTTTATATACAATATTTTTGAACAATATTTTTCATTGGAAGTAGGAACAATACTTAGAACACAAACTAAGAACACCAAATATGTATCGGATGATGTAGATGATCATACGCGTTTGGAGTGTCATTAATTTTATTTCAATTTTTATTGATAGTATTAAGTATAATAAATTTATTATTTCCTTTTTTCATATCATTATTATAATTTCTATTCTGACCAGCGGAAGATGGTCGTCACTGACCAAAATCATGATATAATCAGGTAATAAATTTGTTGTCAATAAATTTGCACTCCCAGTTAAAATCAAAAACTAAATATTTTTAAAAGTACGAAATCCCCACAAATATCCCCTGTCCCCAAATTATATTTGTTGTCCTTTTGACCATCATTAAATCACCATGGTTGGGGATTTTAAAACAATAATTTGTTTTTAAGTTTCATCTTGAATCGTTTTTTTTTCTGAAGATAAAATTAGTATAAAAGAAATTATGGAAAAAATTAACACCAGACACATGTTCATTCAAGAAGTTTCATTTATATGGGATATTACAGGCACGAAAAGTTGTTTGTAAAGGACTAAAACTCAAATTTGTAAAAAACCAAAAATTCCCAATTTTGAATTCTCATTTATAGACACATGTTCATTTATAGAAGTTTCATTTATATGGGATACTACAGGCGCGAAAAGTTGTTTGTAAAGGACGAACAACCAAATTTGTAAAAAACAAAAATTCACAATTTTTAATTCTCGAATGAAAATTTAATGTTTTCGCCTTTAGAAATGCTACTAGTATATATAAAGTACCTTATAAATTACATTTCGAATGAAAAATAAACCAATTCTTTTATTTTCTATTATATTTGAATACTTTATTTCTGAGTACACAGTTTAAACTTTATTACCACACTTTATTACCCCCAGAGGGGGTGCTTGATATTCATATTGAATTTCAATTGATCATCACACCTCATTGGCAGTGATTAATATGCGTTTGCAATAGGTTCGGGCAAATTATAATGGATTAATTTGGGGATTTACACTGGCCTAATGCTGAAGACGTGCGTACGCCAAAACAAAACCCCCGGTTACGGAAACCTTCTCTCTAATGGTCCGAGCACGATTTTACAACTCAATAAAAAGCATTCAGTTGTTGGCAGTTGCTACAGATGTACTAACGGAGGCTTACTAATGCCAAGACTACTTAAAAATTCAATGACCTGGGGTGGTAGAAGAGAGCGGCTCCCAGGCCCCTCAATCCCATAGACTTTTCCGTGGGAAGTAAGAAGCAAACGGCATTTGTGGCTTTGAGACTCGACACAAAAATCCTCGAAAATATTCACAACTTTAACACGTAATTTACAATAATTACAGCCACAGCAGCAAATCTCGCAAAACACGAAACCAAACTGAACCCAACCAAACCGAACCGAACTCATCGACAGTACGAGCAAGTGTTTAAATATATCTACTAATATAATCCAGTCACGTACGGAAATATGTTCAAATGGAAATGTTTCAAAATAAAATCGACATCCACGAAACAAGCAACAACCAACAAAAAAAAACGCACAACATTTCTCGTTTTCGTAACATTTTATTATGTAGATGAGATTCTCAGCCGGGCTAGAAGTTGGAGTTGGGGCGTAGTAGCTTTTGGGTGATTCTTTGTTCAGTTTCAGTCCTGGCAACAGATGTGCTGCTGCGGTGATCCGAAAAATGTTCAGTCGATAGGGGGTAGTTGGGAGGGGGCAAATGTGGTGGGCCACATAAGGAATTACACGAGGGGTTAAAGTAGTGAACTTTAAAGAGCCACAAAGTTGTAAGCCAAGGGTGAAGAGAGGAAGGCGGTGGTGGGATTTGAACAAAGTCAAAGTACGTGTTGAACATAACTTTAATTTGTAGCACAAGGATTTCAGAAATAAATAAATTCATACAAAAAAAATATATTTCCTCATATTGTTGTACATTTACTAAAGATTATTTATGATAATTTAAAAATTAGTAACACCCTGGAAGATTATGACATCGCATAGCTACAGTAAAGGTACAACAGCCACAGAAATCCCCCACCCCATGACTTGCCATGAACATCATGACATTTATAATTTACCTTATATTTCGGTAAGAAAATAACACAAAAGGATTTAAATGCAATCCCAAGGATTCGAAGCAAAATTTACAAAATAGTTTTTAAAAGGAAGACTGTCTGAGAAGCAAGGGAATGTCGAAAGCGAATGAGGGAGATCATAATTGGAACAACATCGCAAATAAAACAACATTATTATAAAGAAAAGTCAAGTCAAAAGGAAATTAAAGTCCATGTCTAGTTCTGTCAGTAGATTAGATGGGAGAACAAAAAACGAAGAGAGACCGAAATTGATACATGTGTTAGCTTGAGATTTAGTGTAAGTTGATAATAAAGCATAAACTAAAAAAATATTTTTTTAAATAAAAAATAACTAAATTTCCATATTTAGAATGACAAATTAATTTAGAAATTTCCTACTTCTTATGTAGTGGGTAATATGGGTCGTATAATTACTATTATTTAAAACCAGCGAATACTAATGGAGCGTATAAGTAATAATAAATTTTTGCTAAAGGACAGTGGATTGAAAAAAGTGGCTCAAATTTTCCAACTTTCTTTTAAAAAAATATGAAATTCATAAAGTAATAAAAAAATTTTTGTTTCAATTAGAAATTAATGACATTTTGTTATTTAGATTGAGAAATTACTTATGGAAATAATTAGATTTCCGAGGGTTATATGGGTCGTATAATTACTATTATTTAAAACCAGCGAACACTAATGGAGCGTATGAGTAATAATACATTTTTGCTAAAGGACAGTGGATTGAAAAGGGTGGCTCAAATTTTCCAACTTTCTTTAAAAAAAATATGAAATTTATAAAGTAATAAAACTATTTTTGCTTCAATTAGAAATTAATGAAATTTTCTTATTTAGATTGACAATTTACTTAGGGAATAATATATTATTAGATTTCCGAGTCAAAATATTAATATGAAATTCAGAAATGAAATTTATAATTGAGAAAATGAAAATTGAAATTCAGAAATGCACATTAAAATTTAAAAAATACAAATTGAAAATGAGAAATTTAAATTGAAATTTAGAAAATGCAAATTCAAAAATGAAATTCAGAAATAAAAATTGAAATTGAAATTCTGAAATGTTTATTAAAGTAAAATAAGTATTTAGTTCACAACAAACCATTTACAGAATTCATATAAAAAAGAGCAAAGTGGAATCAATTCAAACATATTTTCAAAATCAATTAAATTCAATCAAAATTAAGAACAGACATTCATTTGTGGACCCGTCGGGGAACGATCGTTAATTCTATGGAATAATAGATAGATGTAGACTTAATAGTCAGCAGTGCATTAAATAAAATGTTTAAGTTGTCTGTCGCTTCGAAAACTTTTAATTCGTTTTTAAAACAAAAACTACTCTTTCCGGATTTAAAATTTTTTCATATCAGCTGTAACAGGCAGAATCCGGTAAAAGTGGATATTTGGCTGTATATGCGTACGCAGCTTAAAGTTATTTTTTCACCCAACTGTAATATTTGGCATAACTAATTAAAAGCAAATTGAGCTAAAATATTGTATAACCTTTTTATTTTATTGTGGAAATGATGGAAAAGATATACGAAGATATATGGGTCATTTCATGCCAAGCGATACGATTAGCTTGGATGGTTTCGAAATTTAATGTATACGTATTTTTGGAAAAAAATACGTATTCATAAGTATGACAAATGAATTTAGAAATTTATTAAATTTCCGAGTCAAACAATCGCGACCCATATGACCAGGTCGTATAATTAATATTATTTAATCGAGAAAAAACTCATGGAGCGTATGAGTAATAAAGATTTTTTTCTAAGGGACAGATGTAGGGTTTTCAGTCGAGAAGGAGGTGGTCTTAAATGACTTATAGGCTATTTAACAGACAAGTGAGGTCTATAGAACAAATCTAAATACATAAATGGTGATTTTTTAGCTATTATCTTTTTGGCAACACTAGTTTAAACAGCTGACGCACGTTTCGTGTTCTGTTTCATTGTCAAACATCTTCAGTTTGGTCTATAATTTAACCATGAATCGTCTTACAAACGAACAACGCTTGCAAATTATTGAATTTTATTATCAAAATTCGTGCTCTGTTAAGAAAGTTCATCGCGCGCTTCCATTTTATGGTCAGTTTAATCGACCCACTGAAGCGGCTATTCGGGCTATTGTGACTAAATTTCGCACCAAATTTACATTGTTGGACATTAAACCACCAACACGATTACGTAGAGTCCGAACTGAAGAAAATATCGCAGCTGTATCGGCCAGTGTTAATGATGACCATCAATTATAGATTCGCAGCAATTGGGCCTCTGTTACTCAAGAACGTGGAAATGCCAAAATTGGACTAAGCGGATGGACCGTTTGAGGCGCAGTCAAAGTTAACATTTGCATGAAATAATCTTCAAACATTAAATTATATGGACCGTACTATCGATTCAAATAAAGATTTCATAAATTTTATTGGTTTTTCTTAACTTTCCTATAGCTTTTGAAAAATCACCCTTTATATATTAATGGAATGCCCAAATCCACCCCAGTGAAAAAAAAACATGGAACATATAAGTAATATATTTCTTTTTTTGCCAAAGGACGGATGGTCGAATTTAAGTGGATGATTTAGAGGCTCTGGAAGAAGAAAATTAGATCTATAAGACAAATCTATATCAAGAGTGGTTCAAATTTTCAAAGTTTCTTTTTAAAATTGTGAAAATCATAATCAATTAAATTTCCATATTTAGAATGACAAATTAGATTAGATTTCCGAGTCAAAATATTAATTTAAATTTTGTTTTCTACGGGTCGTATGGACCGTATAATTACTATTATTTAGTGCAGCGAAAACTTATGGAGCCTATGAGTGATATTGATTTTTGGTATGGTTTTTAGTCGCAGAGAGAGACTTATAGACTATTGAACAGAGTGAATCTAATTTTCCATCTTTATTTTTTTCTCCACAAATCATATTAAACTCTTTAGATATCTCAAAATACCTCAGTTTCCGTATATTTACTTCATTCCCTGTTCATTCATATTTAATCCAACGAAAACTGATGGAGCGTATGAGTAATACAGATTTGTTTTCTTTTTCGAAAGAAAAGATGAATGGTTTTCGGTCGAGGAAGAGATTGTCTGCAATGACTTATAGGCTATTGAGCTGTGTGGTTCAAATTTTCCAAGTTTATTTCTTTTTCCCTCAAATAATATAAAACTCTTTATATTACTCAAAATACCTCAGCTGCCGAGAAACGCTTACACATATTTACTCTTACTTCATTCCCAGTTTATTCATACTTACTTCGGTCCTTAAGTGTTTACTGCATTAAAGCGCTCTAAATAGTTTCACATGAAAAGCCATGGCGACTTTTACCACAAAGCCATCTAATAAAGGCATAGTGGAAATATGTTTTTTTAAAGTGTCTCTTATTATGATTTCTATAGTACTGAATCCACTAATACAGTAACACAGCTTTAGCTATACAAAAAACGAGAAAAAAGAGCGCTGAAACAGGACTCCTTTTGAAATATCATCATCATCACACCCCTTCCTGGGTGGGTGTGATGATGATGAAGTTGTTTATAATCATGTTGAGGCTGCGAGTATTGGTAGGAAGGTACGAGGTAAAGTGTGGCCTTTAAGTGTTTCGTATTTCATGTAAAGGATATCCTATATATACATGTCTGTCCTGCCATCCGTCTGCCTGTGTTTATGGGTGTAAAGTTTGTTTGGTGTTGCATAATAATTTTTAATAATTTTCACACCTTTTTAATTAAAATTATATCCTACTTTAACATGATGTCTCTCTACTACCACTCCTACTACATATAAATGTAGTCGTAGTTTGTTGGTTGGTTTAGTCCTGCTTCCCAAGTTAATAATGCCAAGAGGGAACTCAACTGCTGAACAGAGTAAAGAGTGTTGTTGTGTATGTTTTATGCTTAGTTGACATCATTCCGCAGACACACACACATACAAATGTGTACACCAATCCGCCTACGGTTGTATATTCCCAAGCTTCAGAGGTATATATGTGTGCACACGCCCAGCTTTTCATGGGTATTAGTATCACATACTCGCGTTCGCTTACTAGCAGGTCCTTAGAGGCCATCAGCACACAGTGCAGTCAAAGGGAAAAATAAGAGGTACGATTTTTTAATAGTGGGAAGATGGCAATCTTTCGAATCATAGTCAACTACACCATTTCCAAATGAAATTGGGAAAATTCCATTTGAAATTGAAAATTTTCATTTCCCAAATGAAATGGAGAATTTCCGGAAATCTAATAATAATATTATTCCATAAGTAATTTGCCAAACTAAATATGGAAAGTTCTTATTGAAACAAAAAATATGTTTTTTTTTTAATTTATGATTTTTATTTCCCCTATATAGATCTGTTCTTTAGATCTAATGCCTCCTTCCACTGAAAACCAGACATGTTTTCTTTAAGCAATTTTTTATTACTCATACGCTCCAAGAATTTTTCCTGCAGTAAATAATAGAAATTATGCGACCCATATTAGCCATTTTTTACTCGGAAATTTAATAAATTTCTAAATTAATTTTCATTTCATTAATTTTTTATTGAAACAAAAAATATATTTTTATTACTTTATGAGTTTTGATATTTAGAAAAGAATTTTGCAAAAATTTGAACTTAAGCTCATCCTTTGTCACTGTCAACCATCTGTCTTTTAGCAAACATTTTTTATTACTCATACGCTCCATGAGTTTCTGGAGTAAATAATATTAATTATACGACCTATATTATCCACTAGAAGAATTGGAAATTTAATAAACTTCTAAATTAGTTTGTAATTCTAAATATGTAAATTTAACAACCTATAAGTCATTTAAGCCCACCTCCTGTCCATTTATTTAATTTTTTATTACTCATACGCTCAATGAGATTTGCGCTGCATTAAATAATAGTAATTATACGACCCATATTACCCACTACATGATAAGTGTGTAATTTTTGGACTCGGAAATATAAAATGAATATGGAAATTTAATTAATTTTTTATGGAAACAAAAAAATATTTATTGGTTTTTTCATATTATTTATCATTTATTATTATAGTTGTTTTTCCTGTCTGTTATCTCCTATCACCTCCTATCCACTGAAAACCATTCATATGTCCTTTAGCCAAATTTTTGTATTACTCATACGCTCCATGAGTTTCCGCTGGAGTAATTAATATTAATTATACGACCTCTATTATCCACTAGAAGACAAAATTGGATGTTTGTTTTGTTTCTAAATTAATTTGTCATTCTAAATATGGAAATTTAACAAAAATTTTATATAAACAAAAACATTTTTATTACCTTAAGACTTTTATATTTTTTAAAATAAACTTGGGAAATTTGAACCACCCCATGCAACAACCTATAAGTCATTTACGCCCACCTCCTATCTACTGAAAACCAACCATCTGTACTTTAGCAGAAATATATTATTACTCATACGCTCCATGAGTTTTCCCCTGGAGTAAATAATATTAATTATACGACCCATACTATTCACTAGAAACCAAAATTTTAATTAATATTTTCACTCGGAAATCTAATAATTTCCAAAAGCAAATTGTCAATCCAAATATCAAGGTTTCATTAATTTCTAAATTTTTATATTATTATTTATTTTTTTTTATTACCTTAAGACTTTTATATTTCTAAAAATAAAATTGGGAAATTTGAACCACCCTATTCAACAAGGTATAAGTCATTTAAGCCCACCTCCTTTCTACTGAAAACCAACCATCTGTTCTTTAGCAAAAATAAATTATTACTCATACGCTCCATGAGTTCTCGCCTGGAGTAAATAATATTAATTATTCGACCTATACTATTCACTAGAAACCAAAATTTGAATTAATATTTTGACTCGGAAATCTAATAATTTCCAAAAGCAAATTGTCAATCCAAATATAAAGATTTCATTAATTTCTTATTGAAGCAAAAAATATTTTTATTACATTATGATTTTCATATTTTTGAAAAGAATCTTAGACAACTATTCAATCATTCACACTACTCACTATTCCGCTGAAGCCCAACCATCTGTCTTTTTACATTTTTTATTACTTATACGCTCCATGAGTTTCCACTGGAGTAGATAATATTAATATATTACCCTCTAGAAGACAAATTAGAATTAAATAAATTTCTAAGTTAGTTTGTCATTCTAAATATGGAAATTTAACAAAACTTTTATAAAAACAAAAACAATTTTATTACCTTAAGACTTTTATATTTTTAAAAATAAACATGGGAAATTTGAAGCACCCTCTCCCACAACCTATAAGTTATTTAAGCCCACCCCCTATCCATTTATTTGATTTTTTATTACTCATTTGCGCTGCATTAAATAATAGTAATTATACGACCCATATTACCAACTACATGATAGGTGTGTAATTGTTGGACTCGGAAATTTAATAAATTTCTAAATTAATACATTCTGAATATGGAAATTTAATTATTTTTTATGGAAACCAAAAATATTTTTATTTGTTTTTCGTATTATTTATTATCATATTTTTTCCCCATCACCTCCTATCCACTGAAACCCACTCATCTGTGCTTTGGCCAAATTTTTGTATTACTCATACGCTCCATGAGTTTTCCCCTGGATTAAATAATAGTAATTATACGACCTATATTATAAAAATCTGTTTCTCTTCGTTTCTGTCCACCCATCGGAGAGTCTATCCATCAGTCTACAAGGTAGAAGCTAAAATATCTCCATCTCTTCATCACACATCTCTGTCTGTATCTCTGTCGAACCATCTCTTCTTGTTGAAAAAGTTCATGATGTTTGACCTCCAAGGAAAATTGTCACAATTGATATTTGTGGCATAAACAGAGGCTATATAATATAAAGAAAATCGTTTCAGATTGTAATACTTGTATCTTATATTATTAAATTTCTCCTCCATCCTTTTTGTTAAATTTTTATTTTTGAGAATTTCTGTTTTTTTTTTTAATTTTTCACCCACTGTTCCACATCAGTGACTCACCCAAAGCTGCCTGGCATATCATCACAACTCTGAGGTAGTGGCATTCTCATTTTTATACAAATGCCGGTGGCTGTGTGTTTTGGGTTTCTGGGTATCAAGTCGCCAGGGTATTCAGGGGAAAAGGTTTGATACCTCTGGTCGCTGGGTTTGTTTGTATGTAGGCACATGCATGCATAGGTGTATGTGTTATCGTTGTTGTAAACATTCAAACATTTCGGTTGTAACAAAGTCGCCGTATCGTGGTGGCCTGAACTAGGTCAGCCAAGTAATTTGTAATTTAAGTCAGGTTGCCGCTGTATGTATGTATAGCAGCGTCAAAAACTCGCACATAAACATACACATGTTGACATATATAAACATATGTATGTGGGAGTATGTGTTTCCCTATATATGTCAAAATTTTGAATACCCATCCACATACATATACATGAAAGTCCCTTACCTGTATGTATATATATATATACATATGTATTTATGTATGGACATGCATGTCCTCCTCTGTGTTCGTGCGGTAAGTTCACGTTTGTGTTATTGTTATCGTCGTTTTTTTTTGCTTTGTCCCCACAAAAGCATCACCAGTGTCAGCAGCTGCTGCTGCTGCAGCTACAGCAGAAAAACCACTTGTTTTATAGAAAGTTTTAACTGTTTGTGTTGTCGTTATTAAAGGCAACAGCAGCAGTTTTAGCAAAACAACATGAGAACGACAAAAGCTGTAAATAACCCCGAAGGAGGAATGAACTTTGTTGGCACATTAGTACGATAGAAAAGATTCCTGGTTTAAGAGTGAAAAAATTAAAAGAAAAATTTAGGCAAATAATGATTAATTTATTGATTTTTAAAAGTGACATTTAAATTATTTAAATATGTATAAATTTTTAGAAGAAATTTTCCATTTTTGGGAAACCAAAACGACTTAAAAATATTGGTTATATCTGTGAAAATACTCAGTTATTCTAGTTTATACTTGGAAGACTGATGGATAGGATGAAACGAAGGGAGAATCAGATTTTGATAATATAGGTCGTATAATTACTATTATCTAATCCTGGGGAAAACTCATGGAGCGTATGAGTAATACAAAAATTTGGCTAAAAGATAGAAGAATAGTTTTCAGTGGATAGGAGGTGATAGGAGATAACAGACAGGAAAAACAAATAATTTAATAAATATAAAAATATGAAAAACAAATAAAAATATATTTTGTTTCCATAAAAAATTAACTAAATTTCCATATTCAGAATTACACATTAATTTAGAAATGTATTAAATTTCCGAGTCCAACAATTATACACGTATCATGTAGTGGGTAATATGGGTCGTATAACTACTATTGTTTAATGCAACGCAAAACTCATGGAGCGTATGAGTAATAAAAAATCAAATAAAGGGATAGGAGGTGGGCTTAAACGACTTATTGGTTGTTGAATAGGGTGGTTTAAATTTTCCAAGTTTCTTTTTAAAAATATAAAAGTCTTAAAGTAGCAAATTTTTTTTATTTATATAAAAATTTATTAAATTTCCATATTTAGAATGACAAATTAATTTAGAAATTTATTAAATTCCAATTTTGTATTCTAGAGGATTCGAATATAGGTCGTATAATTAATATTATTTAATCCAGGGGAAAACTTGTGGAGCGTATGAGTAAAAAATTTGGCTAAAGGACAGATGAATGGTTTTCAGTGTATAGGGGGTGATAAGAGATAACAGACAGGAAAAACAAATATGATAATAAATAATATGAAAAAACAAATAAAATACTTTTTGTTTCCATAAAAAATTAATTAAATATCCATATTCAGAATGACACATTATTTTAGAAATTTATTAAATTTCCGAGTCCAACAATTACACACTTATCATGTAGTTGGTAATATGGGTCGTATAATTACTATTATTTAATGCAGCGAAACTAATGGAGCGTATGAGTAATACAAAATTAAATAAATGGATAGGGGGTGGGCGTAAATGACTTATAGGTTGTTTTATAGGGTGATTCAACTTTACCAAGTTTATTTTTAAAAATGTAAATGTCTTAAGGTAATAAAAATGCTTTTGTTTATATAAAAAGTTGTTAAATTTCCATATTAAGAATGACAAATTAATCTAGAAAAATATTAAATTCCAAATTTGTCTTCTAGAGGATAATATAGGTCGTACAATTAATAAACAGGATGGTTCAAATTTTTGCAAAATTCTTTTCTAAATATCAAAAATCATAAATTAATAAAAATAGTTTTTTGTTTCCATAAAAAATTAATGAAATTTCCATATTTAGAATGACAAATTAATTTAGAAATTTAGAAAATTTCCGTGTAAAACAATTATACACTTGTCATGTAATGGGTACTATGGGGTCGTATAATTAATATTATATTCTCCATGGAGCGTATGAATAATTACAATTTTTCACTAAAGGTCAGAAGAATGGTTTTCAGTGGATATGAGGTGGACTTGTTGTGACTTATAGGTAGTTGAATAGGGTGGCTCACATTTCCCAAGTTTATTTTTAAAACTATAAAAGTCTTAAGGTAATAAAAATGTTTTTGTTTATATAAAAATTTATTAAATTTCCATATTTAGAATGACAAAGTAATTTAGAAATGTATTACATTTCCGAGTCAAACAAACGAAATATCCAAATATCTTCTAGTGGGTAGGATAGGTCGTATAATTACTATTATTTAATCCAACAAAAAGCCATGGAGCGTATAAATAATACAAAATATTTGTTTAAGGACAGATAGAAGTTTGCAGTGGATAGGATGTTGGCTTAAATGACTTATGGGATATTGAACAGGGCGGTTCAAAGTTCTTTCTTAAATGTCAAAAATTATAAAGTAATAAAAATATTGTTTTTTTTGTTTAAATAAGAAATCAATGAAATTTCCAGAATTAAAATTAATTTAGAAATTAATTAAATTTCCGAGTCAAACAAATCAATTTGCCAATTTTGTCATGTAGTGGGTAATATAATTTCTACTATTTACTCCAGGAAATTTTTTCGGAGCGTATGAGTAATAAAAACTTGCCAAAAGGAAACATGTCTGGCTTTCAGTGGATTGGAGGCATTAGGTCTAAAGAACAGATCTATAAAAATCATGAATTAATAAACATATTTTTTGGTTCAATAAGAAATTTCCATATTTAGATTCACAAATTACTTATGGAATAATATATTATTACATTTCCGAATCAAAATATTAATTAAAATTTTGCTTTTCCACTGAAAACACATGTAGACTATGAGTAATATATTTTTGTTTTGCTAAAGGGCAGAAGATAAAGCAAAATAGGTGTATTGAACAGGTATATATATGTAAAGGGTGCATAAAGTAATATTTTTTAAATAAGAAATGAATGAAATTTTGATATTTAGATTGGTAAATTACTTAAGGAATAATATATTTTTAGATTTCTGAGTCGAAATATTATTTCAACTTTTGTTTTTAAAAGTGCACTATGGGTCGTATAATTAATATTATTTACTCCAAGGGAAAACACATAGAGCGTATGAGTAATACAAATTTTACTAAAGGCCTGATGAATGATTTTCATTTATTGAACGGACAAATGAGGTCTATAGAACAAATCTACAAATCTATTTAAAAATGGTGGTTCAAATCCACTCCAGTGAAAACTCATGGATCATATGAGTAATATAACATTTTTTGTTAATGGACAGATTTACGGACTTAAGGACTAATTAGATCTCAAGAAAAGATTTTTTTCCTTTAAATATGAAATCATAAAGCAATAAACATATTTCTCTTGTATCAATAAGATATAAATTATTTTACCATATTTAACTATTATTAAGTAAAAACATAAAATTATTTTTAGGTTTAGTGTTGAAATTTTTCCGAAACAAACAATTGAGACAAAAATATTTTTTTTGAAAATAGAAAAAGTAGAAAAAAATCTACCAAAAATATTTTGTTCTCTTTTTTAATAGCCAACATTCTTTGTAGACACAAAATAATTAAAAAATTGGGTTAAATAATAAGATATAAATTATTTTACCATATTTAGATTGTCGAATTACTTATGGAAATGATTTGTTTTTCCAGTTAAAATATTAACCCCAATTTTGTTTTCCAGTGGGTATGGGGGGGGTCGTATAATTAATATTATTTACTCCAAGGGAAAAGCTCATGGAGCGTATGAGTAATATAAATTTGTATGCTATATGCTTGCTTGCTTACTTATATGCTTACTTATAAGCTGTTGGGAACTTAAATTTATTTTGTGTTTGCATTCAGGCATACTGATTGTACTGTGGACTACAAAAAACGCAATTCTTTCTACGGATTCAGATAGAGGTGTAAGAAAAGGAATTTTGAATTTTACGTTTGGTAGTCCTTTTTCGAGGAGGTCAATATCTCCCCTTTAGACACATTCTTATGATGAATCGGCATAAGAAGCCTAGTGATTCTCACTTCTCAAGCACAGGATGTGTTAGGCAATATTAAAACAGTACAAGGATATTTTTTGCAGAACATTTGAAGTATAGGGTTTTCGTGGTCCCTATTTTGCAAAAGGGTAAAAAACACCCCTGTAAATAGGTTTAAGCGGATCAACATTAAAAAAATAATATTTGCCATAAAAACCTAATCTAAGTCTCTGAATACACCAAAACTCTACACAAAAAATTCCACTTAAATGCCAGAATTAGGTAAAAACATACCATTATTTTTAGGTTTAATGTCTTACTTTTTCCGAATTGGTGCTAGAGGTATATTTTATTTTTGTTTGAAGTTGTGAAAATCACAACTTTTCATGGAAACAGTGTTTCAGGAACAAACAGTCGTCCAAACAATTGAGACAAAAATATTTTTTTTTTTTCGAAAATAGAAAAATTAGAAAAAAATCTACCAAAAATATTTTGTTCTCTTTTTTAATAGCTGAAATTCTTTGTAGACACAAAATAATTTAAAAAAATGGTTAAATAGCGGATAAAAATATAACAGAATATTTTGTCATTTCTAGCAGCGCCCAGATGAACAAATCGATGGCTTAATCTAGAAAGGTGTTATCGATTTGCAAATTTTTTGTTGCATAGTGTTATTAATGTCTTCCATAAAAGTATCCTATAAGTTGCTATCTCAGCCTTAACATTTCACTGACTTCCCAAAAAAACAACACCCTTTCTCCAGCCATCCCAAGTGTTACTTTGCGGCAGTAGTAAGCTGCGTTACAAACTCCATAGAGTTTGCCACTTCCCCTCGCTCCAGCCAGTACAAATGACGGCAACTTTTCACAAATGATGACTTTCATCTGCCATCGTTATTGTTGTCTTTAACAAATTGTTTGGGTTTTCAACACAAAAGAGTCGAGGGGAAAAAAGGCACGAAAAAACATCAACTCTCATCCATTATATGATTTGATGGTGGAGTCCTCAAAACAAATACCAAATTGAGTTAGTACATCTTGACAAATTCACAAAAATTATCTACTGGTATGTAGCGACAACACCGAATGCAATTAATTAAGTTCTGCGAAAAAAAAAGGATCTCAACAAAACGACGGATCTCAACAAAACGACATACAAAAAATAATGATGTGCCCATAAGAGTTTGTCTCCCGCATTTACTAGTTATTTATGTTCACTGGACAATGCCTACTTTGTTGGGTCGAACTTTGCCACACACAAAAAGAGAATCTGATTAGCCCAAAGACCAGGAGAAAAAATGGGAGAGAATTCTCGACAAAAATACCCCAACATTTGCAGAGAAAAGTTTTATGACAAATAAAATGGTGAAAAACATCATGACGTTGAATCAACAATAGGCAAAAGTTGTTCATTAACCCTTTGTGGGGGGACGGGTGTAGGCACAGAAGGATAGACTTTTTTAGCAGTAGTGAAAAAATCACATTATAAAAGAGAAATAGGGCTGAGGAGGAGTACAGTGGCGGAGTATTGTGACAGTGATGTCTATTGAGTTCACTTTTGCCAAACGAAAGGGTAATTTAAGTCTGTGAAGAGTTTTTTATTGATAATTTTTTTATATTCCAACATCTTTACAGATGATACGTATGAATGATATTAATTAATTTAAATTTATGGGGAGCGTATGATTGCTTTGAATTTGGTATGTATGCTTGATATTATTGTGCGTATGATTGATTTTAATTAGATTGAATTTATCAGACGCTCCCCTATCACTTTTGCGAAACGAAAGGGTAATTTAAGTCTGTGAAGAGTTTTTTATTGATCATTTTGTTATATTCCAACATCTTTACAGGTGATACGTATGATTGATATTAATTAATTTAAATTTATGGGGAGCGTATGATTGCTTTAAATTTGGTATGTATTGTTGATACTATTGTGCGTATGATTGATTTTAATTAAATTTAATTTATCAGACGCTCCCCTATGATTATTTTGAATACGGAACGTATGATTAATATTTATTTGATCAACTTTCAATTTGTATATGCCTTTAAAGGTTATTCACATGATTGATATTAATTCATTTAAACTTGTGGGAAGCCTATAATTATATTGAATATGGTACATGGTGCGTATGATTCATATTAATTAAATTAAAATAAATATATGGGGAGCGTATGAATATGGTACGAATGCTTAATATTTATTCGCTTTGAGTCCAAAGAAAGGTAAATATCGTCTCATAATGGCATCCACTCTATAGATTTTCTGTTTTCAAATCTATTTTTCACAGTTATTTTAATTTATTTGCAGACAGAAAATCTATTTCGATTTTTTAGCGGGAAACTGCCGATTTCATTTTGAAATATATAAAAGGTCAGTTTTGTCCATACATTTGCACATGATAACTTTTATAGTCCAACCTCAGATAGTACGTATTATTCATTTTAATTTATGGGGAGCGTGTGCTTACTTTGAATAACGAACGTATGGTCAATATTTATTTCATCAATTTTTATATATATTTCCACATTATGCGCATGATTGATATTAATTCATTTAAACCTATAATTATATTGAATATAGTACAAGGTGCGTATGATTGATATTAATTATATTAAATGAATTATATGGGGAGTGTATGAATATGGTACGAATGATTAATATTTATGTGTTTAACCTTTGCAGGATATTCGCTTGGAGTCCAAAGAAAGGTAAATGTCGTCTCATAAATGGACACTTCTATAGATTTTCTGTTCTCAAATCTATTTCAGTTCAGTTTTTTCCATGCAGGAGGTAACTTGAGACTACATTGATGGGGGGTTTCTAATTTCCAATAAGGATGGTGCGTATAATTGATATTAATTAATTTAAATTTATGATTATTTAGAATATTCTCCGTATGATTAATATTTATTTGCGATTCACTATTGCATTGATGCAAATGAGTTTCGATTGTTTGAAATTGATCCACTTTTGATGGAGATTTTTAATTTCCAACCTTTTTACAGGTGCGTATGATTGATATTAATTCATTTAGGTTTATGTGGAGAGTATGATTTTTATTTTATTTTGAATATCGTACATATGATTAATATTTATTTATTGCTTACAATTATAATGATATAAATGATTTCGGATTGGTTGATATCGATCCTCGGGAAGAAGGAGTTCAGTTTTGTCCTTTCAGGAGGCAACTTGAGACTGTGGATAGCTAAATTGATGGCGGTTTCTAATTTCTAACAAGGATGGTGCGTACGATTTATATTAATTAATTTAAATTTATGATTATTTTGAATATTCTGCGTATGATTAATATTTATTTGTGGTGAACTATTGTATTGATGCAAATGAGTTTCGATTGGTTGAAATTGATCCACTTTTGATGGAGACTTTTTATTTTCATCTTTTTTATAGGTGCGTATGATTGATATTAATTCATTTTGGTTTATGTGGAGAGTATGATTTTTATTTTATTTTGAATATTGTACGTATAACTAATATTTATTTGTTGCTTACAATTATAATAATATAAATGATTTCGGATTGGTTGATATCGTGGCTCGGGAAGAAGGAGTTCAGTTGTGTCCTTCCAGGGGTAACTTGAGACTGTGGATAGCTAAATTGATGGCGGTTTCTATTCCAACAAGGATGGTGCATATGATTGATATTAATTCATTTAAATTTATCATTATTTTGAATATTCTGCGTGTGAATTATATTAATTTGTGATTCACTATTGCATTGATGCACATGAGTTTCGATTGGTTGCAATTGATCAGCTTTTGATGGAGATTTTTAATTTCCAACAAAGGTGGTGCGTATGATTGATATTAATTCATTTTGGTTTATGTGGAGCGTATGATTTTTATTTTATTTTGTATATGGTACGTATGATTAATATTTATTTGTTGCTTACAATTATAATGGTACAAATGAATTCGGATTGGTTGATATCGAGCCTCGGGAAGAACGAGTTCAGTTTTGTCCTTGCAGGAGGTAACTTGAGACTGTGGATAGCTTAATTGATCCACTTTGAGATGGCGGTTTCTAATTCCCAACAAGGATGGTGCGTATGATTGATATTAATTAATTTAAATTTATGATTATTTTGAATATTCTGCGTATGATTAATATTTGCATTGATACAAATGAGTTTCGATTGTTTGAAATTTATCCACTTTTGATAGAGATTTTTAATTTCCAACAAGGATTGTGCGTATGATTGATATTAATTCATTTAATTTTAGGATAATTTTGAATATTATTATTTTAAATATTATTATTTTGAATATTCTGCCTATGATTAATATTTATTTGTGGTGCACTGATTGCATTGATGCAAATGAGTTTCGATTGGTTGAAATTGATCCACTTTTGATGACGATATTTAATTTCCAACAAGGATGGTGCGAATGATTGATATTAATTCATTTAATTTTAGTATAATTTTGAATATTATTATTTTAAGTATTATTATTTTGAATATTCTGCGTATAATTAATATTTATTTGTGGTGAACTATTGCATTGATACAAATGAGTTTCGATTGGTTGAAATTGTTCCACTTTTGATGGCGGTTTCTAAGTTCCAACAAGGATGGTGCGTATGATTGATATTAATTCATTTAATTTTAGGATAATTTTGAATATTATTATTTTGCATATTCTGCGTATGATTAATATTTATTTGTGGTGCACTATTGCATTGATCCAAATGAGTTTCAATTGGTTGAAATTGATCCACTTTTGATGAAGATTTTTAATTTCAAACAAGGGTGGTGCGTATGATTGATATTAATACAATTAAATTTATGATTATTTTGAATATTATTTTATTTTTTGAATATTATTATTTTGAATATTCTGCGTATGATTAATATTTATTTGTGGTGCACTATTGCATTGATACAAATGAGTTTCGATTGTTTGAAATTGATCCACTTTTGATAAAGATTTTTAATTTCCAATCAGGGTGGTGCGTATGATTGATATTAATTCATTTAAATTTATGATTATTTTGAATATTCTGCGTATGATTAATATTTATTTGTGGTGCACTATTGCATTGATACAAATGAGTTTCGATTGGTTGAAATTGATCCACTTTTGATGGAGATTTTTAATTTCCAACAATGATTGATATTAATTCATTTAAATTTATGATTATTTGGAATGTGGTGCATATTATTAATATTTATTTGTGGATTTATAAAGCCCAATATTTTTTGGGCTAAATATTTTTAAGGCAAACGGTCACAACGCCTAATATTTTTTTGTGCGTTTTTTAGTATGACCATGGGCGAATTTAAATGATCAAAGAATTTAGTTATGTTTTCGATATTAAACTTATTTTCTTACGACCCACAAAGGTTTAACTTTTTCATCGTGATTTTCCACTCCCACTCTTCATTAGCTCTCTCTCTCCCTTCTCAACACCACTGTTCATAATTTAAACAATAAAAGATATGGCAGTAGATAAAATAAGCTGAAAACTGGACGCTTCAATCAACTCTGTTTTATTTTAGTTTACTATTGAGTTGAGTTTTTCTCTGTTCTTTGCTCTTCTCAGGCCATATTTTTTGTTTGTCTACATTTTCCTTTATTTTTCTCATTTTTTTGCTGTCTGTCGAACCACAGAACAAAAGCCAAAACTTACCCAGCATGTGGGGGGAGGGGGATTGCAGGCAAGCGGTCCTTAACAAAAAGATTACAGTTAATTATCATAACGTTCGTTGTTCGTTGTTCGTGCTGTGGTTAAAATGTTCTACTAACGAGAAACAGTCAAGAATAATGGCCGAAAATGGCCTGTGGCCACGAAATTTCTAACACAATTAGGATACTCAACTCAAATTTTGTGTTGATTTCATTTCCTTTTCGGGGGAGGTGGTGCTGTTTTTCAAAAAAAAAAAACGGAAAATTATGCGCGAAAACTATGAAATGAATAAAGAAAGAACCGTGTTTTTTTGTTTCACACAAATGGGTGTTGGTTTTTGAGCGTTTCAGGGTAGTTTACCTTTACAAAGCGCTGGGTAGTGGCAACACCTTGTGGGGTTTGTCGGAGGATTTGAAAAACATGATAATTATAAAAAGAGATATTGTTCAATGAGAACTACAACTAAGAGATACATCAGAAAACGACCCAAAAACTATACGTTTGGATATACATCCTCTCCGATTTTAATAGAATTTGGCAAGTATACTCTTCTAGTGGTTGCGAGTAATATATCGTTTACCGTAGCCCAAAGAAGTAAGTGGTTTTAGTTTTACACTGGTCCCAAATTGGTGTTCTTGGGGGTTTTTGTGAAGAGATGGTTTCATTATCCATATCATAACTTTGGACCATATCATGAGATTTTAACGATATTGGTATAATCTGATCCTCTCTCCGCATCTGTGTGGAAAGAGGTTTATCCTTGTAGTTCAAGAATTCCAAAAATCAAAAGCAATCCTAATCCTTACATATCCTGAAAACGCATCTTTAAATTTGTCCACTTCTTTTTTGGTAGTTGATTATTTTACAACAACCATTTGGACCATTGTATAGGGTGATTTTTTAAGAGCTTGATAACTTTTTTAAAAAAAAAAACGCATAAAATTTGCAAAATCTCATCGGTTCTTTATTTGAAACGTTAGATTGGTCCATGACATTTACTTTTTGAAGATAATTTCATTTAAATGTTGACCGCGGCTGCGTCTTAGGTGGTCCATCCGCTTAGTCCAATTTTGGCATTTCCACGTTTTTGAGTAACAGATACCCAATTGGTGCGAACGGCGACGAATCGAAAATTGGTGGTCATCATTAACACTGGCCGATACAGCTGCGATATTTTCTTCAGTTCGCACTCTACGTAAGCGTGTTGGTGGTTTAATGTCCAACAATGTAAATTTGGTGCGAAATTTAGTCACAATAGCCCGAATAGCCGCTTCAGTGGGTCGATTAAACTGACCATAAAATGGAAGCGCGCAATGAACTTTCTTAACAGAGCACGCATTTTGATAATAAAATTCAATAATTTGCAAGCGTTGTTCGTTTGTAAGACGATTCATGATGAAATGTCAAAGCATACTGAGCATCTTTCTCTTTGACACCATGTCTGAAATCCCACGTGATCTGTCAAATACTAATGCATGAAAATCCTAACCTCAAAAAAATCACTCTTTAAAAGTCAAACCATGTACTTGGTTGGTTCGTTTACGTGGCCGCTTTCACTGGAACGTCAAGTAGTGCCTTAAGGCACCATTTTGACTAAACCACACTGCTCTGAAAAGTCTGTTATATAGTGCTCGACTTTTCGACTTTGATATGCTAGAACCCCTAATTTTGTGAGGTTTTGAAAATAAATCCATGAGCCAAAAAATAGTGGTGGTTGGTCATGCAAGTGGGCGCTCATCGGGATCAAAGTTGTGGGAAAAGGGGTAAACATACACCAAAAGCCCAAAACTGCCGCGGAGTCGCCCCCAGAGGGTTTAAATTTAAGACTACTCACCACTCATTAAACGGGCTCCTACATACAAAAATTGAATTTTTCTCACCGCATTTACTGGCCCAAGGAGGCAGCTAGTGGAGTCAAATGTATTAGCGACCCCAATATTTCTTCAACGCCCTCATTTTTATACCCTCCACCTCCAGGATGGGAGCATACAAACTTTGTCATTCCGTTTGTAACACCTTGAAATATCGACCTGAGACCCTATAAAGTATATATATATTCTTGATCGTCATAAAATTCTAAGACGATCTAGCCATGTCCGTCCGTTCCTCCGTCCGTCCGTCTGTTGAAAGCACGCTAGCTTCTAAACGAAAGGAGCTAGGACGTCCAAAATTTCCATAAATGCGTCTTATAGTCGTAGATCGGTTGGGATTGAAATGGGGCGAAATCGGCCCAAAGGGAAAAATTTTTCCCTCACAAGGACTAAAAATACCCATAAAAAATACCCAAATGAAAAGTTGAAAGAAAATTTTGGGAGTATGGGAGCCCTTTATCCTATATCATATATCCTATATCCAATATCCTACATACTTGTAGCCAGCATCCTAATTTTCCTACCCCAAACCTCAAATCTGGTTGCCTCTATTATTTTAATATTCATAGATTATGTTGATGCTATTTCCACGGATATTGGCATTTGATTTTGTTTTTTTTTTTGAAACCTCACTCACTCCCCAACCTCTTCAAACTAAAAATCAAACTAAAATCAATACTTGCCTCTACTAACCCCATAAATCTCTGCAGTGCACTCAATATTCAATGCAGAGGGTTTGGTTTTTTGTTTTTGCTGACTGATTTCATGTGACAACAGGCAAAAGCGAGAAAAAAGCGTTGAAATTCCATTTATATTTTATAGAGAATCCACTATCGCACCAGGCAAATGAACAAAAAATCACTTTATTACGAGTGTTGCACCACATACAGTGAATTGAATTGCAGCACAGCCCCAAATGGGTGGGCATAACAAACAGATGTGGCCTAAATTTACTAACCTCCATCAGCACTGAAATGTTCTGCTAGATAACACTTTTTGGAGTATACTTTTCAAATTTATTATATGTAATTAAAATATTTCAAAACATTCCATTTGCAGTTCGATGATGGCGGTATGTGTGTGTGTGTGTCATCAGTGCCACAAATACAAATATTTCCATTTATATTTGTTTATGCGTTTGTTTGTTTTATTTGATTGGTTGATGAACTCATTTGCATTTAATTATATATATTTTATTTTCACCCCGAGTTATTTTCGGTCATTACGACCTGACTGCCTCCGAGATTAATTTGATTTGTGTTTAGTGACATATAACTTTTAAATATACTGTTTAGTTTAGTCATGATGTGGCATGTGGTGTTGAAGTGTCACTCTGGGGTATAATTAGAATTGCTAACATTTTGTTATACGAAATGTGGCGTATGATTCATATTTATTTTGTCATTAGCTTGCATAAAATAGTAGTCATACGACCCCCTGGTCTACGTTAACGCAATTTATATGAATCATACGCACGGTGGTACTGCAAAGAGGAGCAATAGGGAAGAGTTATTTCCTTGTTGGAAGTTTTTCATTTTTTAAATATTTAGTGCAACTATTTAACAAAAATGCATTCTAGAGGATCTGCCATCATATCCTTATAACGAAGAAAAGACGGAACCTATAATATCCACTTGTTCGAGTTTCGATGAAGAGAAAAACAGATTGGAGCTCCATATCAGATAGAACCTATTGCCCATGAACATAGTAGACGTCGCACAGTGGAATATTTTTATACAAGCTGAGGCACAAATTAGAAGGAGTAGTGATCGGACCTTTAAAATACAAAAATTTGTATATTAAAATCACTGGCGGAAGCTACAACTGTGGCTTTCACAGACAACAGAATTTTTTATTGAATAGTGTAATCGTCAGGGTACAGTATCTCTCGATGTTAAAAATTAAACCAGTTAGTTCTGCGGGATGAGAAATACAACTTAATTTAATATCTAACTTCTTTTGAATTTATTTATTGGCATTATTTCAATAATAAAAATTTACTTTTGTTGAATATTATGCCGTATTTCCATAAGCTTTAACTAGTAATTGAATCTGCCATTTTAATTAAATTTACTTGAATTTTGGAACAACAAAAGGAAGACCTCGAGCTACGGCATGGTAAGAGACTGTTGAAGTTTGTGGCGAACTCGGCAACAACTCGATTAAAAATATGAACTATGAAGAAATTACACAAAAGATTTAATTAAAAAGGGTTTCGGTTTCGGAAATTGCTAGGCTTGTTAGCATAAGAATTACACCAAAACAATTGGCATTGTTAGTTGGGTGAAAGCCATCAAGGATGTGAGCTAAGTTGGTTTTTCGCAGGTTTAAATATCTTGTTTTCGTTATAACCCAAATGGCTGGCTGTCTGCACCCGAATTCATATTCCGTCTGTCTAAGTGCCTGCCTTTACAGAGCCCAGTCGGCCTGATGACTGTCCGTCCACCTTTCTGCACTTACGGTAGCCCATTATTTACCACACATAGCCCAAACCAAAATCTGCAAAGTTGTAAAGTGTCGACACGTCTGGTAATAGCTCTCGTTACAACAACTGGGTACGTATTCACGGCCGTCATTGCCGAAGTGCGTTAATTTCAACTGAAAACTGCTTAAACAGTCCATTGAAAATGTGTATTTATACCAGCAAAAAAAAAAAAAATAAAAACCTTTTATTTGTGTATGCCAGCATAAGTAAATGTAATTATTTCTGCTGCATAATATAAAATTATTTTAACATATTAATAATTAAATAAACCAAACAATAAAAGAATGGTTGTTCCAGGGCAGGGCTGGTCGGCATGCAGCGAAAATATGGCCAAAGAAACCCAGTGAAATATTTGAGTTCGCAGATTTAATTATTAATGCAATGAAACCAAGTCTAGACGTGTCCGAAGCTTAATTATATTTCGTGCCATGGTGCGAATGATTGATATTAATTATAGCAATGCAATTCAGGGTACGTATAAGTAATATTAATTTCATCTTTGAGTTTTATTTAATATTAATCATACGCATCTGAAAACTAAACGAGTTTAACAAATTCGAAAGATACTCAAAATTATTGTTTGAAAAGTCCGCAAGATAACCTCTAGCCCAAATTATTAACGAGCTGTAACCTACCGCACGTTTTACGGCAAGTCAATTTGACATTGCGAAGCCTAGACGTGTCCGCAGCTTAATTATTTATCGCACCATGGTGCGAATGATTTATATTAATTATATCAATGCAATTCAGGGTACGTATAATTAATATTAATTTCATATTTAAGTTTTATTTAATATTAATCATATGCTTCTGAACAAATTAAACTAGAACAAGAAGAAACTAACAAATTCGAAAGATACACAAAATAATGGTTTGAAAAGTCCACAATTTCTGATGTAACCTACCGTAAGTTTAAGAAAGGGTCAGTTTGCATTGCAAAGTCTTTTTAAGACGGAACATTAAATATTTATTGGACCATGGGGCGAATGATTGATATTAATTATAGCAATGCAATTCAGGGTACGTATGAATAATACTAATTTCATATTTAATGCTGATTTAATATTTATCATACGCATTTTAAAACTATGAGCAGTCGAACTAGAAGAGGGTAACAAATTTGAAAGACACACAAAATTATTGTTTGAATAGTCAACAAAACAATTTCTGCCCCAAATTATTAATGAGGTGTAACCTACCGCAAGTTTAGGAACGGGTCAATTTTGCATTGCAAAGTCTAGACTTGGCCGTAACTTAAATATTTATTGGAAAATGGTGCGAATGATTAATATTGATTATATCAATGCAATTCAGGGTACGTATGAATAATGATAATTTCATATTTACATTTTATTTAATATTAATCATACGCATCTGAAAAAATTTAACTAGAACAAGACGAAACTAACAAATTACAATTACTGTTTGAAAAGCCCACAAGGTAATTTCGGGCCCAAATTATTAACCAGATGTAACTTACCGCAATTGTAGGAAAGGGTAAATTTGGCATTACCAAGCCTAATAGTGGCGGAACCTTAAATATTTATTGGACCATGGGACGAATTATTGATATTAATTATATTAATTCGGAGAACGTATGAACAATACTAATTTGATATTTAAGTTTTAATTAATATTAATCATACGCATTTGAAAAGTATGAATGCAACTAATTTGGTATTGCAAAGTCTAGATTTGTCGGAAGCTTAATTATTTATCGGTCCATGGTGCGAATGATTGATATTAATTATAGCTATGCAATTCAGGTCACGTATGAATAATACTAATTGCATATTTAATATTAATCATACGCAAAAACTATGAGAAGTCGAACTAGAAGAGGGTAACAAATTCGAAAGACACACAAAATTATTGCTTGAAAAGTCCTCAAGCTTATTTCTGACCCAAATTTGTAACGAGATGTAACCTACCAAAAGTTAAGAAATGGTCAATATGGCATAACAAAGTCGAGACGTTTTGGACAATGGTGCGACTGACTGATATTAATTATATTAATGTAATTCAGGGTACGTATGAATAATGCTAATTTCATATTTAAGACTTATTAATATTAAAAATTTAAAAACTATGATAAGTAGAACTAAACGAAGTTAACAAATTCGAAAGATACACAAAATTATTGTTTGAAATGTCCACAAGACAATTTCGGCCCAAAATTCTCATATGAACAATGTATGTTAAAAAGCGTAGTCTAGTATTGTTAAGCAGTCGATGGAGCGTATGATTGATATTAATTATTTCAGCGATTAGGCTGGGAGCGTATGAAGAATATTTATGTCAAATGTTATAAATAAAGACATCCTCAAACTGTGATTTGAAAATAAATTTGTATTAGAGTGCCCCGGTAGTCGAATTGGTAGCGATTCCCACCAGACGCTCAGGTCTGCCGCTACAATAACTAGCTACAATAGTCTTAGTCACCCCGGCTCAATCCCGGGACCCAAAATTAGAATCTAAATTTGTATTGTAATTCATAATAAATAAAATAAATAAATTTTTATTCTAAAAAATATAGATGCAAAACTGGCCATGAGCCAAGACATCATCCGAGTTGAGTGAGAATGTTGGGATGAAAGACGAACTAAATAATTTGAAACTTGATTTTTAATATCCTAATTATTTATTATTTGAATCTTTGGACACTTTTTCTATATAAAGAAATATAATACAGATTGGATAGAGCATATTTGATATTCCCAATACAAACTTTATGACTTTTATAACATTCTGTTTTGCTGGGTGCATTCGTTTTGCATGATTATGCGTATCGAAATTATGTGTACATGATGATTTATTGAATAAGTTATTGATAATTGCTATGCGTTTTTTTATCAACATTAACATATTATTTTGCCTTAATGGAAACAGTGCAATAATAATTATTGTATAAACGTTGTTTAAGTGATTTCCTGGCTGTGCGTGGATAATTCAATTATACACATAACTGGGCGGTGGGAATTGACAGGACTTGTTTAAAGTGATTATTATATTATCCGGATGGATAATCTTAAAAAATGCTTGTGAATTACTATATAAATGATATGAAAGTAGAATTCTTATATTCTTATACTAAAAAAAGAAAAATCAAGAACAATTGTAATACATAACTTAACTAAATAAAAATGTGCAGACTTGTTTTCGCCAAAGGTACCTTTAAGATTTGTACTCTAATTTTGGAAATATAGGTAAGATGACTACAAATGTTGCGAAGAAAAAAATGACTACATGCAAAAAATCGATGCATAAATGTAGAAGTTGTGATCACCTTTGTAGAGAAAATTTTTTTTTAAATCATGACTTTTTTTAATTTATGGTTAAATAGCGCGAAAAGTCAACGTGTGGCCGAACCTTAACTATTTATCGGTCTATAGTACGAATGATTGAAATTAATTTTATCAATGCAATTGCGGGTACGTATACTTAATGTTAAGTTCATACTTAAGTATAATTTAATATTAATCATACGCATTTGAAAACTATAACCTATTTTGTCTTTCTAAACACGAAAACAATATTAAGAAAATGTATGAAAGAATTTTATAATTTTGTACTAAAGTACCAAATTTCGCAGAATGTACCTTTAATACTTGCACTGACAGTTTAGAAATATAGGGTTTTCTAATAGGTACTTAACAATTTTGTCTTTAATTTGAGAACACACTATTTTACTGATCATCTTAACTATTACTTTCCTTTTTTTCAGTAAACTCAACATTTTCATCATGGTAAAGTATAGGAACGAACAACGTATGTAAATTATAAAAATGTAGGAGATGCGCCAAGATGATGAATTTAATCGCAAAATCATCTTCAGTGACGAAGCTCATTTTTGGCTCAATGGGTTCATCAATAAGCAAAATTCATCGCAAAATCATCTTCAGTGACGAAGCTCATTTTTGGCTCAATGGGTTCATCAATAAGCAAAATATGCGTTATTAGTTTGGTGAAAATCCACATGTGCTTCATCAATCATCAATTCATCCACAAAAAATAACTTTTTGGTGCGGTTTGCATGCCGGCGGAGTCTTTGGGCCATATTTTTTCGTCATAACCCCTAATATTTCAGAGTATTTAAGCATATTTTTTCAATATGCCTGCTTGTACTTACTTGATATTGGGTATGCACATTGCTCCTATTTATTAGGGGGTGAAATGGGGCAAAAAGGGCTAAAAATGGTACCTAGCAAACGACAACAGCTAGAAACACGAAATTCGCTGTGTACACTCCTATAATTGAGTAGATACATAATATAAAAGCATTTTTTCCAAATTCGTACTTTTAAGGGGTAAAATGGAAATAGAGGGATAAAAATGCTAGCAATCAAATGGCCGCAGCTAGAATCATGGAATTCGTTGTATACATTCCTCTGACTGCATAGACACGCAAAATAAAAAGATTTTTCCAAATTCGTACTTTTTACTTTTACGGCAAATATTGGTTGAATCATGAAGTTAGGTTATTTTTCACTATGTGCGTGAGATAATGGATTTTCAAAATTTGTACTTTTGGAATTAAAATAGAATGGAAATACATCAAACTGTAGCACCCACTGTCTACCAATATTTATGGTATTTAAGCTTTTTTGAAAATATAAATATAAGATTATTTATTTTTTGAATTGACTTGAAGTATTATTTCGATATGTAAACGTATTGGTGACCTTGCCTTATAAGCGTGGTTTGAAATAATAAAAATATTATAATTATTTTTAAAATTATGTTTTCAATATTTGTATTTGTTTTGGTTTGGCTATATTAATATATATGTTTATATGCAAACAAATTAAATTTTCCTGTAATATTGCTGCATTTCTACGACAGCCTCTGTGGAATGCAATCCATGGTGGATAGTATATAAAGTTCGGCCCGGCTGAACTTATCGCCGTTTTTACTTGTTTTTTTTTTTTGTTTTGTTATTGTTCGGCTATTAGGTCACTCAAATAAATGTCGAATATCTTATTTTGATTTGCTATTTTTATTTAAATTTTCCGATATTTCGACCAACATCGTTGGTCATCACCAGGGATCTATACAAATACACATGCGTCTCTCTTTTAATTGAGTCTTTTTTCCGCAGCGACGTCAATTATCTGTAACATTTCTAAAGTATATGTTTTCGCGTAGTTTCTCTCTTCTTCTATTATCTCCACGTAGTCGAAGTTAGGTTTGTGTCCAGTCAAGCTACAATTGGCTACAAGTGCGGTTTTTTCCACAATTGGCTTGTCTATTGCTTTTTGGTCTTATTTATGAGAGTCAAGTTGAGTCCTACATACAACTTTTGGTCCACGACATTTATAGGTTATGTTTACAACGAATCACAAAATTACAACACCTATGAATACTGACAAGTCCACAGTAATCTCAAAATGTTATATATAATTTTCCAGCCTTCAATTTCAATAATATAGTCACTTTATTATATACTTTTTACACCTTGATTTTAATTAAATTGTAAAACTGTTTTAGATCCGAATTATTCCCACTTTTTTGAGCCGTAAATTTTAAGTACCATTCTGGCTTGTAGTGTTGCCACATAATTTTATCCAGTATGCACATTTAACAATTTCCAATATTATTTTTTTTTTTAATTTCTGTCAAAAAATATATATTTGGGACCACTGTGCACTGCCCCTGTGCTGGCTATAAAAAATAAATCAAAAGATATTTTTTCGACTTTTATGGGGTTTTCATGGCACTAGAAGAAGATTTCTTCTCAATGTTTTTGGAGACTGTTCCTGAACAACTGTCTCTATGTCAAAGTGAAATTCGCCTCTTTTGTAGCCTTTACAATTGATATTATATAATAATTTTATAATTTATCAGGACTATATTTATTGAGAGTATATTTAAATGAGAGTCAAAATATTAAATTAAATTAATATTTTTGTAAAAAATTAAAAAAGTACCTCAAATCACACAAAAATAATAATGTCTCGGAAACAAAATTTTGTATTTTTTGATGTAATTAAATATTATATGAGTACTACGTCTATAAATTCATTGTATTCTCAATGACTATTGTACTCATTTGATGTAGAAAGATATTACGTTTTTATTTCTGCAACTTTGTGCACATTTCATAAAATGATGATTTGAACGAGATTTATATTAATACGTCCTCAACTGCCAGAGACAAAACCTTGTGCCTCTGACCCTTATTTTATACGACTTACTGATATGTCTTCGAAATTGCTAGTTTCTCTACTCTATTATTCTTGCCCATTCCTTCAGTTACTACCTTCAAGCAGCACTTAAAAAAATGAAAATATTAAACCATTCAAATTGAAATTATCATTTAATATTCCTTTAATCCGGCATGAGTTCCATGGTTGTCATGCCAGCCTTTCGTTACAATTTATCCGGGGAAATTGTAGCTTTAGTTTATGACAATCACCATCATCATCTTCTGACCTTTTTGGCAAAATGGTTTATTTTTATGCTCCAATTTATAAAAGCTAATTTTTTGTGATTTCATTACAACGTCGTTACAAACAGGGGGTAAATTCTTCAACAAGATTCATAAATTTTATATAAAATATAGGCAGTTTTAATAAGCATACGGACATCATATTTCGCACAGCAGGAATCCTGCTTCAAATTTCTCCTACGTTCTATTTTTATTTCGGTTTTTCATTAACAATTAAATAAATCCTTCTTTTTATTACATACACAACGACAATTTATTTATATTTCAACGTATGAAATAAATATAAAAATCCCACCATTAACGGCAGAAGCAAGGCCAGCCATAGAAAAGGCAAGACAGAAAGAAAAAACAAAGGACAAACAAGAATATTTCAAAATTCCCAAAAAAATCTGGTTAACATCATCATGTCTACTCGTAACTTAAATGACAATGGAACGCTTTTGTGACAAAGGCAACAACTCTTACTTTACGAGCTTTTGATTGCCAGTATATGTTGGGTGAGAGGAGAGTACATGTTGCCAAGTAATTTGTTGTTACATGTGTACATACATATATCTATGGATGGATTTAAGGATTCATTGATACTATTTGGCTATATAAATATATAACGAAAGAAATCATTGTAACGTAACATAAAAAAAGTCTTTTTTTTTTTCATTTTATGAGTTATTTATAGATTGAGCAGCATTTTGACGAAGACAACAACACATCCATGAGGGCTGTGGTAAGTCATAGATATGGTCAATAGATGTGGAAATCGAGAGTGTTAGAAATTTGTTATGGTCGCTTTTAATTTAAAGTTTTAAGTGGCCCACCCCCTATAGATACTTGCAATAATTCCCTCAGCCGGATCATTAGAATATGACCAATTCTCATAAAAAAATATATTTTTTTAATTTATTCTCGAAACTAAAAGGAATGATTTCAGAAGTAAAAACATAATTTTATCTTTATACAAAAATCCCATAATTCCAAAGATAGGACAAATAAATCCCAAAAAATAGATTTGTCGATCGATAATCGGAAGACAAAAAAATTTTAGCAGCTGCATCCGTAGATAAAATTAAGTTGCTATTTTAAAAAGGAAAGTTTTTAAAAATAACAAGTGAAAAAGGTGTTAAGTTAGGCCGGGCCGAACTTTATATACCCTCCACTATGGATTGCATTCCACAGAGGCTGTCGATTTTCATAGAGGTGCAGTAGTATTACAGGAAAATATAATTGTTTTTAATATATCCAAACCAAAACAAAAACAAATATTGAAAAAATATATTTATAATTAACTATAATATTTTTATTATTTCAAACCACGCTTATAAGGCACGGCTACCAATACGTTTACATATCGAAATAACACTTCAAGTCAATTCAAAAAATAAATAATATTATATTTATATTTTCAAAAAGCTTAAGTACCACAAATATTGGTAGATTGTGGGGGCTACAGTTTGATGTATTTCCATTCTATATTAATTCCAATAGTACAAATTTTGAAGATCCATTATATCACGCATATAGTGAAAAATAACCTAACTTCATGATTCAACCAATTTTTGCTACCTTTTTTCTATTTTACTACCTTAAGAGTACGACTTTCTAAAATCTCTATATTTTATGTGTCTACGTAATTAGAGGGATGTACACACCGAATTTCATAATTCTAGCTGCAGTCGTTTAGTTGGCACCATTTTTATCCCCCTGTTCCCATTGTATTCTTGAAAGATCTATTTTTGAAAAACATTTTTATTTTGCGTGTCTATGCAGTCAGAGGAATCTATACACCGAATTTCATGATTCTAGCTGTAGTCGTTTAGTTGGTACTATTTTTATCCCTCTGTACCTATTATATCCCTTGAATGTACAAATTTGGAAAAACCCTTTTATTTTTCATGTCTATGCAGTCGGAGGAATGTATATTCCGAATTTCATGACTCATTTGATTGGTACTATTTTCATCCCCTTTTCCATTCTAACCCCAAAAAGTACGAATTTCGAAAGATCTGTTTATTTTACGTGTCTACGCAATCAGAGGAATGTGCATTTCGAATTTCATGACTCTGGCTGCGGTCATTTGGTTGGTACTATTTTTATCCCTTTTTTTCATTTTGACCACAAAAAGTACGAATTTCGAAAAATCCGTTTATTTTCCGTGTCTGCGCAGTCGGAGGAATATATACTCCGAATTTCATGACTCTGGCTGCAGTCATTTGGTTGGTACTATTTTTATCCCCTTTTTCCATTTTAAACCCAAAAAGTACGAACTTCGAAAATTCCGTTTATTTTACGTGTCCAAGCATTCAGAGGAATGTGTACACCGAATTTGATTATTCTATGGGCAGCCGTTTGTTTGGTACCATTTTTATCCCTCTATTTCCCCATTTTACCCCTTAAAAGTAATAATTTGGAAAAAATACTTTTATATTATGTATCTAGTCAATTAGAGGAATGTACACACCGAATTTCGTGTTTCTAGCAGTTTTCGTTTAATATGTACCATTTGTATCCCTTTTTGACCCATTTCACCCCCTACGAATAAGAATCACTTTATGGGGGCGTTTTTGTTATCGGGGGAATGCGCATACCCAATATCAAGTAAGTACTGGAAGACATTTTGAAAAATATGCTTAAATACTCTAAAATATGAGGGGTTGTTATGGGTATTTTCAGTCCCTCTTCCCTTTGGACCGAGATTCAATCCCAAGCAATCTACGACGCATTTATTGAAAATCTGGACGTCCTAGTTCCTTAATAACCCTTAACATATTAGTGGTTATTATGGGTATTTTTAGTCCTTGTGAATGAAAAAATTTTCCCTTTAGGCCAATTTCGTCCAGTTGCAATCCCAACCGATCTACGACTATTTATGGAAAATTTGAACGTCCTAGTTCCTTTCGTTTACATTCTACCGTACTTTCAACAGATGGACAGACGGACGGACGGACATTGCCAGATCGCCTTAGAATTTTATGACGATCAAGAATATATATACTTTATAGGGTTTCATGTCGATATTTCAAGATGTTACAAACGGAATGCAAAGTTAGTATATCCCCATCCTGGAGGTGGAGGGTATAAAAACTTAATTTTGTCTACGGACGCAGCTGCTACATTTTTTTTGTCTTCTGATCTTCGATCGCGAAATCTATTTTTTAGTATTTATTTTCCCCATTTTGGGAATTATGTGATTTTTATATGTAGTATCACAAATCTTCTGGAAAACAAATCTATTTTTTTGATTTATTTTTCCCATTTTGGGAATTATGCTATTTTATTTATTAGGTATCACAAATCTTTGGGAAAATAGCGCTACTTGATGCATGCGAAATTTCGTCAAGATAAACTTGGCACTTGATAACTTTAGTCGGCTACCGTAACCTGATAATATTCATGATAACCATCGATAGAGAGTCCCTTTTTTATCAGTTTCAATTACACGTTTTTTCCCTTTTTCATTTATTCTTAGTTAATTTAACTCCTACTTAACCTAAGTTAGTTACTTTTGTTTTATTTATTTTATTATTTTCCTTTAATTGATTGCAAGTCCGATAAACTTTCCTAGAATTGCTCTCAGAAGTTAATACCAACACTCCGTGTGTTTCTTTTTATTTATCCTTGACATCAAGGATGTTCGGTTTGCCAAAAGTTAACACTGCCTTCAGCCAGCCAGCACTTTTTCAATATCGACACTACATTTCACATCACGGATGTACAATCGTTCTTGTTTGTTTTTTTGTTGTTCCTCTCTCCAACATTCCACAGGCTGTGGTCATTATTGCCAGGGTAGTCATCAAAATGAAATTACCACATACTGCTTTTTAGTGGCCGGCCAAATGGGCCTTTTACTTAATAGGGTTATGGAATGGCATGGAGTACAAAAAGAAATGGCAAAAAACAACGCCGGTTGGAGATCTGTGAAAAATTAAATACCAACTGTGTCATGACACAGTTGGGAGGTCACAACGATTCAGACGGGCTGGTGGGGAATGGCTGAACCATGGCATTATTGGATACTTATCCAGTACTTGTGATTGTAAGTGTACGGCAGCATGACATTACGTCTTTATATCACAGTGCAAAACGAAATAAGATAACCATATACAGACAGCGCTACAATATAAAAGAACACAAAAGACCGTGTCTGCCAGTTTTGCCCAAAGTCATGGACCCCAAATATTTGGGGCCTCGGTGTAATTTTTGCACAAAGTGATCATTTTCTCAGGCTCGTATCTTGCAAACCGTTTGGTATTTTGATTTTCTTTCTGAGGCAAAGTTGTAGCTCTTGTCATAAAGAACTAAAATTGTAAAATTATAAAATACAAAATTATAAAATCAAAAAAACTTCACCTTCCAGGTCAAAATCACAAAACATTTAAAAAAAATGTTTTTTAACTTTTTCCGCTGTTCAGGTCCATAGGTAGTAAACCGTTCAAATTTCAAGGAAACAATCAACTACAAAAATGTACCTAAGATCTCAATAAACAACTTTCTAGAACATATAAACTTTCTAGGAATGGTTCTTAACACAGTTTAGGTAGGAAAAATATTCGTTGCAAGACTGTGTCTGTTAATGGTCAGTCCGACTACAGTGCGTATGAGTGATATTATTATTAATCAACAGCACGTATACGCTACCTACACACACTACAGCCTATAAAATTTGTTCGACTACATCTACGATTTTGACCTTAAAGAAGTTCACAATTTTGTTCTTTATGACAAGATCAACAACTTTGCCTCAGAGAGTAAATCAAAATGCCAAACGTTTTGCAAGATATGAGCCTGAGAAAATGATCACTTATTTTACAAAAATGACACCAATGCCCCAATTCTTTGGGGCCCATAAAAAAAGTGCATGACTTTTCGGTAGACCCATGTATATGGAAAATAACATCATGGCTTAGCATGGTAGCATGAATACAGTTAATAAATACTGTGCCGCATAGACTCTTTGAGGGTAATGCTCGAAGGAGGCTTATTGATATAGACCTGTGTTTAAACAAAAATGATCGCAATGTCAACGCACACGGTATTGTTGGGCAATTCACTTCATCTCACTTTAGCTGTGGGGCACACAGCGCCGAACTGCCAGAACAATAGCCAGGAGTATATATTATTTTTATACCCTAATTTTGTCATTCCGTTTGTAACACCTTGAAACCTGAGACCCTATAAAGTATATATATTCTTGATCGACATAAAATTCTAAGACGATCTAGCCATGTCCGCCCGACCGTCCCAGAGAATAATGAAATTCGGTGTATACATTCCTCTGATAAACGGATTTTTCGAAATTCGTACTTTTTGGGGTTAAAATGAAAGAAGGGGATGACAATAGTACCAACCAAATGACCGCAGCTAGAATTATGAAATTCGGAGTATATATTCCTCTGACTGTGTAGACACGTCAGAGGAATGTAGATTTTTTCAAAATTCGTACTTTCAGGGAATACAAAGGGTACAGAGGGATAAAAATAGTACCAACTGAACGACTACAGCTAGAATCATGAAATTCTGTGTGCACATCCCTCTAATTGCGTAGACAAGTAAAATAAAGAGATTTTAGAAAGTCTTAAGAGTACGACTTTCTAAAATCTCTTTATTTTACGGGGTATGATAGAAAAAAAGGGGATACAAATTGTACCAATCTAGTGGCCGCAGCAAGAATCACGGAATTCCTCTGACTGCATAGACACGCAGAATAAAAAGTTTTTTTTTTCCAAATTCGTACTTTTTACTTTTACATTGTGCACTAAGTACGTGATATAATTGATTTGTATTTTTGAAATTAAAATAGAATGCAAATACAACTGTAGCACCCACTATCTTCCAATATTTATGGTATTTTTTTTTAAATATATATATAAGACTATTTATTTTTTGAATGACTTGCAGTATTATTTCGATATATATATATAACAGTACCCGCTGATTCGTTATTATTTTTATGTTATTATCCGTCTCTGTTATAGAATTGGAAACAGAACACTCATATACAGTCAAAGGAATGTGCTTGTCGATGTGCACTGTTTTAGCTGAACTCCCTTCGTATATATATTTTTCATCATTTTCTACCCAGTTTTTAACAAAAAATTACAACCTCAGAGCCTTTTATTCCAAAAATAATACATTCTGATGGCGCTTCTACATGGTCAGAGGAATTTACATACTAAATTTCATGATTCTAGCTGTAATCCTAATGCTGGTACCATTTTTTTCCTTTTTGGTCCCGCTCTCTCCTTAAAAGTACAAATTTCGAAAAATCCATTTATGTTACAAGTTTACGTTGTCAGAGAAATTTACGCACCAAATTTCTAGACTATAGCAGCAATATTTTAGTTGGTTTTACTTTTATTCCTTTTTCTCCCTCTCACACCTTATAGGTATAAGTTTCGAAAAAATCCATTCTACCATGTACCAGAAGAACTTACACATCAAATTTCACGATTCTAGCTGCAATACTTTAGTTGGTACCATTTTTATCGCTCTTTGGCCCGCACATCCCTGAAAAGTAGATATTGCATTTATATTGCGCTTCTATGTGGTGAGAGGAATTTACATACCAAATTTCACGATTCTAGCTACAATACCTTAGTTGGCACCATTTTTATCCTTTTTTTTTTGTCCCGCTCACCTCTTATAAGTACAAATTTCGAAAAATCAATGTATATTGCAAGTCTACGTTGTCAGTGGAATGTAAATAGGGATATAGATATGTATCGAAATAATACTTGAAGTCAATTAAAAAAAAATATATATAGCTGATATATATATATATATATATATATATATATATATATAGTATAAACATATTGGAAGCCTTATAAGCGTGGTTTCAAATAATAAAAGTATTATATTTATTTATAAAATAATTTTTTCGATATATGTATTTGTTTTGGTTTGACTATATTAAAAAATTATGTTTTCCTGTAGAATTACTGCACTTCTATGGTGGAGGTTATATAAAATTCGGCCCGGCCGAACTTAACGCCGTTTTTCCTTGTTTTTCTTTGTTTTTCGAAAAAAAAAATTTCCCAAAAAATACTACTTTTACTGGCACGAAAAAATCTTAAAATATAAAAAACGGAAAAGAGTTCTATAATTTTTCATAGATATTCTACACTTTTTCTAAATTCGATAAATTTTTTTAAAAGTCGCTGCGAAGCCACTTGAAGAGACTTTTGACATGGTCGAAATCATGATCCTGGTAGTAATAAAAATAAATGTCACCATGCCATTTGTAACTAAATTTGCATTCTATTAAATATAGATGCAAAATGGTCTTGATCCAGGACAATATTCCAGTTCAAATAAAAAAAATCCGATTTTTCCCTCTATTTTTTATGATTTAAAATATCGACAGGATTTTGTAGACTGTTCCTAAGCCATTGTTTTTATTTGAAAGTGTAATTCGCAATATTTGTAGCCATCATGATCGGACGTATTTTAGTAAAATTAGACTTATATGTATATTCAAAAATATCGGACTTCTGTTAATAAAAATATATAAGGTCGAAAATTGGAATTTTAGTAAACAATTAAAAAAATAACCATAATTTTTTAATATCGTTTTCGAGATTAGAAAGTTAAGATATATCAGAAAATTGTTTACACCCTTCGACTTAATTTTTGTTGCATTGTGTTATCATACGTTTTCATTCCATTGTTTTTAACGCTTTTTTGTATACTTTGAAACACTGTTTGCCATCAAATTCGAAAGAATGTGGAGATTTTTTAGACCTTGATTGCCCTTCATCGGTGATAGAGTGTCCTTTCACTGACTTTCCACTCCCTGTCTCTATCTGTGTGTTGTTGCGACCTAGTAGGACTGAGTCTCCCACTTGCACTCTGCTGAAATAATGATCATTGCCGTCCTCCAATTTGGATGGACTTTTGTCTGAATTGAACGCCATCCACATGGTGGATAGGGTGATTTTCCATTAAAGAGTCCATCTAGCCATTCGTCTGTCCCGTCGTTTTCTTTGTCAGAGTCCGTCTAGCCTTTCGTCTGTCCATCCTTCTCTTGTTGTCCATCCATACGTTTGGCCGGTCGTCCATCTGCCTTTCCCGACCATGTGCTTGCCAGGAAGCCTGCATTTCATTTCTCCAATGTCTGCCTTTCGCATGTCCTTTTGTTGCCCTGCACAGTCTGCAGACCACTTCCTACTTCTCGTTTTTTTTTTTGCGATTTAACAATTCAAGTCCTCATACTTTTTTCCAGTTTAATTTTATTCATTCATATTCCTGTCTGAGGTGTATTTCGTTCGTCCGTTCGGTCATTCATTCAGGTTTGTTAAGTGTCAACAAGATTTACGTACATTAGTCGAGCTGGATTTAAATGTTTTAGTCAGGTTGCTGTCAAAGGGGAGCCAACTCCTGGCGGCCACCACGTTCAGTATTCTTCGAATATAGTGGATTTTTTTATTTCTCTGTTTAAATATATACCTCGTCTTGTATATATATTAAAGTAGCAACTGCAATTGCTTGTTTGTCTGGCCGGAAGGAGCATAAAGGATGGCAGGAGGATGGCGAGGGCTTTGGATTGGTTTTGTCTCCATTACCCGTTGGCTTCGTTTTGCTCGAAACATGTGTAAATTGTGACAGTTGATTGCAATTGCAGGCCGATATTAAAAAACTATATATAGTATATATATATATAAATATATATTACCGGAATAAAGTGTGGGTGGTTGTGTCACAAATATTTGCTGCTGTTGGACATGGCATGACGAAAGTATAAGAGTTGATGACCAGGCCATAAAAACCAACAGGATTGACAAAAAAGGCCAAGAGCGGTTGGCGGTTAAAACAAAAATTGGACTGAAGGAGGGCAGAAAGAAGAAGAAGACATAAATAAAATGGACACTGAAGGGATTTCAGTTGAAATCCAACCTTTTAGGGGAGCAAACCTACAGAGACAGATCTGGAAGAGTGAGGAAATGTCATCTAGCCATCATCTTTAGATTGAAAAAAAAAAAATTAAAATGAATAAATTCAAGAATTTGTTAAAAAAATGTTTTCAAAAATCCTATACTTTAAGCGAAAAATTTCGGGAATTTGAGTGAACGCACAGTGGGACGGCTTCATACATTTGAGTGCACAAAAAATAGAAAAAGTGCTCGTAGAGTGCTAAAACTTGGCATCGAGCATTTTCTGAGTAAAATTAAGAGAAGTGTGATGTTTCATCAAAATTGGCCACGCCCATATAACTCACAATGAATTTTTCATACAAAATTTTTTGTTTAGGCCCGAATGTCCCGAAACTTGGCAGAGAGTTTACAATTAAGAAAATGTAAAAATTTTGAAAATTTGTTGGAAATCGGCCACGCCCATCACATACCGCCCATAAAAGCCTAAACCAATTTTTCATACAAAATTGATGAAATTTTGTATGAAAAATATTCTAAACGAAATTCAGAAAAATATGAAGTTTCATCAAAATCGGCCACGCCCATAACATACCGCCCATATAACTCAAAATTAATTTTTCATACAAAATTTTTTATTTAATTCCGAATGTCTCGAAATTAGGCACAGAGTTTACAATTAAGAAACTGGAAAAATTCTGAAAATTTCTTCTACATCGGCCATGCCCATCACATACCGCCCATATAATTCAAACGGGATTTTTCTTACACAATTGTTCGTTTTGGCCCGAATGTCTTGAAATTTCGCAAAGACTTCAAAATTAATAAAATCAAAAGTTTCTGAAAATTTCATCAAAATCGGCCACGCCCATCACATACCGTCCTTATAACTCAAAATTAATTTTTCATACAAAATTTTTTATTTAAGTCCGAATACCTTGAAATTTTGTACAGACTTCAAAATTAATAAAATAAAAATATTCTGAAAATTTCGTGAAAATCGGCCACGCCCACCACATACCGCCCCCATATAACTCACAATGAATTTTGCATACAAATTTTTGTGTTTAGGTCCGAATGTCTCGAAATTTGGCACAGAGTTTACAATTAAGAAAATGAAAAAGTTCTGAAAATTTCATGAAAGTCGGCCACACCCATCACATACCGCCCATATAACTCAAAATTATTTTTTCACACAAAATCGATATAACTTGGCAACATCCATTTTCTGAACGCAATTAAGAAAATTACGAAGTTTCATGAAAATCGGCCACGCCCATCACATACCGCCCATATAACTCATAATTCAGTTTTCATATAAAAATTTTGTTTTTGGTTCGAATGTCTTGAAATTTTGAAAATATTCTCAGTGAAACATTCTCTATAAAGCTGCATCATTAGATCAAATGAAAAGTTATTGTCGAAAAATGTATTTTTTTTGCAGCGACAGCTTCCAACTCCCCTTTTACACAAATGGCATCACATCATGTGTTTATATCAAAATCAGCATTGAGTGCATCCTCTGCGCTCCTTTGACTACTTTCCGCAGGACCATCATCAGCATTGAGCCCTTCCTCTGCGCCTCTTTGCCTACTTCTCCCAGGACCATCATCGGCATCATCATCCTCGTTATTAATTCATTGCCATATCGGCGGCTGCAACACACACGCATACACACACATCTGGTGGTATCAGCCACGTTTCCATTTGCCATGCAATGCATTTTTAAAAATGATTCTTGTCCAACATGCTGCACATACGACGTGCCCATGGCAGGCAGCAAAACAAAAACGACTGAGACGACTAAAGATTGTGAAATCGAACTCTATTTTTTTTCAATCGTAAAATCCTTTTATAATCATATTCATGAATTTGGGGGGAGGGGGTAGATAACATCAAAAAAGGCTCTCAACTCTCTTCATATGTGAATGGGGTTTTTTCTTCGCGTAAACGCAGGGAGAGGAAATAGAGACATTCATTTTTTTCGAAATATCCTTTGACTGGGAGAATAACAGTCAGATGTAGTCAGGGCCAGGTTTTGGGATGATAGGGAAAATCGGTAAGGACATCAGACAAATAAGTTAAGTTGGGATAGGTTAGTTCGAAAAAGAGTCGTCAATTCACCCAACAATGTTGGCATATCCCTACCGGAAAATGAACTGTCGAAGGACAAGTCCTAGGACTAGTCCCTGGTAGCTATGGACCGGTCCTGGTGCTAATCCAAATATATGAAGGGGACCACTCCCTTTTGTATAGTTGTGTCACTGAAGGGGTGAAATGACCCTCCTGAGTTGAACATCTGTTCTAAACTAACATTCTTAGAACCGGTCACACAGGACATGACTTGGAGCATGCCTCAAAATATATATTTGTATTGGTTCAATATTAACAACAATTGCAAATAAATAAACTAGTTTAATAAATATTTCACAATATTTTACTTTTTAAGAGGAAAAATAATTTTTCAAAATTTATTTTAAATACTTCTTCGTAACCTATTATGATAACATTAGTATCAAATTAAAGAGGAAAACATCTGTTAAATATACTTTAAGTGTCATGTTTCTATCTGTATTGGTTCAGCATTAACAACAATTTCAAATAAATAAACTAGTTTAATAAATATTTCACTTTTTAAGAGGAAAAATTATTTTAAATACTTCTTCGCAATCTATGGTACGAGTATTGGTGTCAAATTAGAGAGGAGAATATCTGTTAAAAATATTTCAAATATCATGCTTCCATCTGCGTTGGTTCAGCATTAAGAACCACTTCAAATTTACCCCTTAGTTTATTAATGTTTTACTTTTTAAGAGGAAAAATAAGTTTTCAAAATTTATTTTAAATACTTCTTCGCAACCTATGATAACAAGATTAGTATCAAATTAAAGAGAAAAACATCTGCTAAAAATATTTAAGTGTCATGCTTCTATCTGTATTGGTTCAGCATTAACAACAATTTCAAGTAATTAAACTAGTTTATTCATATTTTACTTTTTAAGAGGAAATAAAATTTTTCAAAAAATATTTTAAATACTTATTCGCAACCTATGATACCAGTATTGGTGTCAAACTAAAGACGATAATGTCTGTTAAAAATACTTTATATATCATGCTTCTCTGTATTGATTCAGCATTAACAACAATTTCAAATAAATAAAATAGTTTAATCATAAAATATTTTTCCAAATATTATTTTAAATACTTATACGCAACCTATGTTACCGGTATTAGTGTCAAATTAAAGAGAAGAATATCTGTTAAAAATATTTTAAATTTCGTGCTTATATCTGTATCAGTTTAGCACTGACAACAATTTCAAATTTACCCCTTAATTTATTAATATTTTACTTTTTAATTAATAAGAAAAATAATTTTCAAAAATTTTTAAATACGTAATCGGACCCTATGATAACAGCATTTGTATCAAATTAAAGAGGAGAACATCTGTTAAAAATACTTTAAATTTCATGCTTCTATCTGTATTGGTCCAGCATTAACAACAATTTCAAATAAATAAACTAGTTTATGCATATTTTACTTTTTTAAGAGGAAAAATAATATCTCAAAAATTATTTTAAATATTTATTCGCAACCTATGATAACGACATTGGTATCAAATTAAAGAGGAAAACATCTGTCAAAAATACTATCTATCTGTATTGGTCCAGCATTAAGAACAATTTCAAATAAATAAACTAGTTTATTCATATTAACGTTATAAATGATATAATATTTTAAAAATTATTTTCAATATTTATTCTCACACTATGATAACGGTATTAGTATCAAATTAAAGAGAAGAATATCTTTTAAAAACACTTTAAACTCCATGCTTATATCTGTATCAAAAATACTTTATATATCATACTTCTATATGTATTAGTTTAGCATTAACAACAATTGCAAATAAATCAACCAGTTTATTCATATAATATATTTTAATCATAAAATATTTTCCAAACATTATTTTAAATACTTATTCGCAATTTATGTTACCGGTATTAGTGTTAAATTAAAAAAAAACTACCTGTTTGAAATATTTTAAATTTCGTGCTTATATCTGTATCAGTTTAGCACTGACAACAATTTCAAATTTACCCCTTAGTTTATTAATATTTCACTTTTTAATGAATAAGAAAAATAGTTTTCAAAAATTTTTAAATACTTAATCGGACCCTATGATAACGGCATTAGTGTCTAATAAAAGAGGAGAACATCTGTTAAAAATACTTTAAATTTCATGCTTCTATCTGTAATGGTTCAGCATTAACAACCATTTCAAGTTTACCCCTTAGTTTATTAATGTTTTACTTTTTAAGAGGAAAAATAATTTTTCAAAAATTATTTTAAATAGTTATTTGCAACCTATGATAACGACATTGGTATCAAATTAAAGAGGAAACATCTGTTAAAATACATTAAATAGCATGCATGTATCTGTATTGGTTCAGCATTAACAACAATTTCAAATAAATAAACTAGTTTATTCATATTCTACTTATTTTTATTTCAAAAATTATTTTAAATAGTTATTCGCAACCTATGATACCAGTATAAGTGCAAATTAAAGAGGGGAATGTTAAAAATACTTCAAATATCAAGTATATATCTTTATTCATTAAGCATTAACAGCCATTTCCCTTATTTTCCCCTTATTTTATTTAGTTTATTCATATTTTTTACTTTTTAAGAGGGGAACAAGAAATGGTTGTTAATACCAACCTAATAAAGATAGAAGCGTACTATTTGAAGTATTTTTAGTGCATAGCCTTGGAGACGAAGAAAGCCCCTCCTTTTGACTCATCATGTGTACCGAGTAGATTTCCACTACAAATAAGATTCATACAGCACAATTTTCTTTGTAGAAGACCCCCAATTTATTAAAAAATCGGGTCACAGGGTAACAGCTGCCCTTTTATCTCCGAGATCAAACTGCATAAAATCTACCTTGATTTACGTGACTGTTCCCTATCTTCAAGAAAGGCCTTACGACCCCGTTTTAAGTCTACTCTAGACAGTGGATTGTGGAGCTGTCCACACAAAGCCCTTCTCAGCCTAAAGAGAATAACTGTGGCCACTTCCTTTCCATCTGCTTCTAAGTCACAATAGACTCGCCATTTGTGCTCTTCATTTAGGGTTGGCCCTTTCAAAAAGTTCTGATTAATTTTTCAAATTTCTGGTTTTATTGAAAAGGTTGCATTTTGTCATTTAATAATTTTACACAATCATTGGATCATTCATATGACTCGGCAGTACCTCATCCGATAAACCCAATTTTTCTGTACATTTTCTATTCCCAAAGTCATGCACTTTTTTATGGGCCCCCAAAGATTTGGTTCCTCGGTGTCATTTTTGCAAAAAGGTGATCATTTTCTCAGTCTCATATCTTGCAAACCGTTTGGAATTTTGAGTTACTCTCTGAGGCAAAGTTATAGCTCTTGTCATAAAGAACAATAAAAAATCAAAATAACTTCATCTTCAAGGTCAAAATCGCAAATGTCGTCGAACAAATCTTATAGGCTTTAGTGTGTGTACAGGTAGCGTATACGTGATATTGATTAACGATAATATCACTCATACGCACTGTAGTCGGATCAACCATTAACAGAAACGGTCTTGCAACGAATATTTTTCCTACCTAAACGGTGTTAAGAATCATTCCTAGGAAGTTCATATATTCTAAAAAGTTGTTTATTGAGATCTTAGGCACATTTTTGTAGTTGATTATTTCCTTGAATTTTGAACGGTTTGCTACCTATGGACCTGAACAGGGGAAAAAGGTTTAACAGTGTTATGTATATACACACATTGTTATGTACCTTTCGTTAGTGATCGCCTGTTCTTCTTCTTTCCATCCCAATGAGTCGGAATTCCATTGATAAGATTCATGTAAAATCAACAGCTCTTGATTTCAATCTTTGTACCACTTGAGGACATGTTTCATGATCTTATTATTGACCAGATCATGCAACTTCGATCTCTTATCTTTGGGAAATTCATAAGTTGGGTTAGTGGCTGCAATTCCAGCGTGGCATAACTACTCCAACCGCTGTTTTTAGGTTACTTTTGAATAGGATGACAGGACCTGTCCTGTCGTTCGGAATAGTAGACTTCGAGGAGAATTTTTGACTCCAGAAAAGGCAAATATTTCATGGAAATGAGGAAGCGGCAACGAATATTTTCGGGGAATATCCATAGTTTTGCCTCCAATTTCAATGAAATATTTGCCTTTTCAGTCATCAGAAATTCTCCTCGAAGTCGACTACTCCGAACGATATATGAGAGTTCGACAGAAATTCGATCAAACTTTAGTTTGATAAACTGGAAAAAGGAACGTGCAATTCATCCTTAAATGCCTCAAAAGACATCCTGAACTAAAACAGCGATCAGGTGTAGATGTGTAGCTTAATGTCTAAGACATTTTAATACTTCTGCTACTCCTTGAAAGTCCTTTATGATATATAACCACATATTCCAAACCCTGACGACGTAATTGTTGTGTGTCCTGTCTTGGCATACGTTTGCAGTATCATTGCTCCCTTAGCTGCCATCGTCCGCAAACACACACTAACACACAAAGAAAAATAACAAAAAAAGAACAACTCTCATACCTACATACTCTGAAAGCATCCTTATATTCTGAATGTATAAGTGTGTGTTTGTTTGCTCTGTGTTTGTGTGTTATGTATGCATGAATTTGTGAATGTGTGTTTTCTGGGGGGTTTTTGCTACGTGCGTTTTTTTTTCTCTGCTTGGAAAATAACTCTTACATCACACAGACATACGTAGGTATGTAAGTACGTAAAATAAGTGTCGTTATTTATGGCTTTTTAAAAATGTGCGAATTTTCTTCGCGCCAAAAAGGCTATCAACGAGGTAGGTACCAGAAGTTGGAAGAAAGGACATAGTTCATTGATAAGTTCAAATATGTCAGGCGAGTCAGCGGGAGCCTTTGGGACCCAACCGATATGTTTGGGAGTGACAATTGACAATTAAAGAGTTCGAGTGTAAATATACAAAAATATTTTTAATTAATTTTTTATATTTAAATTTTAAAGATGAATATTAGCAAAATTTTCAATTTTTGATGGCCAGGAAAAAAAATATCAGTTGAATTTTATGCTTAGCTGGCACGATTGTTTTTGGCTGACTTTCGAAATGTAGAGTTGTAATTCTCATTCATTTGGGGGCTGACTTTGGACTCAGAGAGGTCGAATGTTAATAAAAAATGTTTTTAATTAATTTTTATATATTTAAATTTTAAAATATTAGCAAAATTTCCAATTTTTGAAAGTCAAGAAAAAAAATATCAGTAGAATTTTATGCTTGGCTAGAACGATTGTTATTGCCTGACTTTCTAAATATTAAGTAGTAATTCTCATTTATTTGGGGCTGACTTTGGACTCGAATGTTAATAAAAAAATTTTAATTAATTTATATATATTTTAATTTTTAAATATTAGCAAAATTTCCAATTTTTGATGGTGAAGAAAAAATATCACAAAATTCGTTTTTTTCTGTAATAATTAAGTTTGATAATTATTATCATTCATTTGGGAGCTGAATTTGGACTCATATAAGTCGAATGTTAATAAAAAATACTTTTAATTAATTTTTATATATTTAAATTATAAACTATTAACAAAATTTCCAATTTTTGATGGTCAAGAAAAAATATCACAAAATTCGTTAATTTTTTTAAATAATTAAGTTTGAAAATTATTCTCATTCATTTGGGGGCTGACTTTGGACTCAAATAGGTCGAATGTTAGTTAAAAAATTTTCGAACTAATTTTTATATATTTAAATTTTAAAATATTAGCAAAATTTCCTATTTTTGATGGTCAAGAAAAAATATCACAAAATTCGTTAATTTTTTTAAATAATTAAGTTTGAAAATTATTCTCATTCCTTTGGGGCTGAGTTTGGACTCAAATAGGTCGAATGTTAATAAAAAATGTTTTTAATTAATTTTTATATATTTAAATTTTAAACTATTAGCAAAATTTCCAATTTTTGATGGTGAAGAAAAAATATCACAAAATTCGTTAATTTTTTAAAATAATAAAATTTGAAAATTATTCTGATTAATTAGAGGGCTGCTTTTGGACTCAAGTAGGTCGAATGTTAATATTTTTTTTTAATTAATTTTTATATATTTTAATTTTAAAATATTAGCAAAATTTCCAATTTTTGATGGCCAAGAAAAAATATCACAAAATTCGTTATTTTTTTAAATAATTAAGTTTGAAAATTATTCACTTTGGACTCAAATAGGTCGAATGTTTATGTTTTTAATTAATTTTTATATATTTAAATTTTAAAATATTAGCAAAATTTCCAATTTTTTATGGTCAAGGAAAAAATATCACAAAATTCGTTAATTTTTTTAAAATAATTAAGTTTGAAAATTATTCTCATTCATTTGGGAGCTGACTTTGGACTCAAATAAATCGAATGTTTATGTTTTTAATTAATTTATATATATTTTAATTTTAAAATATTAGCAAAATTTCCAGTTTTTGATGGTCAAGGAAAAAATCACAAAATTCGTTATTTTTTTAAATAATTAAGTTTCAAAATTATTCTCATTCATTTGGTGGCTGACTTTGGACTCAAATAGGTCGAATGTTAATAAAAAAATGTTTTTAAAGAATTTTTATATATTTAAATTTTAAAATATTAGCAAAATTTCCAATTTTTGATGGCCAAGAAAAAAATATCACAAAATTCGATAATTATTTTAAAATAATTAAGTTTGAAAATTATTCTCATTCATTTGGAGACTGACCTTGGACTCAAAATGGTCGAATGTTAATAAAAAATACTTTTAATTAATTTTTATATATTTAAATTTTAAAATAATAGCAAAATTTCCAATTTTTGATAGTCAAGAAAAGAATATCAAATTCGTTAATTTTTTAAAATAATTAAATTTGAAAATTATTCTCATTCATTTGGGGGCTGACTTTGGACTCAAAGAGGTATATTTTAATATTAAACTATTAGCAAAATTTCCAATTTTTGATGGTGAAGAAAAAATATCACAAAATTAGTTAAATTTTTTATAATAATAAAGTTTGAACTTTAATCCATTAGAAAAAACCAAAATCTTCTCCGATTTTTTCGTTTGTATTTTATTTTAGTTTTCTAAAAAGTGTCTAAAATTACATTTTTTACTCGAGTGTTTGAATATGCAGACATAATGGCCTTGAGCCGCGAGGAAATATGATTAAACTTCAAAATATAAAATAAGTTTTTTTTTGTGTTTTACTCCCATAAAAAACAATCGCTCTTCAATCCAATAATTATTCCCCCATTTCTCTTACCTCGAGATCTGTGCCACATTTCCTTTTCTTCCACTTTGCATTTCTGCTCGACCGAAATTATCGAGCTGTGTTTTCGCTTGTCTTTTTTTGGCATTTGTTTTGCACTTCAACATTCTCAGCGTTTTTTGTTAAAAAGGATTTCAATGTTATTTAACAGGAATTTTTTATTAAGTTGTTCGCAGTTTTTCCGCCGATGCTCAGCATATACGCGCTGTCAGATATGTAAACTTAAAAGTGTATCTTCTCAATCATATATACGTGTATATATATGGACTTGCATGTGTACATATCTCTATATACACGTATGTATGTATAGCTTAATGTATATTTTACGATATCTATATTAAGTGTATGCATGTTTTTAATATCGCTGTAAGGACTATTCCAGAGTTTTTATTTTCTCTAAATTTGATTTATACAATTGAGTTTTAAACATTGGATTTAATATAATTTGAAGTAGGATTTAAGATTATTTTCTTTTTACAGTACTATTTTGCAGAATGCAATAGATTCCTTAGTTGTATTGTGTATATCAAGATTTCAAATATTTCCCTAGATTATTGATGGAAATTTCGGCTATAATATTCAACAAAATATTAAAAACTATTCCCTCTCAAAAGTATTAAAGATAAAAAAATTGAGAACACCCCAAGAAAGGCTAAAGGCGGGCAAGCAACTAAATTTGCTTCATCCACCGAAAATATCAAATGGTTTTAATCTTCGAGCAGGGTCGCGGCCTCATCGAAATGACTGGAAGATATACTCAATCTATAGCAAAACATGGATGTTCTGTTACCTATAAGTACTTTTTTAAACCATTACAAGGAGGTCATTATTTCATACTTCTCTTACTTTATGTTTTTATGCATTTTTGCAGATGCAGAAAGAAGCGACATAGACCCATTATTTAGTTATCGATCGACTTCGAATCACTTTTTGAATCGATTTAACCACGTCCGTCTGTCCATCTATTCTTGTAAGCAAAGTACAGGTCACAATCTTTACAAAATTAAGTTTTATGAACACAATTAAGTTTTATGGGTCGCGGACGAACGCTTTTTAATTTTATTAATATGTTCAGATTAATATGATCATATGACTTTAACTGCACAAGAAAACACACACAACACCTTATATTTAAATTAGAAGCATCTACAGGGAAAATGCCACCTTTCTGGCTCTAGAAAACACATATTTTAATATGAACACGTTTTATTTCACTTGGAAACATACATTGTATGAGTGGTTCTCATCGGTCCACCATATAAGACACATGCCAAAATCATCACCGAATTAAATTGTAATGACGTAGAAAGTGGAGGGTATCCAATAGTTGGCCCCGTCAGACTTTTGACTTTCCTTAGTTGTTTTTAATTAATTTTTATATATTTAAATTTTAAATTCCCAATTTCTGATTGTCAAGAAAAAAGCATCATAAAAGATTATTTTTTATAATAATTAAGTTTAATCCATTAGAAAAAAGCAAAATCTTCTCCGATTTTTTCGGATTCTTTTTATTTCAATTTTCTAAAAAGTTTATAAAATTACAAGTTTTACTCGTTTGGCAAATCTGAATTATTTTATGCTATCTTTTTTCTTCTTTATTTACGTAGTTTAAAGCTATTTTATGTATTTTCTACTATTATTTTTTCGGAGAAATTTTGTGAAAGCAGCCACAGTTGATGTGGGTTCCAAATAAAAGAGAAGAAGATCTGTAAAATATTCTTCAAATTCGAAGCTCATACCTATGTTAGTTTAGCATTAACAATTATTTGAAGATTTCCCCGCTATTTTTACGGGGGAAAGTATAAATGGTTGTTAAAGCCAATCTTATAGCGATAGAACTATGCAATTTGAAGTGTTTTAACAGATACTCTGCACCTTTATTTGATATCCAAATCGCCTTGACATGCCTTAGAAAAGTATGAAAATAAATTATTAAAACATCTCATCAAATCTAATCTCATTAAAACATCTCATCATAATTTCCAAAGGATATTAAAAGCCCTGAAAAAGGAGAAAAGATCACCATCATAATTACATTTACTTGGACATATAAGCTGGTGTGATTGGACCTATATTTCCAAAATTAGAGTACAAATATTAAACGTACTTCAAAGAAAAAAATTTAAAAATATTCTCCTGGCTCCTGCCATTTGTAAATAAATTTGCATTCTATAAAATATAGATGCAAAATGGTCTTGAGCCAGGAGAATATCCCATTTCAAATCAAATACTGATTATAGGCCAAAATAAAACAAACGAAACAACTAAAATTTAGGAATAGTTAAAACAAAATGTTATCCATGAAAAAAATGCTGGTTTTATTCAAAATCCACAAAACACGCAAAAATTAAATTTTTAGGTCTTGAACACAATTTTTTATTTTGATGTTTCTATTTCAAATATAAAAGTGGCTTCTTTTGCTTCAAATTCAGTCGATTTAAAATAATGGAACGCAGTACCTCGTCCACACCAAACAGTGACTCATTGTGGATGCATTGGCTTCTCAATAGTCACCTGGGTTCTCTGAACCCCATATACGGCAATTTTGCTTATTGACATAGCCAACGAAATGAAAATGAGCAGTGAAATACAAAATTAATAAGAATTTAAAATATTACTTCTTTTAATTAATTCTCTTCTTCTTCTATTAATTAATTCTCTCGTTTTAAAAAACTTTAATAATATCATCTGCAGTTACAAACAATTTTTCTACCTTCGTATTTAAGATGGTCAAAATTGAAAATCGAGCTTGATTTATGGTGCCAAGTTTTAGTCTTCGTATTGTCGAAAAACTTGTTTCAAACCAAACTCCACTCCTACGTCTGCGTCAACCTTTCTTCGTTTCATAGAACACAATAGGAGAGTTTAATAATTTATTTTCCTAGGACAGTCCTTACTATTATGGTATTGCTACGAATATGTGTATTAGCATGTTCCGTGTTCTGCGAATTTTCAATTTATTTTTCACAGCAAACAGAGAGACCGCCTGAAAAAAGTGAAAAGGTACCTCTGTTGTAATTCGGAATAAATCGGTTATGAAAATTTGGATCTTCACCAAAGAATTTAAAATGGAGTTATCATAGGAGAGATGCCCTATATATTCAAAGCTTAAAAGATGAGTTTCAGTTGTACAATTGATATTATTTTTGCATTAGTTTTCATTTCAATTTAATTTTAATTAAAGAACACCGAATTAATATTGGATCCAATATTCTCTATATGAAGCATCCAGAACTAATTCTACTATTGTTGCCAAAGTTTCAATTCAATTGATGAAGATGAATGGGAAGCTAATGGAGGGATGAACTAAGTGTTTAGAGCTAGAAGCAGACTAGTTAGAAAAATGAAATGAAATTTGGAAAAAAAATACCTTCTCATGTTGAGATTTGTTCTATTTTCCTGTGTCATTTGCCTGAGACACCCTAATCTTCAGTCCCCTTTATGTTTTCGTTAAATAACTGTCTGTCTCTGCTCATAGCAGACTTGCATATGCAAAAGTTGCACTTAATATTCATGTTGTTCATGCAACAAAGTTGCAAATGAATTATGAAATTCCGCGAAGAGAACGTTTGTCGAAGGCAGCAACGTTTTCGTTCGGAAAAAATTCCCTTTTCACATTATAATGAACAGAAAAATAGCAGATATTGGAAATAGTAGATACTTTGTGTGTGTGAGTGCGAAAGAGGAATTTCCACGCAAATGAAGTGATTTCACCTTCGACATGTTGCATAAATTACATGCCCAAGAATTTGTTGACGATGAGCGAATGCAAATGCAAATGCAGGACTTTTAAACTACAGAAATGCAACTGTAAGGATTTCAGAGAAATCTAGTTGAGAATGTATGTTATAGGTAGCTTCACGACAAGCTCGATGCAAAAAGGCAATGTCATTATTTTGAAAAAAAAAAACAATCAAATAAATAAATAAATTTAAATGTGCAAAAATGTAAATGTTATGATATGAGGAGTGATAAAAAGAAAAAATACAATTTCGAAAAAAATATAAACCCATGTTGTCAACAACACACTGGAATATTTTCATACAAGTTGTCTCAAAAACTAGAAGGAATGAAAGAAATTTCGCATTCATCCTTTATATTGTCAAAATAGCTAAAAATAATTGTTTAAATCCGACCACAAGGGTGGGCCATTTAAACAATTTGAAATACCGTTTACCTTCTTTGAAAGGTAGAATAACATTCATTTTCATTTTTTTCAGGTTTATGTCTGACATTTGAAAAATGGGACGCTATACACTCGACCAAAATTGGGAAATATTAAAAACTTACTTCCAAAGTAGCGAGTCTTTAACGCAAACTGTTGGCAATTTATGAGAAAAATTTTCCAGAAAAGATCGGCCTTCAGTTCAGTCTTCATGAAGCTCATTTTCATCTCGGTGGCTAAGACAATAAACATTGAGAAGCCAACGCATCCACAACGAGTCACTGTTTGGTGTGGATTTTTGGCTGTATTGAAAAATTGGGTCGTGGAAGTCATATGAATGATATTGAATGACAAAGTTTAACCTTTCCAATAAAACCAGAAATTTGAAAAAATAATCAGTACTTTTTTATATGTTAATTTACACTCCATACAGACGTTAATAAAAATTATTACCAGTGATTTCAGTTGAGTTCACAGTTAAATGAAAATTGTCAGTAGTCTAATCCAAATTTTTATTTTTATTGTCAGTGGTCAAATGAAAATTTGTATTTTTTCACGATTTCACGATCTCAGATAAAACTCCTTGTATCTATTAATCCAAGGCAGCGAGTTCTTATAACTTAATTTTTAACTAAGGCTTAATATATCAGCTCAACAGTTGCAAAAAATTAGAAGATTATGTTTTGCCGTTATTTTTAAATTAATAAATTATTTCAAACAACCAGACAAATCATTCCCATAATGTTATCGACTGATTGTAACTCTTGTGTATTTTGCAATGCATACTTTTAGGATTAAAATAAATTTACTACTGAAATCGTATGTTATAATGTGGAACACAAAAAACTAATAAGGTTCTCACAACGGATTCTGATAGAGGTGGTAAAAAATATACGTGTGGCGGGGTTGTGAAAGTGTAAAGTGTCCATTTTTTACAGGCGGTGTCTATATTTCCCACTTTTGCACATTCTTGTGATGAATCGGCATAGGAAACCTAAAGATCGTAGCACTTTAAGTATACAATGTGTTCAGCAATATTACTTAAAACACTATGAGCAAAAAATTTATGGAACATTTTAAACCTTTAGCTCCTCAATATGGGGGTCTTTTTGGTTCCTTTTTTGCAAAAAGGTAAAAAGACCCCTAAAACATTCTTAAAATGAATCGGCATAGGAAACCTAAAGACCTTTGCACTTTAAGTGTACAATGTGTTCAGCGATATTACTTAAAACACTACGAGCAACATTTTTGTGGACCATTTTAACCCTCTAGCTCCTTAGTGTAAAGGTCTTTTTGGTTCCTTTTGTGCAAAAGTGTAAAAAACACCCCTACAACCATTCTTATAATGAATCGGCATTGGAAACTTTGTGATCCTTACATTTTAAGTGTACAATGTGTTCAGCGATATTACTTAAAACACTACGAGCAAAATTTTTGTGGACCATTTTAACCCTCTAGCTCCTTAGTGTAAAGGTCTTTTTGGTTCCTTTTGTGCAAAAGTGCAAAAAAACACCCCTACAACCATTCCTATGATGAATCGGCATGGGAAAACATGTGATCCTTACATTCTAAGTATACAATGTGTTCAGCAATATTACTTAAACCACTATCAGCAAAAATTTTGTGGAACATTTGAAACCTCTAGCTCCTCAATATGGGGGTCTTTTTGGTTCCTTTTTTGCAAAAAGGTTAAAGACACCCTTAAAACATTCTTAAAATGAATCGGAATGGAAAACCTTGTGATCCTTACATTTGAAGTATGCAATGTGTTCAGCGATATTACTTAAAACACTACGAGAAACATTCTTGTGGAACATTTTAACCCTCTAGCTCCTCAATATGGGGGGTCTTTTTGGTTCCTTTTTTGCAAAAAGGTTATAGACACCCTTAAAACATTCTTAAAATGAATCGGAATGGAAAACCTTGTGATCCTTACATTTGAAGTATACGTTCAGCGATATTACTTAAAAACATTTTTGTGGACCATTTTAACCCTCTAGCTCCTCAGTATAGGGGTATTTTTGGTCCGTTTTGTGAAAAAATGTAAAAAACACCCCTAAAAAGGCTTTAACGGGTCAAAATGTTCTACAAAAATATTTCCCATAAAATTTTACAACGGATTCTGGTAGAGGAAGTAAAAAAAGAACATACGTGTATCGGCGTTTTGAATGTTTATGTATAGGTGTAATTTCAGAGGTGGGTCGATATTTCCCCCTTTTGCACATTCTTATGATGAATCGGCATAGGAAACCTTGTGGTCCTTGCATACTAAGTATATGATGTATTCAGCAAACAAAACACTACAAAGAACATTTTTGTGGAATATTTTAACCCTCTTGTTCCTCAGCGTAGGGGTCGTTTTGGTCCGTTTTGAGAAAAAGGGTAAAAAACACCCCTAAAACAAGGGTTTAGCGGGTCAAAATATTCTACAAAAATATTAGTGATAAAATTCTATTAAAAATTTCTGACCACACTAAAACTCAAAACTGAATATAAATGCCAGAAATAAGTCATAACTCAATATTCATTTTAGGGTTAATTTCGTATTTATTCGAATTTTTTGCTAAACTGTCCATAAGAGTGAATTTTAGGGAGGGGGTGTGTTAAGGGAAAAAATATTCTACGTCAAATTTCACTATTAGTCACCGAACAAAAGAAAACTGTAGATATAGGGTGGACCATTTGAAACTTTAAATTAGAATCGGCTATAAAAAGTACTCCTTTTCAAAATCCCAAAATCCACACCAAACTGTGACTCGTTGTGGATGCATTGGCTTCTCAATAGTCACGTGTGGGTTTTCTGAACCTCATATGCGGCAATTTTGCTTATTGACATAGCTACTGCTAAATGAAATGAGCTTCATCTGAAAACACGAAAATTTTCCGCGGAAATTTCTTACAGTTTGCGTTAAAGACTCGCTACTTTGGAAGTAAGTTTTTAATATTTCCCAATTCCGATCCATTCTATTCTATTCCGTTTCATTTCTTTCCATTTCATTCCATACCGTTCCATTTCGTTTCGTTCCATTCCGTTTCATTCCATTCCGATTCGTTCCATCCCGTTTCGTTCCATCCCGTTTCATTCCATTCCATCTCGTCACGTGTGGGTTCTCTGAACCTCATATGCGGCAATTTTGCTTATTGACATTGCCACCGAGATGAAAATGAGCTTCATCTGAAATCACGAACATTTTCCACGTAAATTTCTTACAGTTTGCGTTAAAGACTCGCTACTTTAGAAGTAAGTTTTTAATATTTCCCAATTCCGATCCATTCTATTCCGTTTCGTTTCATTCCATACCGTTCCATTTCGTTTCGTTCCATCCCGTTTCGTTCCATTCCGATTCGTTTCATTCCATTACATTCCATTCCATCTCCTTTCATTTTATTCCATCCCTTTTCATTCCACTCCATTCAGTTTCGTTCCATTCCATTCCATTCCTTTTCTTTTCATTTCATTCCATATCATTTCAGTAGCGAAACCCTGTTCATCATTTTAATGCCTTTTCTTTTTAGAGCTTCCCCTTCCAATTAAAATTCGTCCTCTCACATTATTAATGTCTGCTCGTGCTTTTCGTCTTTCTTCCTCCATTTATACTCACACGCAATCGTTCATTTCATTTGATTTCAGTCATTCACTTCGTTTTATTGTTTCATTAAAAATTCCAACAAATGACATTGATTTTAATGAGGGAGGAATCCTTGTCCTTGAAGCCACCCCTCCGCCGCCAGTACCATCATTTCTGACATCTTCAACGACCTGCTTGCTAGCTGCTTACAACCGTTTCGGAACTTTTTTCCGCCAAACGTTCTTAATGAGAATTAATGTTGCGCCAACAATTTAACACGATCTACTTAACCCCCGGGCGTCCTTTCCACACGGCACCAGTCCACCCAGCGCAGCAACTTCACAAACAAAAGCAATTGATGTCAGAAGTCTAAGAGAGAGCATGAAAAAAGTACGGCTACTGGTATGTGTGCGATTTTATATATATGTATGTATATACCACAGATCAGATAATTTTTTTAAGCACAAATCGAATTAATTTTCATTTCCAGCTGAGAAAAAAATCAACCAAACGTAAGACAGCCACCACAAGTTCACCACAAATATTTATAGGTATGCCAGCACTACCTGGTGAGGACTACTCTACCCACCCCTGTTTTTCCATCTCTTGCACAGCCTCTGACGGGAAAAATCAAAAGCGTTTGTTTGCAAAGGGTCTTCTTTCCTCCCCCCCTCCCACCATGTCTTTGAGCGGAAGCATTAAATATAGGTTTCATTTTTCAGCCAACTGCCAGTAGTATTAAAGGAAGAGAGTGAGAGGTGGAGGCAATAAAAAAGAAAAGGAATCAAATTAATAAATAATAAATGACGGACAGAACAAGAGTACAAAAACTTCGATTGATGTTATTTCCTTTTTTATTACAACACACTACATGCTCATACAACCTAGGAATACTCAAAAAAATACTTTATACTGAGACTCGACAGTAATGCGAAACAGAGACAGTGTCCGAAAGTGAGACTAGGGTTCTTATTTGATGGCAAATTTATTCTTCACTTAAGATGATTGTGAAGAAATTTAAAATTCGGCAAGTGAGTTGTGATTCTCGTTCGTTTGTGAGAATCATCTCCTTATAGAGGCCGGGTTTGATGTTGAAAAGTCGCTGCGAAGCCACATGAAAAGACTTTTGACATGGTCGAAATCATGATCGTGGTAGTCTGCAGCGAAGTAATAAATGTCACCATGCCATTTTTAAATAAATTTGCATTCTATAGAGTGATTTTTTGAGGTTAGGATTTTCATGCATTAGTATTTGACAGATCACGTGGGATTTCAGACATGGTGTCAAAGAGAAAGATGCTCAGTATGCTTTGACATTTCATCATGAATCGTCTTACAAACGAACAACGCTTGCAAATTATTGAATTTTATTATCAAAATGCGTGCTCTGTTAAGAAAGTTCATTGCGCGCTTCCATTTTATGGTCAGTTTAATCGACCCACTGAAGCGGCTATTCGGGCTATTGTGACTAAATTTCGCACCAAATTTACATTGTTGGACATTAAACCACCAACACGCTTACGTAGAGTGCGAACTGAAGAAAATATCGCAGCTGTATCGGCCAGTGTTAATGATGACCACCAATTTTCGATTCGTCGCCGTTCGCACCAATTGGGTCTCTGTTACTCAAAAACGTGGAAATGCCAAAATTGGACTAAGCGGATGGACCATCTAAGACGCAGCCGCGGTCAACATTTAAATGAAATTATCTTCAAAAAGTAAATGTCATGGACCAATCTAACGTTTCAAATAAAGAACCGATGAGATTTTGCAAATTTTATGCGTTTTTTTTTTTTAAAAAGTTATCAAGCTCTTAAAAAATCACCCTTTATTAAATATAGAAGCAAAATGGTCTTGAGCCAGGGCAATATCCCAGTTCAAATCAGAAATTTAAAAATAATTTTCTGAATTTCAAATCTTAACGAATAGCAAGCGTAACACGGCTAAACTGGCGCCCGAGCACAGCCCGCAGATTTTGATTAGATTAGTTTTAGATTAGATTTTGATTTAGATGGTAGATTGGCCCATGAAATACGAAAGTTGAAAAGTTCATCATATTAGAGGATATTTTATTGGGGTGTATCTCGGAAGCCATATATCGTATTGAAATTCCGTTTAGTTCATAGAAAATAGAAGTTCTTGAGGTGTTCTTTTGCATTTAGAAAAGTGTAATTATATTCTCGATTTTCATTTCAGACAGTAGGTCTATAGTGTTATATACAATAAAAAACTATATTCTCCAGGTCGACCGTTGCCTTGGCATTTACAAATATTGTTAAACCATGGTCTTATTAACATATTTTAAAAAGAATATTCTGTTTATAGCTGCCAACATCGATTTAATTGTTGAAATGGTAAAACCTTCTAAGTCAAAGCTAGACCAATATCACAACAACAATATCAATTTATTTAAAGCATACTTTAGGGATGTAAGGTTTCATGGCATGCGAGTGTATGTAAATATTGAGCCGATATATTAATCTGAAGTTATTTTTGAAGGTATAATAGCCGTTTGTCATCGATTAAAAAATAAAATAATTTTTATCAAAAATTTCGAAAATCGTAAAAAAAAACAAAAAAATTATTTGGGCTTTGGCCGTGGCACAAACAATTTTCATTTAATTTTGGACTCAAATAAAATCACTGGTAATGATTTGTATTCACATATAAAGGGTGATTTTTTAAAAGCTATAGGAAAGTTTTTCAAAGAATAACAGATAAAATTCAGAAAAATGCATGAAATCTTTATTTGAATCGGTAGTACGGTCCATATAATTTAATGTTTGAAGATTATTTCATGCAAATGATGACCTTGACTGCCCCTCAAATGGTCCATCCGCTTAGTCCACTTTTGGCATTTCCACGTTTTTGAGTAACAGAGGCCCAATTGCTGTGAACGGCGACGAATCGATAATTGATGGTCATCATTAACACTGGCCGATACAGCTGCGATATTTTCTTCAGGTCGCACTCTACGTAAGCGTGTTGGTGGCTTAATGTCCAACAATGTAAATTTGGTGCGGAATTTAGTCACAATAGCCCGAATAGCCGCTTCAGTGGGTCGATTAAACTGACCATAAAATGGAAGCGCGCGATGAACTTTCTTAACAGAGCACGCATTTTAAAATTCAATAATAAAATAATAAAGCGTTGTTCGTTTGTAAGACGATTCATGGTTAAATTATAGACCAAACTGAATATGTTTGACAGTGAAACAAAACACGAAACGTGCGTCAGCTGTTTAAACCAGTGTTGCCAAAAAGATAATAGCTAAAAAATCACCCTTTATAATAAACTAAGAAATTTAGGACATTTTATTTCATTTTAACCTACATGAGAGGTAGGCGTGGTTGTGGTCGGATTTAAACAAGAATTTGTTTTTGATCTAATTTGACGATATAAGATACGTGTGCGAAATTTCAGTGCCCTAGCTCTATTCCTTCTAATTTTTGCCACAGCATGCATGAGATAATCCCACTGTACTATGGCTGAATTTCAATAGAAAGAATAGAAAGTCCATATTTAAACTATAGATTTTAACAAATTTGTTTATGGTGTTCAATTCGTAATATATTGGATGTTGGCAACCATATATATGCGTAAACAGCTGTTAACATATACATTTGTATACCCTCCACCTCGAGGATGGGGGTAACTACGTTTGTCATTCCGTTTATAACACATTGAAATATCGACCTGAGACCCTATAAAGTATATATATTCTTGATCGTCATAAAATTCTAAGACAATCTAGCCATGTCCGTCCGTCTGTTGAAAGCACGCTAGCATCTAAACGAAAGGAGCTAGAACGTTCAAATTTTCCATAAATGCGTCGTATAGATCGGTTGGGATTGAAATGGGGCGAAATCGGCCCAAAGGGATAAAATTATTCCCTCACAAGGACTAAAAATACCCATAATAATCCCTAAGATTTTAGCGTATTTAAGCAAGTTTTTTGAATATGCCTGTTTATATTTGCTTGATATTTGGTATGCGCATTCACCTTATAGCAAAAACGTGCACCATAAAGTGATTATTAAAGAGTGATTTTTTTGAGGTTAGGATTTTCATGCATTAGTATTTGACAGATCACGTGGGATTTCAGACATGGTGTCAAAGAGAAAGATGCTCAGTATGCTTTGACATTTCATCATGAATAGACTTACTAACGAGCAACGCTTGCAAATCATTGAATTTTATTACCAAAATCAGTGTTCGGTTCGAAAATTTTTATCGACAAATTTTGTTCAGCGATGAGGCTCATTTCTGGTTGAATGGCTACGTAAATAAACAAAATTGCCGCATTTGGAGTGAAGAGCAACCAGAAGCCGTTCAAGAACTGCCCATGCATCCCGAAAAATGCACTGTTTGGTGTGGTTTGTACGCTGGTGGAATCATTGGACCGTATTTTTTCAAAGATGCTGTTGGACGCAACGTTACGGTGAATGGCGATCGCTATCGTTCGATGCTAACAAACTTTTTGTTGCCAAAAATGGAAGAACTGAACTTGGTTAACATGTGGTTTCAACAAGATGGCGATACATGCCACACAGCTCGCGATTCTATGGCCATTTTGAGGGAAAACTTCGGAGAACAATTCATCTCAAGAAATGGACCGGTAAGTTGGCCACCAAGATCATGCGATTTGACGCCTTTAGACTATTTTTTGTGGGGCTACGTCAAGTCTAAAGTCTACAGAAATAAGCCAGCAACTATTCCAGCTTTGGAAGACAACATTTCCGAAGAAATTCGGGCTATTCCGGCCGAAATGCTCGAAAAAGTTGCCCAAAATTGGACTTTCCGAATGGACCACCTAAGACGCAGCCGCGGTCAACATTTAAATGAAATTATCTTCAAAAAGTAAATGTCATGGACCAATCTAACGTTTCAAATAAAGAACCGATGAGATTTTGCAAATTTTATGCGTTTTTTTTTTAAAAAGTTATCAAGCTCTTAAAAAATCACCCTTTATTTGTAGCGGGTGAAATGGGACAAGGGATAAAAATGGTACATATTAAACGACAACAGCTAAAAACACGAAATTCGGTGTGTACATTCCTCTAATTGAGTAGATACATAATATAAAAGTATTTTTTCCAAATTCGCACTTTTAAGGGGTAAAATAGGAATAGAGGGATAAAAATGGTACCAACCAAACGGCTGTACGTAGAATAATGAAATTCGGTGTATACATTCCTCTGATTGCATAGATAAGTAAAATACACGAATTTTTCAAAATTCGTATCTTTTGGGGTTAAAATGAAAAAAAGGGGATAAAAATAGTACCAATCTAATGACCGCAGCTAGAGTCATGAAATTCGGAGTATACATTCCTCTGAGTGTGAAGACACGGAAAATAAACTGATTTTTCGAAATTCGTACTTTTTGGGGTTAAAATGAAAAAAAGGGGATAAAAATAGTACCAATCAAATGACCACAGCTAGAGTCATGAAATTCGGAGTATACATTCCTCTGACTGCAAAGACACGGAAAATAGACGAATTTTTCGAAATTAGTACTTTCAACGGATACAATGGTACAGAGGGATAAAAATAGTACCAACTAAACGACTACAACTAGAATGATAAAATTCTAATTGCGTAGAAACGTCAAGGGGGTAAAAATGGTACCAACCAAATGGAATAATGGAATTCGGTGTATACATTCCTCTGACTGCATAGACACGCAAAATAAAAAGTTTTTTTCCAAATTCGTACTTTTTCTTTTACGGCAAAAATTGGTTGAATCATGAAGTTAGGTTATTTTGCACTATGTACGTCTGATAATGGATTTTCAAGATTTGTACTTTTGAAATTCAAATAGAATGGAAATACAACCAAATGTAGCACCCATATCTACCAATATTTATGGCTTTGAAAATATTTTTCAAAATATAAATAGAAGAATAATTATTTTTTGAATTGACGTATTGGTAGCCTTGCCTTATAAGCATGGTTTGAAATAATTAAAATATTATATTTATTTATAAAATTAATTTTTCAATATTTGTATTTGTTTTGGATATATTAAAAAAAATTATATTTTCCTGTAATATTACTGCACTTCTACGAAAACAGACAACCTCTGTGGAATGCAATCCATGGTGGAGGGTATAAAAAGTTCGGCCCGGCCGAACTTAACTCCGTTTTTACTTGTTTTATTCTAAGGTCTTATAAAGAGGCTTTACATTTATCCATAGATACTTTATAAAAAAGGCATTGCTTTATACAAAATGCTGCCTACTAAAATATATTTTTTGTGATTCTATTTCTTGTGGGTTAGCCAACAAAGAAATATTTTTCTCAAGAAAAAAACTATTTTTTTAATTTTTGGTTAACGAAGTCACTTGAAGGTGATACTTAGAAAATTTCCAGCCCATGTGTTAAACATTTAGCCGAGCAATAATTACCTTCAAATTCAATCTATGCAAAAATCATGATTTCTAGCCACTGTGTTATCGACGAAGAGGTGGGTGGTGGAAACATTAAAAAAAATTCCATTTACTGGTCGTCAGCCATAGCACGGCTATGGACAAAGCCATTCAGCTTAACCTTTATACATATCAAATTGAAAGCAATCTATCTATCTTGAGGAGGAGCGCTGGCACTGGCCCAGGCACGGGTACTGGCCATAAAATAAGGCCACGAGTGTATGCGATGGTGTGCGTGAAATTTGAGTCAACGGTAATGTATGAGAAAGTACATGACACGAAATGTATACGAATACGCATACAACAACAACAACAAATAGCATTTATATAGCCAGTAATCTGGCCAATAAAAATTCAATGAATAAAAATTGTTTAACAATTTATTCTTGCTCATATTTAAGAACGTTTACCATCTAGTGATAAAGGAGGGAAGGATAGAAGGAAGGACATGTAGACAAATATGATACAGCTACGCATACCGTGACACACACACGCACACATATACACATTTTAACAACATTGTCATTGTCACATGTATATGGTACAACCCCATTATAATACAGTCACATATCCAATTGCATATCATATATTCCAGAGAAGCTATAATAAAATATAAATTATACACATGTGTAATTGTATGGGTATGTTGCTCAGTGTGTGTGTGTGTACCTGTATCCGTGTAACTTTGCATTTACCCTCGGGGTAAATCTTTCACACTAGCCTGAGTCATTTTATCCCAGGGACAGTTTTTGGGGGTTGGGGTGCAGGAGTTCTCAATTTTATCACTCTTCATTTTTATTACTATTATTCTTTGCTTTTGTTGTCGCCATTTCTTTCTTTCTTTTCGGTATTTGCTTAACGCGGTGACCACTGCTAGGTTATATTCCCCGTTTCTTCTTCTCCTACTTTTGGTGGGTTGTTTGGTTGGTCATCTTACATTCAAGCAATTTATTTTGATTCACTGTAGTCGAGTTTTACGTTCGAAATTATTTCTCTTCCTTTTCTCGGCGACTTCCTTTGACTTTCATGTCCTGCAAAAAGGCCATACAGAAGGATATAGGGAGGTTTGGTACGGAAGAACGTCATTAACATCATGTACCTGAGGACATGTAACAATTCTGGCCAAATTACTATGAAAAGCAAGCTGGAGCCAGAGGGCTGGAGTGGAGTATGAATGCATGATTAATTAGCTCAATGTAAGGGTAGGCTAGAGGGGGGAATTTCAAAGGACAGTATAAATGTGGAATTAGCTTCTTATAGAATTTTTTGAGGTAATTGCTAATCGAAAAAAAATCAATGATGGTTTAATTTTGTATCGGGTCAAAGGAAACTCTTCAGGATATATTTTTCCCATTTGCAATCACAACCATACACACAGTCAGAGGAGCCTACAAACTAAATTTCATGATACCAGCTACACAGTCCGAGTAATGTAAAAACCAAATTGTATAAAAATTTTATAAAAATGTAAAAACCAAATTTTATAAAAATGGTACTATTTTTATCCCTTTTTGCATTTTTATCCCTTAAAAGTACGATTTCCAGAATATCTATTTATTTTACAAGTCTATGCAATTAGAGGTATGTACACACTGATTTTCACGATTCCAGCTACAGCCGTTTGATTGGTACCATTTTTATCCCTTTTTTCCTTTTTTAGATTTTTTCTGTTTTGCACGTCTACGCAATCGTCAGAGGGCATATATACCGAACTTCATGATTCTAGCTGCAGTCATTTGGTTGGTACCATTTTTATCCCCTTTCGCCCCGTTTCTCCCTAAATTTATAATTTTCGAAAAATAAGTTCGACACAATAGTCGGAGTAATGTAAAGACCAAATTTCATGAAAAAACTCGTTTGGGTAGTACTATTTTTATCCCTTTTTCCATTTTTATTCCTTAAAAGTACGATTTTCAGAATTTCCATTTATTTTACAAGTCTATGCAATTAGAGGTATATACAAACCGAATATAATATTTCTAGCTGTTGGGTTTGGATTGGTACAATTATTATCCTTCTTTGTCCGTTTTAACCATGAAGGTACGAATTTAGATTTTTTTCTTATTGGCGCGTCTACGAAATCGTCAGAGGAGCATATATACCAAATTTCATTTTTCTAGCTGCAGTCATTTGGTTGGTACTATTTCTATCCCCTCTTTCGGCCCTTTTCCCACTAAATTTATATTTTTCGAAAAATAACTTACACAGTAGTCAGAGTAATGTAAAAACCAAATTTTATGAAAAACCCATTTCGATGGTACTATTTTTATCCCTTTTTTCATTTATATCCCTTAAAAGTACGAATTTAGAAAAATTTACATTTACAATCACACAGTCGGAGGAGTCTACACACTGAATTTCAAGTTTCAAGAATAATGTAAAATCTAAATGTTATGAAAAACCCGTATGGATGGTACTATTTTTATCCCTTTTTCTATTGTTATCCCTTAAAAGTAAGATTTTCGGAATATCCATTTAGTTTACAAGTCTACGCAATTAGAGGAGTGTACAAACTGTATTTCATGTTTCTAGCTGTTGGGGTTGGATTGGTACCATTTTTATCCCTTTTCCCCATTTTAACCCTAAAAGTACGAATTTCGAATTTTTCCTTTCCTTCCATTATGTCGCGCGTCTACACTGTCAGAGTAATGTATAAATAAAATTTCCTGATTTAAACTTCAGCCGTTTGACTGGTACCATTTCCATCCCTCTTTTCCCAGTTTATCCCTTACGAAGTACGAATTTCGAAATATCCATTTATTTTCCACGTTTGCACAAGGTATTTACAAAAATAGTACAATTTTTCAAGCTATTGGTGTTGTATTGGTACCATTTTTACCCCTTTTTGACCCATTTGACCTCTTAATAGTGTGAATTTTGTAAATAAAAACGTTTTTGGTTGGCGTCCACGACCAAATTTAAATATGAGGCAGAATTGAAGAAATCCTAAATACTCTAAATGTTAGGGGACATTTTCAGTCCTTTTTAGGGAAATTTTTTCCATCTGGGGCGTTTTCGCCCAATCCCAAGCGATCTGCGACCATTAGACACATATATCGAAAATTTGAGCTCAAATCGTTCGAAAGCTTCCGTGCTTTCACAGACAGACGGAGATGGTCGTCTTAGAATTTTACCAAGATATTGAATATTTCAAGGTGTTACAATCGGAATGGCAAAATGAATATAAGGTTGAGGGTATGAAAAACACCTAAACGATTATTCTTTTCAGCTATTGGGTTTGTTTTAGTGGTTCAATTTTCCGATAACGAATAAATGGCCCAGATCTGGCGAAGCTATTTTTATTGTGGTCATTATACCAACCATTTTAGGTAAATGGTAAAATTCTAAGGCGTTCCAGCCATATCCCTAGCTAGTTTGTACCTATAATAGCAACAACAAAAGATTTCAATAGTAATAGTATAAGCCTAAAAGTATGCATTGAAAAATACACTGGCTCCTCTCAATCGATGATTTTATAGGAATGATTTTTCTAGCTATTTGGAATGATTTATTAGTTTACGAAAAACGATAAGCCATAATCCGCAGATTTTTTGCAAATGTTGAACTGATATATTAAGCTTCAGATGAATATTTAGTTATAAGAAGGGCCTATTATGTATTAAAAGGTATTTAAGGGTTATTATCTGAGATATTGAATATTGTGAAAGTAAAATTCTCTTAAAAGCTTTAGGCGTACCACTGGTAATTTTCATATAATTGTGGACTCAGATAAAAGCATTGTTAATGAGTTGTATTAAGGTTGATATTAAAATAAAAAAATATAGGATTTTATACCCTCCACCTTAGAATGGGGATATATTCGATTTGTCATTCCGACCAAAGAAACAAATAAATGTGTTAACATTTATATATATATATTATATTTATATATATAAAATATACAAATCAACTGACAAGTGATATTTAATACAACATACCACAATCTCCTCCGTAAGTATATGCATAAAAAATGCATGTCCTTTTAATGTAATTCCTTTTGGTAATATTTTAATTGAAAATATTTAAAGAATAACTTAATTTCCAAAGCCAACAATAACATTGGCCACAATCTAAACTTATCTACGTCACAGTAGCACAAACGCACTCTCATAAACACATCAGATTTTGCCAAGGCACATACCAACATCATCTGTATGTATCCTCATTTCCTTGCGTCCTGGCCATGTGTACATAAGAATGTCTGCATGTGTGTGCGTGCTTGTGTGTGTGGCAATTCATGTGCATTTCTGATAGATAAGGACTTAAAGGATTCTCCTTTGTTAGTTACTGGCTGCTGCTGCCTGCTGCTGTTGGTGAAATGACAACAAAAGGCAGGATTTTAGTATGACATCTTTGGCTTTGGCAACATGTAGAAGTCTTTGGCCGTTTAAGACAATGGCTGACAAGTTAACACTACCATTTAATTTAAGTCATAACATCATGAGGAAGGCCAAAACCTGATTTCAGTATTGCTAAAATGTGTGAAAGGAATTGCTTAGGCGCTGATGAGATGCGAATTTGATAGGTTTTGTGATGAAATGTTGGCATGAATTCGGGAAATTCGAAATGTATGTGTGCAAGCAAAGGGTTTACTTTAAAAAAATACGAAATTATTTTTAAGGTAAAGTCAAATGGACAGCCCTAAACTATGGTTAAGTGGAATATATATGAATATTTTCACAGGTAAACGAGTTTTTGAAAGAATTAAAGTAGGTTTTTACAATAAAAACTATTGTGAATTTGTACGAAATAATACAAAACATGGACGTGAATATGGATCACGTTCCTTAGGTACTTTAACCATTATTATGTATATATTATATGTATACTAGGGCGGGTTGGTTTTTTTTTCAAAATCGTATAGCAAAAACGTAAACTACATAAAATTCTAAGAAAATTCTCCGAAGAAACCATGTATCTAAAATAAAGTCCTAATCCGCGCCTCTCGACTTGAAAATTTATATACCCGCCTTTGCAAAAAAAAAAATAAATGTTAGAAAAAATAGCTTTTTCCAAAAAGATATCCAATTTTTTGAATACAATTGTTAAGTAAGATTGTTCTTTTGCACTTTATATTTTTTCTACACTCAAATTATTTTTTCCTTAAAAAAATATCCAGCCAAGTAAAAATTTTCAAGTCGAGAGGCGCGGATTAGGGTTCGATTTCAGACCCATGGTTTCTTCGGAGAATTTTCTTAGAATTTAATGTTGATTACGTCTTTGTTATATGATTTTAATTTTTGTTCATCCATACAAAGCAACTCGCCCTAATGTATACCCATATTAATTGAATTTCAATATCAAACTCAACCAACTTCAAAAAAATACAAATAATAAAATATGATTGGTTTCTGTATACAGCTTTCAAAATACCTTAAACATAAGAATATATAAAAAATCGATAAAACAAAGAAAATAAATCAATCAAAAAGAAAATAAATCGATAAGTAAATATCGATAAAAATGGATATATAAATAAATTTATAATTAATATTAAAATAGATAAATTAATAAATAAAATAGATAAATAATTAATAAATAATAAGTAATCGAAAAATCGTAATAAATCGAAAAATCAATAGATCGCTTATTAATAATTAAATCAACAAATAAATCGATAAATAAATAAAAATCGATAAATAAACAAAAAAATCAATAATTTACCGAATAAATCAATAAATAAATTAAAGTAAACAATTATTAAATAAATGATTACTAAAAAACGATAACTAAGTAATAAAAAACTAAGAAATTTAGAAATTGGCGAAAAAAATAAATCTTTATTTTTACATACCGATAATTCGACACATCATTAATTAAATCGATAAATAATAAATACTTAATTAAATAAATCGATATAAAATGAACTGATAATATATAATCAATCAATAATATCTAAATATTAAATAAATGTTGACAAAAATTGATAAATACATACTTATCTAAATTGAATAATAAAAAATAAATCCATAAATAAATAAATTGATAATTAATAATAAAAAAGGAAAGTAAAAAATGACTAATTAAAATATTAAACGGATAAATGAATCGATAATTGAACAAATACGTGAATCGTCACGTAAATACATATATCGATAAATAATAAATAAATCAATGAAAAATAGATAAGCAATAAATAAATCAATAAAAGGATAAATAATAGTCTATATATATAGAAATCAATGTGTGTCTGTACGGCTGTCCGGTGAACCGATTCGCTTGAAAATTTTACTGTATCTAACTTCTATACTGAGGATGGTTCCTTAATATATACAAGGTCCTGATAGGGCAGAGGGGGATGATATCTCCCACTCAAACAATGTTTTGAAAGTATCAAAAATCACTCATTTTATCTTCCAAGGCATACGAAGTAGGGGAATAGGGAAGAATGAACCCGTGCAATGCCGCGTACAACATAGTAGTAAAATATAGAACTTAATAAATCGATAAGTAATAGATAAATTTATCGACAAATAAATTAATTAATTGAAAAATTAATAAATAAATAAATACATAAATAATAATAATAATAATACATACATAATAAATAAATAAATACGTCGATTAATCGATAAATAAACCGATAAATAATAAATATGACAAAATTGATAAGTAATAAAAAATTATAATAAAAATCCCTAGATAAACAAATAAATCAATCAATAAGTAAATACTTAAATAAATGGATAAGCCATGAAACATATGTTAATAATCGGTAATTAAATATTTAATTAATCGACAAATAAATTGATGAATAAATAAATATATCGATAAGTAAACAAAAATTCTTAAATAAAACAATACATAAATTGATTTATAATTAAAGAATAAATAAATCAGTTAATACATATATAAATAAATAAAAAAAATCGATAAATAAATCAATAAATATATATCGATAAAAATTGATAAATAAAATTGATTAATAAAAAATAATTGATAAATAATAAGTAAACTAAATAGATTAATCGATAGGCAAATAAATAAATCGATAAATAAATAAATTGATGAATAAATACATCGATATGTGGAATCATTAAATAAGTCGATAAATAAATAGATAAATTGGATCAAAAAACTAATAAATAAATTGAAAAATAATAAATACATTAATAAATCAATAAATCTATAAAAAATCGATTAATGATAAACAAATCAACAAATACATCTATAAATAAATTAAAATATAGAATAAAGAAATAAGTCAAGCAATCAATTAATAAATCGATAAATAAATATCGGTAAAAACACAAAAAACAATAAATACAAAAATATCTACGTTGAATAATCAAAATATAAATCGAAAAGTAACTAAATAAATCGCAGCATGTACAGGGTTTCCCAACAAGAGGTGTTATTTTGAATCACCCGGTATTTTGGTAGCTGTCACCTTTGAAGCTTTTATTATTTGACATTTGACAAGTAGAAACTACGCCATTACTAAAAATGGAACTATACACGATTCAACAACGCATTGAAATTATTAAAATACATGTATGAAAATGATGCGGAATTCCATCGAAAAATCATCTTGACTGATGAGGCCCATTTCCACTTCGGTGACTACGTCAACAAGCAAAATTGTCGCATCTGAGGCTCGGAAGACCCTAGAGTTATTCTTGAGAAGCCTCTCCATCCTCATCGTGTGACTGTTCGGTGCGGTTTATGGTCCGGCAGGGTCATTGGACCTTACTTTTTCAAAAATGAGGTTGGATCAACAGTTACGGTGAATGGTTTGCGCTATCGAGAGATGATTAATGATTTTTTATGGTCGGAGTTGGATGGTATTGATCTGTACAACATTTGGACAACATCAACAAGACGGCGCTACGTGCCACACAAGCATCGAAACCATTGCTCTTCTAAGGGAAAAGTTTCCGGACCATGTAATCTCTCGAAGAGGTGATCACAATTGGCCACCGAGATCTTGTGATTTAACACCTTGCGACCCCTTACTTTGGGGCCACGTGAAAGATAAGGTCTACGTCAACAGCTCAGCGTCGATTCAAGACCTCAAAGACAGAATTCGTGAGGCTATTTCATGAAAAGGATATGGTCCAATAGGCTGATGTTTTTTTTTCATTATTAATGGCATACCTTCCTCTATATTATGAAATAAACATCCGATCATTTATAACACCTCTTGTTGGAAAACCCTGTATTATCGCGCAAGAAAAACTTTTTCTCCCTTGGCTAATTTCGCTCACTGTATGTATAATCGTTCGGCAGCTAATGTACTCTCAAAATAGAAATAGCCATGGCAAGATTGTGTTCTAATGTTACCTCGGCGCTGAATATGAAATATATTCAACTCAAAACCCATATGGTTTGGATGTTACGTCCATTTTAATTTCAAGTGGCCATACATTATAGGGCAACCGATGAATACATATTTTCGAAAAATCTCCTCCTTGGGTTCTGCTAAAGACTTCAGCACAACCTTTGGTCTTAAACCAAAATAAATGACAACACATACAACGTAACAGACCAACTATACATACAAACAACAACAATACACACGAGGTACAGTGAAGACGGGACGTACCGTACAACAACAATCTTTGCATTGTTGCGAGCGATGCGAGCACATGCATAACATTGAATTGGCAAAGTGAGATTTTTAATGTGTCGACTTAGTTCGGTGGAATATTTTGTTTATCAGCGCTTCTCATTTGTCATATGTGACCGCTGGTACTAATATGAACCCTGATTTAAGTCAAAGACATTCGTTGCAAAAGTTCTGACGAGATGGGGTAGCGCTCATCGAAACTACGCAGTCAACTTTTAGCTGCAACAATAAAGGTCTCACTTTGCCTTTTTGCTAATTTTGGGTTCTGCTGAAGACTTCAGCACAACCTTTGGTCTTAAACCAAAATAAATGACAACACAAAGATCTCCTATTTTATTTTTCCATATATTAAGATGAAATTGTAAAAATTATAGTTATAAAAAAATGAAATTATTACTCCTCTAATATAATAAATACAAAAAAAATATTTGTATCAGAATTTTCCCATGATTTATTTATTTTGAGACTTAAAAATTGGAATAAGTTAAAAGTAATATTCCCAAAAAGTCCATTTTAATATTTCTTTTGTTATAGGAGTATGGTGACTCTGTTATAAAAATATTCTGAATTAAAAATAAATGAATTAAAATTAGAAAAAATTAAATAAAAACAACAAAAATTAGCCAAATTTATTTATGTTAATATTTTCCTATGTGAATTATTTTGATATTGCGATATTAGCTGACAAAAATTTTTTAATATCTCGCTCACGACTTGATTTATTACATTTCCTCTTAAGGGAAGAGATATGAGATAAGTCATCCTTGAAATACAATGGCTTCGAGTTTCCCTCTGATTTTCTTAATCAGCTACCCAAAGATTTCCTATGAAAAAATTTGGCTTTGCTCAGAGAAGAAGGTGGGAGCTAACAAAAATCGCGGAGAAATCTTATGATAATTTTACAATTCTTTACAAATATAGATAGCTGACTAAATACTCTCGAACCTCGTTGACTATCCCCCCAACCTCGTTGAATTTTAATTCATTTCTCACATACATACATACATAGATACATCTAACATGTTTTATTTGTTTTCTTATTTCTGTCACTCTATAAAAACATCATTTATCATTAAGTTTTGCTTGTTTGTCTGGAGAAATTGTCATTGGCGTTGACATTTTGAAAAGTGTTTTGACATATGACCTGACATTTTATTGCAACATTGTTTGTTTTGCCACTTGGACGTGTGCCTCCGCCCTCCTAGACAAGGATGTGCGACACTCGGTGTGCCTCAGCACACAATGCTGACTTACAGTTGAGTTAGGTGTAGGCGGGGGTGTAGGTGGGGTGGTGGTGGGTTATGTGTGGGGCTAATTGGATGTAGGAGGCAACTGTCAATTTAGCACAAAACCTTAACACGCTGTCATATAATTTTAAATTTGTTTAAAGAACAACAAACATGCACACACATATATACAAACATAGATGAAATTTCTGCTGCTGTTTTTATGACCAAGTGTTTTGGGAAATATAAATAAATTAAATATTTCCATTTCAAATGAATTTTGACACACACACGCTCACACGAAAATAGCGACGTTGACGAAATTTTCCTTTTTTGCGTGTCTTTTTTTTTTGTGCTGATGACAGGGGTTTTCCTGGCCTTGGCAGGATGTTGGGGTGGCAGCACTAGTTTGGCAGGGTATGCTGATGATTTTAAACCTACATAAATTGTTTTAAATGTCAGTGAAATGGGGCACATATTAAGCCAAGCAAAAAAAACAACAATGATTTTTTCTTGGCTTTCTCGCTTTGCCATGTTTACCCATCAGATTTAATATGAAATTTGTTTGTTCACAACACACGAATTGTAATGAAATGTCAACTGTCATTATTATTTTTTTCTATTTAATTTAGCCTGCCAGAGCAAAATGAATGCTGATGTGAATTTGCATAAGTATGTCTGCCAACAGCAAGCGAAAAAACCCCTAAGTCGACATATGAGTGAATTTGAATTTGCCTAAAATAGAAAATGGAATTATAGCCAAAGCGTGGGGTGGAAAATCGGAGATTTTTGGACTAACATATTGGCACAAGGAAAACCTTAATGTAGAATTCCAAGAACATTTTTAATTTTTGCACCATACGCTGTGATTTTGCGGAGGATTCCTCGAAAACGACAGGCACATTTTGTCTTTATATTAAAATTTTAATTCAAAGGATTTCGTGCTAAACGATTTTTAATTTCAAATTTATTTTTTCGCAGAAGACTGTGGCAATAATAATACTGTGAGTGATCCTTGCATTTTAGGCATACAAGGTGTTCAGCAATATTACTTAGAACACTAAGAGCAAAATTTCTGTAGAGCATTTTAACCCTCTAACGGCTCAAAAAAGGGACCTTTTTGGTCCCTTTTTGCAAAAAGGCAAAAAACACCCCTACAACCATTCTTATGCTGAATCGGCATAGGAAACCTTGTGATCCTTGCATTTTAAGCAGAGGACGTGTTCAGCTGTATTACTGAGAACACTATGAGGTACATGTTTGTGGAACATTTTAACCCTCTAACTCCTCAATATAAGGTTCTTTTTTGTCCATTTTGTTCCATTTTTGGCAAAAAGGTAAAAATACCACTAAAAAGTTTCTTATAATGAATTGGCATAGCAAACCTTGTTATCCTTGCATTTCAAGTATAGGATATGTTCAGCAATATTACTTCAAATACTACTACCAATATTTTTGTGGAACATTTTAACCCTCTAGCTCCTCCATATAAGGTTCTTTTTGGTCCATTTTTTGGCAAAATGGTAAAAATTCCACTAAAAAGCTTCTTATAATGAATTAGCATAGCAAACCTTGTTATCCTCTCATTTTAAGTATAGGATATGTTCAGCAATATTACTTAGAGCACTGCGAGCAAAATTTTTGTGGAACATATTAATCCTATAGCTCGTCAATATATGACTATTTTGGCCTCTTTTTTGCAAAAAGTTAAAAAAACACCCATAAAAACATTCTTATGATGAATCAGCATAGGAAACCTTGTGATCCTTACACTTGAAGTATACAATACGGTCACCAAATTAACTTAAAACACATCGAGCAACATTTTTGTCGAACACTCTAACCCACTAAGTCTTCAATATAAGGTTGTTTTTGGTCCATGTTTGGAAAAGGTAAAAAATACCACTAAAAAGCTTCTTATAATGAATTGGCATAGGAATCCTCGTGATTCTTGCATTTTAAGTATGCAATTTGTTCAGAAATATTACTGAAAACACTACAAGAAACATTTTTGTGGAACATTTTAACCCTCTAGCTGCTCAATATGGAGGTCTTTTAGGCCCTTTTTTGCAAAAAAATAAAAATCTACACTACAGCATTTTTATGATGAATCAACATAGGAAGTCGTGTGATCCTTGAATTTTAAAAATACACTGTGTTCAGCAATATTACTTAAAACATAATGAGCAACATTTTTGTGGAACATTTTAATGCTCTAGCTCCTCATTATAGTGATCCTTTTGGCCAGTTTTTGCAAAAATGTAAGAAATACCCCTAAAAACATTCTTATGATGAATCGGCATAGAAAACCTTGTTATCCTTTCACTTTAAACAAAGGATGTGTTTAGCAATTTTACTTAAAGGAATATGAGCAACATTTTTGTGGAACATTTTAACCCTCTAGCTCCTCATTATAGGGATCTCCTTGGCCAGTTTTTGCAAAATGTTAAAAAACACCTCTAAAAACATTCTTATGATGAATCGGCATAGGAAACCTTGTGATTTTTGGCATTTCAAGTAGAAGATGTGCTGAGCAATATTACTTAAAACACTTCGAGCAACATTTTTGTGGAATATTTTAACCCTCTAGCTACTCAATAGGGGAGTTTTTTTGGTCCCTTTTGTGCAAAAAGGTAAAACGCACCACTAAAAACCTTCTAATTATGAATCGGTACAGGAAACCTTGTGATCCTTGCAAATTACGTATGCCTGGTAATCAGCAATATTACTTAAAACTCTATAAGCTAAATTTTTGTGGAACATATTAACACTCTAGCTTCTCAATATGAGGGTCCTTTTGGTACATTGTTTCCAAAAAGGCAAAAAAAACACCCCTAAACACATTCTTATGATGAATTGACACAGCAAACCTTGTGATCCTTGCATTTTAGGTATACAATAAGTCCAGCAACGACTACGAGCCACACTTTTGGGGAACACTTCAAACCTCTAGCTCCTCAATATAAGGGTATTTTTGATAATTTTTGTAAAAACTTAAGAAATGCTGCTAAAAACATTCTTATGATGAATTGGCATAGCAAACCTTGTGATCCTTGCACTTTAACTATAGGATGTGTTCAACAATATTAATTAAAACACTATAAGCTACATTTTTGTGGAACATTTTAACCCTCTAGCACCTCAATATAAGGGTCTTTTTGTGTCTTTTTTTGCAAAAGGGTAAAAAACCCCCTAAAAACATTCTTATGACGCATTAGCATAGGGCACCTTGTGATAATTGCACTTTAAGTATACAATGTGTTCAGCAATAATACTTAAAACACTACGAGCAATAATTTTCTAGAACATGTTAACCCTATAGTTCCTCAACAAAAGGATCTATTTGGTGCATTTTTTGCAAAATAGTAAAAAAACACCCCTAATACATGTGTTTAACGGGTCAAAATGTTCTACAAAATATTTGCCATAAAATTCTACTATAAGTCTCTGAATACACAATATGTCAAAACTCAACTTAAATGACAGAAATAGGTCAAAACTTAAAATTCATTTTAGTCTTACTTTCGCACTTTTTTCGAATTCATGCTAAACTCTCCCATAAAACTGAATTTTAGGGGGGTGGTGTAAGTGGAAAAAATATTCTACGTCGAATTTCACTATAAGTCACCGAACAACGTAAAGCTGTAGCTATAATAGATATGATTAAAATATTTGGTACATATATTTGGGTATTTAAGCAAGAAATTATTATTTTTTTTTTGTTATTTTCCAAAAAGTGTAATTGTGTCCCACAGTGTAATAACAAAAAAATTTCCTTTTATGTTTTTTCAGCTTGAGGCCATGAAAAATGCAATTTCGGGGTTAGAATAATTAAAAAATAATTATAAATATTATTCAAAAAATATTGAATAGTTTTGCTGCACAGTTACAATTCAGTAGATGAATAAATAGCACATAAACACTCAGAAAAATAACACTGTGTGTATTTTTTTAAGTCATTTAAATATAACCATATGCGTCAACCACTACGTGATAAAAGGCCAAAAAAGACCGGTGTCGTCCAGTTTTACTCAAAGTCATGTACTTTTTTATGTGTCCCCATAGATTTGGGGCCTCTGTGCCATTTTTGCAAAAAAGTGATCATTTTCTCAGGCTCATATCTGGCAAACCGTTTGGAATTTTGATTTTCTTTCTGAGGCAAAGTTGTAGCTCTTATCATAAAGAGCAAAAATTGTGTACATATAAAATCAAAAAAACTTCATCATCAAGGTCAAAATCGCAAATGTCGTCGAGCAAATCTGTAGGCTGTAGTGTGTGTAGGTAGCGTATACGTGCTGTTGACTAAGGATAATATCATTCATACGCACTGCAGTCAGACTGAACATTAAGAAAAACAGTCGACCAAGATATATTTTCCTACCTAAACGGTGTTAAGAATCATTCCTAGGAAGTTCATATGTTCTAGAAAGTTGTTTACTGAAATCTTAGGTATATTTTTGTAGTTGATTTTTTCCTTGAAATTTGAACGGTTGGCTATCTACGGACCTGAACAGAGTTAAAAAAAATTTTATTTTTTTTTGGCGATTTTGACCCTGAAGATGAAGTTTTTTTGATTTTATAAGTTCACAATTTTTGTTCTTTATGACGTTTTGCATGATATGAGAAGGTGTAATTTTTGCGAAAAAGTGATCATTTACTTTTTCGCAAAAATTACACCAAAGCCCCAAAAAAAGTACATGACTTTGGGCAAAATTGGGAAACATGGGTCTTTTATCTTGTAGTGGTGTCCGAAAATGGTTATATTTTTTCATGTTGCTCTATATACTTCTATTTAAATTCCATATGGATCTTTCCTTGTCAAACGGTACAGCAAAATTTTCACATGACTGCGATTTTTCTCGAAAAATATTCTCTCTGAAATATATATCACTTTCTATGTGATGCTTTAATAGTACGAATTTCGTCCTTTATATCTATGAAGATTTTATATAGGGTCTGCCAAATAACTTTTTTTTTGAAAATGCTATAAAAAAACTACTGAATATTTTCTCAAATTTCTTTTTTATTTGAAAGTACAATCGTTCCGGTTATTAATGGAAAATAATTTCATTCAAATGGCTGCCTCGGGCACCCCACAAATAGTAGTCCAACGGTTGAATAGTTGATAAAAAACGTTAGATGGCGGACCCTAAATATTTTCTCATTTTGTTATTTCCTAATTCCTCTGTTGCTAATTATATAGCCTGCCTGTCCGAAGATTACTCCGAATATTGTACGAATATTCTTTGAAATATATCTCACTTTCCTTTTTATATTGTGATCCTTTAATACTAATTTCCTTCAGTACTATTTCCCCTTCATATCCCAAATGATTTTATATAAATATTTTCTCTTTTTATATTGGTTATTTCCTCATTCCTCTGTTACTAATTATATAGCCTACCTGTCTGAAGATTTCTCCGAATTTTCTAAGAATATGCTCTTAAATAATTTCCCCATAAAGCCTTAGATTTCCCCAACGTATATTCAATTTGCACAAACTTACTTTGCCAGAGGAAAACTTTATGCTTTTAGCTTTTCACTTGTCTGCATCATCGTTATATATTCCAGCTATTATTCATAAAGATAATTATCCTTGTAAAATAAGTACACACAACTAAGTTGTACATCATCTTATGTAAATTTTATTAATAGACACAAATTCAACATTTTCCCAAAGGAAAGCTAACAATTAATTTATATGTGTGTATTTGCCCCCCTTCCACCCCTGGTACCGGTAAAAGGGGGAACTAGTTTAGGACAACAATAGGCAGAAAAGGAATGTTCTAAAATTTGTTGTAAATAGACTGGAAATGATGAATACAAAGGGGTGGGGGAGAGGTACTCCTTCCCAATGATGATAAATTAAGAATTTCTCTGGAGGAGAGTTACAACGAATAAAACCTCCTTCTCTCTCATTTTCCCTTCTTCTTTCTCCTCTGCCTCATCCTCCCTCCTTCCCTCTCCCCTTCTCATTGTTACAATGAATTTGAATTAATGATAATGAACTAGGCTACGCCTAACCGGCAGCTGTAAATATTTGCCGAGCTATTTGTGTATTTCTATTGTAAATATTTGCTTTGGGATAATTTGACAGGACGTTAATGTTGACTTCCGGTTGGTTGTAATAAGTACAAATAAGTACCCCGGTATGAGCCAATAAAGGCCGACTAATCATTTGTTTACATTTATTTAGAGCTCATCATTTTTTGATTAAGAAAATTCCAGGGAGATGATGATCATGATGATGTCGAGCTGAAAGGTACATTGAAATGCTATTGGGGCTATTTCAACACTGTTGTCCGCCGAAATTATTTATTTAGAGACAAAATTTCCAAAACAAAAATAAGATTAAATGTTTTCACAAACAAAAAAATAACAAAGTTCAGTCAACCCATTCTTAAATGGTGGGTCAAATACAGCAATATTTTTCCAAGGCAGCTCACAGTGTATTATCAGAGGGCAAAAACTCCCAACTTTCATGCGCCCAAATCTCGACTTTACTGAGTGAACATTTTGCAAAGAACATTCCCAACAAGCATATTCAAAAAGATTTGGCCAATATGGCGGCTAACTTAAGCTGTGGATGCACTTAAAGTTCATAAATGCTAAAATAGCTAAAAATGTCATCATAATAGAGGTTAGTTTATTGGGATGTATCTCGGAAACCATGTACCGCATTGAAATATCATTTAGATCGCAGAAAATAGGAGCTTTTATGGTCTTATTTTGCATTTAAAAAAGTGTAATTACGTTTTGGCTTTCTTTTTCAGACAGTGGTTTACCTGAAGTTGGTATTTATTTAATATTGTTAATTTTCTACAGCATAAAACTATATTCGCGAGGCCAACCAATGCCTTGTTATTTATAAATTTTCTTAAACTATTGTCTTAATTATTCATTTTAATAAGAATATTCTGCCTATAGCTGCCAAACATCGTTTTAATTACTGAAATGGTAGAACCTTCTAAGCCAAAAATGAAGCAATAATTTCTTGGTTGTTCTCTGTTAATGTATTTTGGAAAATTTATTTTGAAGCATACTTTAGGGATGTACGATTTTATGGCATGCGAGCTCATGTAAATATTGGGCCGATCTTTTAAACATAAGTTATTTATAAAGTTATATAGGGTGTTTTTTATTGAGGTATAGAACTTCGAATTGAAATAAAACACAAGAAAATCGTTTTAATGTCCATCAATTTGGCTTTATTGGGATGATAATTTTATGCCATTAATGTTTAAATATGATTTCGGGCATGTGGCCGCCGCGGCTGGCTCGAATATAGCCAATTCTACAGGTCCAATTTTCAACCACTTTCTCCAATTGTTGTGCAGCTCCAATTGCTGTGCACGGTGGCGAATCGATTCATTCGGGTCCTCTTCAACACTTTCCTCTACAGCGGCAATTGTTTCTTCGGTGCGCACTGTTCGACGTCTCTGCGGATGCGTATTATCACATAGAATAAACGTTGTGCGAAAACGATCCATGGTTAACCGAATTAATTGTCGACCATAAAATGGACGGAGCTTGCGGTGAACTTCGCGAACTGAACCATTACTTTCGAAATAAATTTGCACGATTTGCAAGCGTTGTTCTTTTGTCAACCTGTTCATGATGAAATGGCAAACCAAACTAAATATTAATCACTTGACAGCTGACAAAATGGCCGCCAGTTAAAAAAGTGATGCCAACTTAAAGTTCTATACCCCAATAAAAAACACCCTTTAATAGCCTTTTGCAATCGATAAAGAAAATAAAATAATTTTTATCAAAAATTTCGAAAATCGTAAAAAATTTCAATTTTCATTTAATTGTGGACTCCAATAAAGTCACTGGTAATGATTTGTATTAACATATACAGGGTTTTCCAACAAGAGTTGTTATTTTGAATCACCCGGTATTTCGGTAGCTGGCACTTTTGAAGCTTTTATTCTTTGACATTTGACAAGTAGAAACTACGCCATTACTAAAAATGGAACCATACACGATTCAACAACGCATTGAAATTATTAAAATTCACTACTAAAATGATCCGGAATTCCATCGAAAAATCATCTTTACTGATGAGGCCCATTTCCACCTCGGTGGCTACATCAACAAGCAAAATTGTCGCTTCTGAAGCTCGGAAAACCCAAGAGTTATTGTTGATAAGCCTCTCCATCCTCATCGTGTGACTGTTTGGTGCGGTTTATGGTCCGGTGGGGTCATTGGACCTTACTTTTCCGAAAATGAGGTTGGATCAACAGTTTTGGTGAATGGTTTGCGCTATCGAGAGATGATTAATGAATTTTTTATGGTCGAAGTTGGATGGTATTGATCTGAACAACTTTTAACAGCGCTACGTGCCACTCAAGCATCGAAACCATTGCTCTTTTACAAGAAAAGTTTCCGGACCCTTGTTATCTCTCGTAGAGGTGATCACAATTGGCCAACGAGAGCTTGTGACTTAACACCTTGCGACTACTTCCTTTGGGGCCACGTGAAAGATGAGGTCTACGCCAACAGCCCAGTGTCGATTCAAGACCACAAAGATAGAATTCGTTAGACTATCGAGGACATAGGGCAGCCACTTTGCGATTTGGTTATGGAAAATTTCATGAAAAGGATATGGTCCTGTAAGCGTGATCGTGGTAGCCATTTGGCTGATGTTGTTTTTCATTATTAACGGCATACCTTCCTCTTTATTATGAAATAAACATCCGATCCTTTATCTCAAAAATTGCATTTTTCTTTGAATGCCAAAATAACACCTCTTGTTGGAAAACCATATACATTAAAATAAGAAATTTACGACGTTTTTCATGTCAACTTACGTGAGAGGTAGGCGTGGTTGTGGGCGGATTTAAATTAAAAAATTGTTTTTGATCTAATTTGACGATATAAGGGATGTGTGCAAAATTTCAAGGTCCTAGCTCTATTCCTTCTGATTTTGCTGCAGCTTGTATGAAAATGCTCCACTGTGCAGCGCCTAAAACCTTTCAGGATATGGTTAATTGGAATTTCCTCAGCAGAATTTAATCAAAAAATAGAGATTATAGCTTTTGAAATGTGGCAGCGTGTGTCGCTTATAAACCACTGTACCTTATAATCATTGAAATCATTCGTCTATTCCTTCTGATTTTCCTGCGGCTTGTATGAAAATGCCCCACTGTGCAGCGCCTAACACCTTTCAGAATATGCTTAATTGGAATTTCCTCTGCAGAATTCAGTCAAACAAAGATAATAATAAGACATAATGTTTTTGGAAATTTGACAGTGTTTGCCCCTGATAAACCACTGTGCCTTATAATCATTGAAATCATTCGTCATTCTGGGAATATTTAAAAAAAAAAAATCAGCAAAACATATCTTTAACCTACCGCAACCCCTTCCTAAACCATACACTTGCCTTTAATAGACCACCGCACAGTGGTTCAGAATCAAAATCCATCGGCCAAAATTCAATAACTTTTGTTCTAGTAGACATTTTCGAGTTCTGTAAAAAATCAAAATTAGACAAGGACCCAAGGATTATTTTGAGATACCAACATTAAAAATCGCGATATCGGATATATTTTAGATATCGGCCCAAAGTTGACTAAAAAATGTGACATTTTGCAATAAATTTATCCTTTATTCCAGGATTCAGAATCAAAATCCATCGGCCAAAATTCAATAACTTTTGTTCTAGTAAACATTTTTGAGTTCTATAAAAAACCAAAATTTGAAAAGGAGCCAGGGATTATTTTGAGATACCAACATTAAAAATCGTGAAATTTGATATATTATAGAAATCGACCCAAATTGACTAAAAAATCTGACATTTAGCAATAAATGTATCCATTATTCCAGGGTTCAGAATCAAAATCCATCGGCCAAAATTCAATAACATTTGTTCTAGTAAACACTTTTGAGTTCTGTGAAAAATCAAAATTAGACAAGGACCCAAGGATTATTTTGAGATATTAACATTAAAAATCGTGAAATCGGATGTATTTTAGAAATCGGACCAAAGTTGACTAAAAAAGCTGACATTTTGCAATAAATGTATCCTTTATTCCAGGGTTCAGAATCAAAATCCATCGGCCAAAATTCAATAACTTTTGTTCTAGTAGACGTTTTTGTGTTCTGTAAAAAATCAAAATTAGACAAGGAGCCAAGGATTATTTGGAGATAATAGCATTAAATATCACGAAATCGGATATGTTTTAGAAACCGGTCCATAGTTGACTAAAAAATCTGGATTTTTGCACTAAATGTATCCTATATTTCAGGGGTGCACTTTCTTGCAGGGAAAAGTTACCCTACAAAAATAAAGAACCCTTCAACCTTTGCAAATATGTATATATTTCGTTAAAGGCTTTTGAAGGTAAAAAGTTGTTTTGGTCCAAAGTCAGACATTTGTTCAAAAAGGATATTTTTTACAAACTATATTTGGCACAAACATAGTTTTGGCGTCATAATAAAATTAAGAAACCACAATTTCTAAAAAAATTGAGTGCAAAATCTCTTAAAATGTGTGAGTAACAGTTCGACAAATTTAAAAAAAAAAACAAATATGTTTAAAAAAAAGAAAATTAAGAAAATAAAAATTTTTATTTTCTTTAAAATCGAAAAATACGAAAAGTAGTCAACTTTGGGCCGATTTCTAAAATATATTCGATTTTCTGATTTTTAATGTTAATATTTCAAAATAATCCTTGTGTCCTTGTCTAATTTTGGTTTTTTACAGAACTCAAAAATGTCTACTAGAACAAAAGTTATTGGTTCTGAAGTTATTTGATTCTGAACCACTGTGCACAGTGCGTATGAGTGCTGTGTACGCAGGGTGGCCGGCCAGGCAATATCTCAAAAATGTCTACGAGAAAAAAAGTTATTGAATTTTGATACTGAACCACTGTGCACCGTGCGTATGAGTGCTGCGACATCACGTATACGCAGAGTGGCCGGCCACGCAATATCTGTATAGCAATAATATCACGTATACGCACGTTGTCCAATTGACTCAGCAACTATGGAAATGTGTTCATAAATTACAGCAAAAGCAACAAAGCAACTTGTTTAATAACATTTTTGTATAAAATTTGACTTTATTACCATGCCCAACTCTAGGCTAAATTTCCAGCTAATTTGAGCAGAACCATCACCCCCACTACCAACAAAAAATATTGATTTTCCATTTATAAATGTCTCGCCCAGACCAAAGAAGTGAGTCCAGCGAAACAAGAAACAGAACAACAACTCAAATAACACAAATGATAATGATTATTTGTTCATAACTCTGATTAGGTTTGATTACACATTTTATTGCGGGTCCTTTTTTGTTTTTCTCAAGAAACCCAAACGAAAAAAGAAACAAGGAAAAATCATAAGAGTGGAAAGCATACACAAATGAACGCCCGCTCGCACGCACACACATTTTATTAATTAAATTGACAGCTGTCACGTAAATGTTTTATTCTCTGAAGCAGATAGTTACCGAAGCGTATCGAAGTTTATTTAACCGAAATTAATAAGAAACTCATTTGCTAAGCAAAGGCACAGACGAGTCAGCCATTCATTTGAAAATTGATTTAGTTCAATTACCAAATTGCATTTCTTTGGCCAATTATAGCATGCAGATGCTGAAATGAGATGAGTTGAGTTGAGGTTTTCGTGGTGAAGAAACGAAGAACACGTGTCGAAATTTGTTGAGGTCTTAAACCAACAAAAAGGTAAAACCAAAAAAAGTGTCCTTTATTGATTCCTAGAAAGGTCGTGTAATCATATACAATACAGGGTGGGCCATTAAAACTTTTAAATTTGAGTATTTGGACGAGCAGTAACATTGCAGTGCCACTCACTAACAAAATAATGGGAATTAATCAGCGCGTTAATCACTTTAACAACAAACAGAATACATAGCATGAATCTCTTACGTTCAAGTGAAGCAAGTTCAAATAATTTAAGTCGATTTATAAAAAAAAATAAATTTTAAATGGGCTATATATCAAGGGCCATTTAAAATTTAAAATTTTTGAACTACAGATTACTTTGACTTTAAAGGGTAGAATAACTTAAATTTTAATTTTTGTTTTCAGGTTTATGTTTGACATTTTCAAAATGGGTATAGCGTCCCATCGAACAAAATTGGGTAACATGAAAAACTTACTTCCAAAGTAGTGAGTCTTTAGAACGAAAACTGTAAGAATTTTACGTGGAAATTTTTCGAAAAGAGATCGACCTTCAGTTCAGCCCTTATGATGCTCATTTTCATTTCGCTGGCTATGTCAATAAGCAAAATTGCCGCATATGGGGTTCAGAGAAGCCACACGTGACTATTGACAAGCCAATGCATCCACAACGAGTCACAGTTTGGTGTGGGTTTTTGGACCAATTACTGAAAAATTGGGTCGATCGGAAGAGGTACTGCCGAGTCAGTCGTGTTGGTCATATGAATGATATTGATTCATCCATTATTCAAAAAAATATTTAAAAAAACCAACCATTCCAATAAAACCAGAAAATTGAAGAAAAATCAGTTATTTTTTATATCCGATTCTAATTTTAAATTTTAAATGGCCCGCCCTCTATGTTGATTGATAGTAAGTCCAAAAACAAGGCTTAGTTCTGCTGAATTTCACATTGACGATATTATTAACACTAACCTCGAATTATTATCAACACTAACATACGTAACAAGCAGTGCAGCCTATGGTTAAAACTAATTTAGACATGCTGAATTCATTGGCCGATTTTCTGGATGAGATCTTGTTCTTGAGATTTTCACGAGTTAAAGTTATGAAACCAAGGGTACGAAAACCCAAGAAACTATTTTAAAGTGAACTAGACATTGATTTTTTTAAGATTTGCTTCATGTACTTCATATTAATTTTGATAATAGCTATTCATATTACTCATACGACCTATGTTAGCATATCATACGCTCCGATGACAGGAACTATTTCAATAATATTTATCATACGTTCAGTGAGTAAAAATGAAAAATCGCACTGTCCAACAAATTAAGACTTTTTGAATGGAACAGAATAGAGACCATATAATTCTTAAAGGGCACGTTGAGTAGACCATTTTTGCAGAATAAATTTATAGTTCAGCTGGTCTGAGTTTCGTTTCTACAGTGGGTCAAAGTTTTCATATTTTGGTCAAATGGAGCATTAAGTTAGAAAAATGGTGTAAATTAAACTCTGAGAGAATTCTTATTGTCTGAACTATATCGTGGAATCTTATGAGGATTATTTTTGTGGAAGATCTTAACCCTCTAGCTGCACCCTTTATGGGTCAATTTCAACCTTTTACGGGAAAATAAAAAAAGTCCTTTCAAAAAGGGTTATTTAAGGACTAAAATGTTCTACAAAAAAATTTGTCGGAAAATTTTAGTGGGGGTCTCCGCAGACACCAAAGTTGTAAATAATGCTCTTCCTGCTTAAATAGCAAAATTACACGCCAGCTTATGCAACAAATTAACAAGGGTTAAAATTGGTCCATGTTTTTTGGAAGATCCATCTTTTTTGGCAAAAATTTAGGGTATTTCGGTAGAGCACGGTAAATTAAAAATAAAAATTGGATATTTTTGCCAAATTTTCATTTTCGCGGGAGATATCGCTAAAATGATAGGCATGAATGACATTTTTGTTATGTAATTTTATCACGAACTATCCACCGAATCCGGCTGTCTGAATTCTGCGTGTGTATTAAGAGCCAATGTCGCTTGTAAGATATATGTGGTAAGTCGCGAAAAAAGCTGAAATTGTTGCACAAATACAAAATTCAAAATTGAATTTATTTCAACTTTCTATATCTGAAACAATTCTGTCATTTAGTCAGCAATTCACTATTTAGTCAGCACTTATATGCCACAAAAATATTTTGGTGTTCTCTACATGATAGAAAGTTACGCGGGTTTTTCTAAAGGTAATTTTCAAAGTTTTTGATTTCCAGCCTTTATTTATCATATTTATAAGACCAGCTGGACTATAAGTTTAAACTAGTCTACTCAACTAAACTTTCATAACAGTAGGGTCGCTACTCTGTTCCAAAAATGCTGCTGGACAATTTTATTATTCTTTCATGTAGAAATGCAAGAAAAAAACATAAAAATGGAAAAATATAAGAACATTTTATTTTATTTTTAATAACTTGCATTATAGTTTAGTTATAAAATTTAAAACAAAATTTATTTATTTTTAAATACCCAAATTTAAGCTTACAAACAAACAGTGAGAGGCGTAAAAACTTGGGATGATAGATTAAAAAATAGTCTTTTTTGCACAAAAAATATCATTAAAAATAGAAGCATGTAAATCATTTATACATATGCGTTGTCATTTATTTTGGTTTTGGTTTTTAAGGCCAAAGGTTGTGCTGAAGTCTTCAGCAGAACCCAAAATTAGCAAAAAGGCCAAGTAAGACCTTTATTGTTGCAGCTAAAAGTTTACTGCGCAGTTTCGAAGGGCGCTATCCCATCTCGTCAGAACTTTCGCAACGAATGTATATGTTTGACTTAAAGTGCACAGTCAACTTTTAGCTGCAACAATATTTGAAAAACAATGAGTACTGATACGTATGGAAATATTGATGTGATATATTCAATAGAAAAATTCTAACCATCGTACGCCCCGATGACAGCAACGACTTAAATGATATTAATCATACGCTCCACTGATCCCCTTAAAATATTATTAATCATACGTTATGGTAAAATTGATTGATATATGGGCAAATCTACGGTATAGTACGATTCCATGTCACTCAGGCTTCTAACCGCTTTAAGAGCAATATATAATATTTCTGAGAGTGTCATAATTTTCAAAACGACGAGTTTAACCTCGCCAAAATCCTAAAATTTTAAAATTATGCTGTTAATGTAGTCTACTGAGCTAAGGTCTACCCTAATTTACCCTATTTTTGCTTGTAACTTTCGGGAGTTGTTCAACTCTTTTGGCTATAACTTTTTCAGCATAAGAGAAAATCATTCTGATCTTTTTGTGGATGATAGTAATGATGTTGCGGAATCTTCTATATGTTGAAAAGGGCGTGTGCCATCACTGAGGAATAAATGGTAGCTCTTCAAAATCTGTCACTCTGTTTTTGCATAAAATGAAAATTGATACAATTTTCTTTTTTGCGCTTTCAGCGTGAACGTAATTGCAAATTTTTTAATATTGGATTATAAACGACAGAGATACTAACAAAAGGCGACCGGACGATTTGGTGTGCCTTAAGCGACAAGGAGATTATGACAGTACGAACATCATCAGGTCGATGCGTGCAGATCATGAAATTTCATATTTTTTGAAGAGCACATCCGCAGTTTGAAAAATAACTGGTGGCAACCCTGTGTGATCGGTGAATATAGGTACTACTAATAATGTGTGTAAGTGCTAAATAGATCGAATTATTTTTTTGGTACCGAGAGCTATTTTAGGTTAAATTTTGTTGATTTTCATAGGGTTTTCAGGCTTAACTTGCAATAGAACCATAAGGGACAATCCGATTATAACTTCTTCAGCACTTGAAAAAAATGATGCACGCGAGCACATTATTTATATTTAATGTATTTTTAACAAGTTGACGCTAAAATAAAACGTGTGCCACTAATTTGAAATTTTTAATTTTTCAAAATTGAAATCGGACTATTTTGTAGATTTTCCCATATATCTTAAAATGTTTGCTTACTTTTTAGTAAAATTGCTATTAACTGTCGAAAATGTGATATGGAAGTAATTCTTTTTTGTGCCTAAAGCATTGCTTGTTTAATGCTTACATGACCTTTTGCGTAGGTGAAAGCTATTAATTTTTGGATACATTCTGAGAGTTTTTATTTTTATTTTTATTATTTCTCTGAATTAATGAAGATGCAGTGAAACAAATCTGAATATTTCTTAAAACAGATTTTGCATTACTTCGGTTTAATTTTAATAAAACTCCACTTGTACAAGCGATTTAGGCAATATTTCGTTTTTAATTAATAATACAATACAAATATTTTTAAAAATATATTTTGTTTTAAGTTACTTTCTTTCAAAGAAGTCTCTCTTGAACATACTTCTCTGCGGCAGTTTTTGTTTCTCTTGTCGAATTCTTCGCAATTCTTAAATTCTCTCTCGGATTTAAAATACTTTTCTGTATGTCCTTCTCAGTGTTTTGCCCAAACTTTAAAAATCGACAAGCTTTCAAATATTAAAAGTTTTTGTTAAAAAGATTTAAAAAATATCACCAACTTTTTATTTATTCTAAAAATATTCTCAATTTATAAAAATCGTTCCTTCTACATCTACGAAAAATGATCCCAGTATTTGTATGGCACTCCAACATTATCCAATAAAAAATAACTGAGATCGAAATTAAACAAATAACTATTTCTATCCTACCCATAAGACCCATAGTAATTCTATTGAAAGAGAAAATTCGAATTTATAATTTATTTATATTTATTTATTCGCATTTGCGAAGCCATTTAGAATGAATTATCTTGTATGTGTGATTGAGGAGCAATGAAAGTGCCGTTCATACTTCCATTTTATTGCTGTTAAACTATTTTTTGGAAGTGCTTTTAAAAGACTTCATTAGATGACAAATATATTTGTATTTGAGAAACTATTTAGAATGGCTTTGCTTGGATGCCTGATTTAGGAGTAATAATGATGTCATTCATTTTGAACCATTTCCAAGTTTTTTTGCTGGCACTATTTAAATAATATTAATCATACGCTAAGTCTGTATAAATTTAAAAATATCAATCATACGCTCAGGCAAAATTGATTGATAAATATGATTGATCGTAAAAATATGACTTTCAGTATTTTTTGCTAGGATTCATGATTTAGAAGTAAGAAAAATGTCATTCATTTTGAACCACTTTCAAGTTTTTTGCTGGACCTGAATAAAGGCTCAATGTAAATAATATTAATCATACGCTCAGTGTGTATAAATTTAAAAATATCAATCATACGCTCAGGCAAAATTGATTTATAAATATGATTGATCGTATAAATATGACTTACAGATTTTTTCTCAATTTCTTCATTGCTTTCAAATAGTGAATTTGTCATTTATTTTTAAATTGATAACAATTCTAAAAATGTATTAACACAATTTCACAAATATGTTTTCGGAGCGACAGCTTCTATATTTTATTAAGAAACTCAACATCGAGATAAAGCAATAGGCCGATAGTCTTGTTTTGGCTTCATTTCCCCCGCAAAGACTTCACTGTCACAGACTTCACTGTTATTTCAGCACATTTCTAAAGGATATTGTTCCACAATTTGTACTTCTCATTGCTCGAACAAGATGGATTTGTATGTTTTTGAAGGTTTGTGTTTGCAAATGTTACATTTCAATTTTTTTTATTAATTTGATAACAACGAGGACATTTTTACACAATTCGCAGACCGCAAGGTTTTGGAATGCAAAAAAAAAATAAAAAAACATTAATAGTAATCATACGTCGTCTGGAAAAAGTAATATCAATTCAGGTACTCATACGCCCTATGTTAGCAAAAAATTTTCACCATCATACGCCCTGAAGATAGGCACTATTTAAATAATATTAATCATACGCTCAGTGTGTATAAATTTAAAAATATCAATCATACGCTCAGGCAAAATAGATTGATTTGAGACCTATTAAATGTGACTTACAGTAATCTTTTTTTTAATTTCTTAATTGTTTTCAAATATAGCAATTGTCATTTATTTTTAAATTGATAACAACAAGTCCTTTCCAAGAATATTTTAACACAATATCACAAATATGTTTTCGCTGCTCCGAGCTTCTATATTTTATTAAGAAACTCAACGCCGAGATAGAGCAATAGGCCGATAATCTTGTTTGGACTTCACAACCCCCGCATCAAATTCATTATAGCATCTAAAATGTTATTTCAGCATATTTCTAAAGGATATTGTTCCACAATTTGTACTCATCATTGATCGAGCATGACCATAATACTTATTAGTTAATAAAGAAAGAAAGAACGAAAAAGAAACAACACCCATGAAATGAAAACAAAAAGGGGTCAAAGCACAACAAATGTTGATAATACTTAACATCACACTCCCCTTCCCACCAACAAATCCTGGATTTTGATAAAAAAAGGCTTGTTTCCTTATAAAACAAAAATCGAGAAGAATTCCTTATAATGTTATCATTGACTTACTGTTTGGACCTTTTCTATGGCATCAAAATGACACCAACTCGGAATTCAAGTAACTTTTCTTATCAAAACAAAAACATTCATTCATTCGTTCGTTCATTTGTTGTCTATGATGAAGGGCCGAGGATGAAAGGATTGAAATTCGAATTCGCATGACATAGTCGTTGAGTGCTATCCCTTTGGCGTATAGTTTCGTAACAACACAAATCCAGGGGTTGATTCGTCCTGGCTTTTAGTTTTATTGTTTCAACTAAGAAGATTTCCTACTCCTATGATTGATTTTACTTTGGCTGCCAACAAGAGAAAACCCAAAACAATTGTGCTAAGGGGGAAATAGTTGAAATACCACCTTTAAGTTTAGCAAAAAAAGAAATGCCTCAGGAAAGGGGAGAGTACTCAGTGTGAGAGAACTATGACTAGAAAAAAGAGCTCTAAACCTTTTGTTAATGTGATTTTATTGTTAACCCAAATATTGACTTTGCCTAAAGCCACTTTCCTTCCTTAATCCCCCCATTATCCATCATAATTGGCCATCACTTCTCATCAGCTGCTACGACTTGTCGCTTCCCCCGGATTATGTAAAATATCTCTTAATTAGCTATTGTCATGTGTAAGACAAAGCTATAACCTAAATACACCCACATAACCATAAGACGCCTTTTTAATTAACAGTCCTTTTCCTCGCAAATTCCTTTGCCAGCTCGCATAATCCTCTAGCTTGTGCCGCCATACACCCCTTTGGCCGCCATACAAAAAGAAAAATATAAAATAAAAACAAACGACAGACAGCCCCAATAACTGTCACAGAAATATGATTCTGACTCCGCAAAAAGTTGAAAGGACTCAACCACCACCGTGCCAGCAAAATAAGCAATTTTTGCTTTCTCTTGAAGAAATAGTAAAACAGAAAAAAAACTCTAAATCTTTAAGGGAAAACGTGTAAAAGGATTCATAGCAGACGCTGGCAAATTATGCTGGTGGTGAGTGCCAAGGTTGGCATTCCACCAACTACTGTCCCTTTCATTTTCATTTGGTCTTTCCTCAACTTCATCCCTTTGCGTATTTCCTTTGCTTTCATGGCACTTCTAAGGAAAGACACAGCAGACACAATAAACATATGTCCTGAAACAAACAAACAAACAAATCTTGTAATAAAGGATAATAAGCCATCTGTATAGAAATGTACCAAAAGGAGTAAATAGTTGAAAGGACCTTTGCCAGGAACAACGAAGCCAAAGCAGAGTATTTAACAAAGCAGATATGAGGGCAGAAGTGCAAAGAGTGGGAGAGAGAGGGAGTTCTTCTAAATGATATGAACTTGAAATCTATACGCCCCAAATATTTATTTCTCAGCAAAGTTTTCGCTGCCAATTAGACCGCTAACATAATAACAAAGATATATTAAGCTGGTTTCATTAAAGAAAACAGAATCCAAAATAAAAAGTAATACTTTCGTAATATTATTGGTTTATTCGAAAGAGCAAACATTCCGAAATAAATAAATATTTTGTGTCCCAAATCGAAAAAAAATATATTTTTTGAGTGTATTGAGGCATAAGGATTCATAAAATCAACACAAAAAATTTTATTTTTTTTGTAGAACATTTTAATTTGATTAACATTTTTTGTAAAGATTTTTTTTTGATTTTCTCGAAATAATTGTCAAATTGACTCTTAAAGAGAGGAGCTAGAGGGTTAAGATCTTCCACAAAAATTATCCTCATAAAATTGCACAATATAGTTCTGACCATAAGAATTCACTCAGACATTAACTTACAACACTTTACACTCACTTAGCATAATGCTCTCTTCGACCAAAAAATTAAAACTTTGATCCACCGTAAAAAGAAACTCAGACCAGCTGGACTATAAGTTTATTCTACAAAAATGATGCCCTTTCAGAATTATAAGGTCGCTACTCTGTTTCAAAAATGCAGTGTAATTATTACTTTTTACTCAATGAGCGTATGATTAATATTATTTAAAGAGTTCCTACCATCAGAGCGTATGATATGCTAACATAGGTTGTATGAGTAATATGAAGAGCCGTTATCAATCATTTTTTTCCAGGCATATGAAACTATTCCAATTAATGTTATATTTAAAATAATAATCTTTATTTTTATTTCAAAGTATTGAAAACTTTCAACTATGCTCTGCTTAAGTGGTCCGATATGAATCTGTGAAATAATGAATGGAAACTGCAACATTTGATAGCATGACCACTAAAAACGCAAACAAAAGGAGTTATGCTTAAATTTAAAAAATTAAATATGAAAAAGAGAACATTAAAAACGCTCAAATCAATCAATTTTGTCAGATTAATAATAATTTTTAAATTTTACTCCCTGAACGTATGATTAATATTATTTAAATAGTTCCCACCATCACAGGGTATGCTATTCTAACATAGGTTATATGAGTAATATGAAGTGATGTTATCAATCAATTCTTTCAGAAGTCTTATGGAATTACAATTAATGGTTTCAATTACTAATAATAATTAATATTTTTATTACAAAGTATTGAAGATTTTCAACTTTTCTGTGCTTAAGTGGCCCGAAAGTATATCTACAGTTACACTTGCATTCTACGCATAATTTTTGCATGTTTAAAAAGGACTTTATATTTAATACGACTCAAATCAATCAATATTGTCGGCCGTATGATTAATATTAATATTAATATTATTTAAATAGTTCCTACCACCAGAGCGTATGATATGCTAACATAGGTCGTATGAGTAATATAAAGTGTTGTTATCAATCAATGAATGGATTCACTTAATGAGCATTAAAAGTACTAATCTTTATTTATTTATTCCAAAGTATTGAAGATTTTAAGTGGTCCAAAAATATATCTGTAAAGTTGAGTAAAAATATCCCTAGATTAGACTCGTTCTTATCCATATAATAATGAATAATAAATGCAACATTAGAATGCATTGCTATTAAAAAAAAAAATAAAAAAAACAAAAGGAATTATTCTATAATTTAAATAAAGAAATATGAAAAAGATTATATTGACAACGCTCTTAAGGTATTTTTAAACACAAGCAAAATATTTGTGTTACGTAAAATGCGAAATGAAACATTTTAAATATTCTGGAGCCACCCTTGCATTTTAAGCATAAATTTTGCAAGTTTAAAAAAGGTCTTTATATTAAATTCGACTCAAATAAATCAAAATTCTCTGCCGTCTTATTAATAATAATTTTACACACTGAACGTATTATTATTTGAATTGTTCGTAAAAAAGGGAAATAATTTTCTTGAATTACTCTTGCGTTTTAAGCATAAATTTTCATGTTTAGAAAACCCTTTTTATTTCTAATACGACTCAAATCAATCATTATTGCCAGCCGTATGAGTAATATTATTTTTTAATTAATTAATTCATATTAATATTATTTTCATTTTATTTTCCGCACTAAGCGTATGATTAATATTATTTAAATAGTTCCTATATCCAGGGCGTATGATGGATATAATCTTTGACATCACAGGGCGTATGAGCAATATGAAATTATCTTTAGTTTAATGAGCATTTATAGTATTTAATGACGATATTGTCTAGACTTACTTGGAAGCTAAATAATTCAACAGAGAAAAAATCATTATAACTATACGCAAATAAAACTAGGCCGATTTTCTGGAATAGAACTTGTTCTGTTCAAGGCTGCGAAAAAAACGAAAAACTATTGGAAATTAAATTTTCTCAAATTTTGGTGGCTGTTTCAAACCACTGCTTCAAGTATAATTGTGTAAGTATAATTCGCAACATTTATAGGCATTATAATAAATTAATTTTAATTGGATTTTCTGTGAAATTTAACCAAAATTAAAATATCATGTTTTTTTTAATCTTTTGCTTTTACAAAGAGTGTTATAACTTCTCTATTTATTAATAGCATTTTACATATATATTATTAAAATAATAGTATTAAAAAATAAAACATATTAGTTTTTTTCGACTTTTTTCTATTTTTTTTTACTTTTTTCGTGCCATCAAAAATATTTTTTTTTTCGAAAAAAAAAATATTTTTTTCTCAAAATTTCTGTTCCAGAACCACTGTTTCTATGTGCAAATATGATTCACAACATTTGTAGACATTAAAATTAATTTATTTTAAACGAACTTTTTGCGCTATTTAAAAAACATGCTTTTTTAATTCTTTTGCTTCTATAAAAAGTATCATAACTTCTATATTTACCCATACATTTTTTTCATATAAATATTGTTTTTTTTTACCCTAGAATGTTAGCTAGTAAGAAACGAAATATAGTAGTTTTTTGTGACTCTTTTTCTATTTTTTATGATTTTTTTCGTGCCAGTAAAAATAGATTTTTTTTCGTAAAAATATTATATTTTTTGGTTCTACATAAGTATCATAAGTTTTATATTTATCCATAGTTTTTTTACATATAAATATTGATTTTTGGCCTAGAATGTAAGCATTCAAAAAAATAAAACATTATTGTTTTTTCCATTTTGTTGCTACTTTTTATGATTTTTTTCGTGCCAGACAAAAATATATTTTTTCGAAAAGAAATTAATTTTTCTCCAAATTTTTGGAGGTTGTCCCTAAAGCACTGCTTCTATGCAAGTGTAATACGCAACAATTGTAAACATCGTTATTGCCTTTAATTGGTGATATAAGCGAGTGCAATCGGAGCAATATATCCAAAATGAAAGTATAACTGAAAAAGAAACTGTTGGAAATTAAAGTACACATTAATATTACTCATACGACCTATGTTAACATATCATACGCTCAGATGGTAGAAACTATTTAAATAATATTTATGATACGCTCAGTGAGTAAAAATGGAAAATTATTATTAATTTGACAATATGATTGATCACGAATAAATTTTGCATGTTTAAAAAGGTCTTCTTATTTTTAATACGACTCAAATCAATCACTATTGTCAGCGGTATGATTAATAATAATTTTACAATTTTACGCACTGAGCGTATGATTAATATTATTTAAATAGTTAGTGTAACCAGGGCGTATGATGTATAAAATTCTTAGTACCTTTTGGGCGTATGAGCAATATGAATTGTTGTTATCTTTTGTAGAATGAACATTAATTGTATTTAATGAAAATATTGTCTACACTTATTTGGAAACAAAATAATTCAACAGAGGAAGAAACATTCTAAATATACACAAATAATACTAGGCCGATTTTCTCGATTATAACTTGTTTTTGAGATTTTCGCGGCAGCGAAAAAAAACCTATTTTTATTTTTAATATGACTCAAATCAATCAATTGTATCAGCCGTATGATTAATTATTTTACATTTTTACACATTGAGCGTATGATTAATATTAATTAAATATTTCCTATAACCAGGGCGTATGACGGATATAATTTTACTACCATAATTGAACAGAAATAAAGTCAATCTAAATATACACAAATAAGACTAACCAACAAATAAAAAAGAACTATTCAGCAGCTATAGTTAGTTTTTTGTACCCTTTGCCATATAATGAGAGTGTACTAAGATTGTAATTTCTTTGAAAGCATCTTGAACTATTTATCTGAAATCCTTTAAAGAATAAGTATATATTTGATTGTGATTTTTTTATTTAACCATGACTATCCGTCGTCCTGTATCAGGACATTTTCTTTTACCCCTCATATAAGATCATAAGTAATCGTGTTATACATCTGTATTAATACAATATAATGTTTCTATGTTGCCTGCTTTTTTGCTCTATTCATGTTTCGTGTATGGTTTTCAAATTTTTTGTACTTTTCAATTTTTATTTATTTTTTTATGTTGACCTCAAACAGTTTATATAGTATTTTCACGCTCTACAATTAAAATACCAAAATGTTTATTTAATTAACTCTTTTAATTAATAATTGATATTATTATTTAACAATGGTGAAAGAGAAAAACTACAACTGTATACAAGTTTAACTGATTTAAGCAAACATGCACTGACTGACTGGCTGTAAAAGCAATAAAAATGAGAAAAATAATTAAAATTATAGTGTGACATACACAAGGAGAAAAATGTTAGTTAGGAAAATGTCACATATGTAAAATAAGATTGTACATCAAAAGCAAATGTGGTCGTATAAGTGCAGTTTATGAACACCGTTTAGATCACCCAAACGAAGAGGAGGCAACAGAAGTGATGGGCAAAATTGGTGGCTTCATTCTGGAAGATCGACGAGAGAAAGTGAACGATTTAGAAATTTTCAACAGATAGTGGATAGATATAAAAATCTCCAAAAAATCTTTTTTTTCTGTCACGAAAATGCCGAAATATAAAAAAAAATTGACTTTTTTTGAAAAAATATTATTTTTTTCAGAACAAATATTTTTTTAGGAAAAAATATTTTTTTTTAGAAAAGAAAAAAATACAAACGAAAAAACTAAAAAAACTATTTTATTTTTTTTTGCTTCAGAAAAAATATTTTATTTTTTTCTTCAGAAAAAATATTTTATTTTTTTCTTCAGAAAAAATATTTTATTTTTTTTAGAAAAAAATATTTATAAAAAATAATCCACACTGTTTCCTTTTTATACCTTACATTGCAACGTCTGTGTCTATAGGTAATCGATCTATGGCTAAATGTAGAAGTTGTAGCCCTATTTGTAGGTGCAAAAAATTTTGATTTTATAAATTTGTGGTTAAATAGAGCGACAAAACCTTTACAAATTAAATATTTTGTAATAGCTGGAATTTTAGCAAAAAAAACTAGGCCTAGTTGGAAATAATTATGGAGAAATATTGATACTCGATAGTCTAGAATTTTTAACGAGCTCCCTTTACACTATGCAACAAAAAAAATTTGTCCAAGAGTCGTGTATAACATTTTCTGGTGTATTTTTACTTTTTAAACTCGAAAACGATATTAAAAAAATGTTAGGCATTTTTTAATTTTAACTAAAATTACAATTTTCGACGAAGGTAGCTTACATATTTGTACTGTCATTTTGGAAATATAGGTCCTATAACACCCGGTTATATGGCAAATTAAAGGTAATCATAATGGCTACACATACTGCTAATTATACATTCACATTGACGTTCACAATAGTGCTTTAGGAACAGTCTACACAATTTTTGGAGAAAAATATATTTTTTTTTTTCGAAAAAAAAAACTTGCACGAAAAAAATCATAAAAAATAGAAAAAAATAGGAAAAAACTGCTATGTTCTACTATTTAATAGCTAACATTCTAAGGTGATAAACAATACATATATGTAAAAAATCTATGGTTAAATATAGAAGTTATGATACTCTTTGTAGAGGCAAAATAAATTAAAAACAAATTTTGATCATAATCATAAAATAAATCATAAAATAAAGTAAAAAAAAATAATTTTGATTTATTATTTAGTAGTTAATATGCTAAGGCAAAAAAATATTTAAAAAGGCTATGGATAAATGTAAAAGTTATGATACTATCGGCAAAAATTTGTTTATTCTTATTTTTTTTAAATTTTGTTTAAATAGCTCGAAAAATACTTTTACAAATTAGATACGAGAATATTTTATTTTAGTTTATAATAGCTGTTATCTTAGCGAAGAAAACAAGGCCTAGCTTAAGGTTAAACTTTGGATAAATGTAGAAGTTATGGTCCATCTATTTTTTGTAATTCCATTAATTTTACATAGGGGTTGTAACTCCTACATTTCTTTATAGCTTTTCTTCAAAAATGCCTTATTTTCTTTGTTAGGATGTCAGCTAAAACCATATATTTTTATATAATTTTTAAAGGGACTATTCGCTCCATTTAAACAAAAATTAAAAAATATTATAATTTTTCTAAATAAATTCTTTTGCTTCTATAATAACTTATATAATATATATATAACTTCTCTATTTATCCACAGATTTTGTACATAAAAACATCTTTTTTGTGCTAGAATGTAAGCTATTAAAAAATAAAACATAGTACTCATACGGCCTATGTTAACCGATGCTATGAACTATTTAAGTAATATTTATCATAAATTCAGTGAGTAAAAATGAAAAATTATTATTTATTTGGCAAAATTGATTGATTTGATCACGAATAAATTTTGTAAACATGCAAAATTCTTTTTTAATTTTAATACGATTCAAATCAATCAATACTGTCTGCCGTATGATTAATAATAATTTTACATTTTTACACACTGAGCGTATGATTAATATTATTTGAATATTTCCTGTAATCAGGGCGTATGATTGATATTATTTTTACTACCATAGGGTGTATGAGCAATATTAAGAGCTATTATTATTTGTTTAATGAGCATTAATAGTATTTAATGACAATATTGTCTAGACTTTCGAGGAAACAAAATAATTCAACAGAGATAAATATACACAAATAAGACTAGGCAACAAATAAAAAATAACTATTCAGCAGCTATAATTTTTGTACCTTCCACCATATGATGAGAGTGTACTAAGTCCGAAATTTCTTTGAAAACGTCTAGAAATATTTATCTGAAATGCTTTAAAGAACTAGATCATTTTTGATTGTTATCAAATTATAGAACAACAATAAACAATAAAACATAGTAGTTTTTCCGACTTTTTTTTTTTCAATTTTTTTATGATTTTTTTTTTTTGCGCCAGCAAAAATATTTTTTTTAAAAAGAATTTATTTTTTCCCCAAAATTTGGAGTCTGTTCCTAAACCACATTTGTAGACATTATAATTAATTTATTTTAAAGGAACTTTTTGTGCTATTTAAAAATATTAAAATAAACAATAAAAAAATTAAAAAATCAAGATTTTAAAAAAATCTTTTGCTTCTACAAAAAGTATCACAACTTATATATTTACCCATAGATTTTTCACATATATATACATTTTTTTTATAGAATGTTAGCTATTAAAAAGCGAAACATAGTAGTTTTAACCGACTTTTTTCTATTTTTATAATTTTTTTCGTGCCAGCTTCTACTAAAAGTATCATAACTTCTACATTTATTCAAAGATTTTGTACATATAGAAATCGTTTTTTGTGTTAGAATTTTAGCTATTAAAAAGCGAAATAAAGTAGTTTTTCCATGTTTTTTTCTACATTTTATGATTTTTTTCGTACCAGCAAAAATTAATTTTTTTTCAAAAAAAAAAAATATTTTGCTTCTACAAAATGTATCATAACTTCTATATTTACCCAAAGATTTTTCACATATAAACATTGTTTTTTTGCATTAAAATATAAGCTATTAAAATATAAAAAATAGTACTTTTTAAGATTTTTTCTATTTTTTATGAATTGTTCTCTTGCCAATAAAAATAGATTTTTTCGAAAACGCATAAAAATTAAGCATTCATATAATTTTTTCAAAAATACTTTGTTTCCTTCCTTAGGATGTCACCTATTAAAAACTAAAACAAAATAATTTTATATAATTTTTAAAGTGACTTCTCGCGCTATTTAAATAAATATATGATTTTTTTAATTATTTTGCTTCTACAAAAAGTATCACAAGTTCTATATTTATTCAAAGATTTTGTACATATAAAAATCATTTTTTGTGTTAGAATGTTAGCTATTAAAAAATAAAGCACAGTAGTTTTTCCGACTTTTTTTCCTATTTTTTTCTGATTTTTTTCGTGCCAAAAAAAACAGATTTTTTCGAAAAATATATTTTTACTTCTAAAAATATATCATAACTTCTCTATTTATCAATAGATTTTTCTCATATAAACATTGTTTTTTGCCTTACAATGTTAGCCATTGAAAATAGAACATCACACTTTTTCTCCGATTTTTTTCTATTTTTTATGATTTTTTTATATTTTTTTTATTCGAAAAAAAAAAATATTTTTTCATTAATTTTGGAGACTGTTCCAAAAACGCTATTTGTAAGTGTAACTCGCAGGATTTGTAAACATTGTAATTAATTAATTTTAATGGGACTTTTCGCGCTTTTTAAAAGAAATTAAAAAATCATGATTTAAAAAAAATCTTTGCTTCTACAAAAAAGTATCACAACTTCTACATTTATCCATGGATTACATATAAATATTGTTCCTTGCCTAAGAATATTGGCTATTTTTCCGATTTTTTGTGATTTTTTTTATAGATTTTTTTTTTTTCAAAATATATATATATATATATTGCTTCTAGAAAAAGTACCATAACTTCTATATTTACCCATGAATTTTTCACATACATACATTGTTTTTTACCCTAGAATGTTAGCTATTAAAAAACGAAACATAGTATTTTTTCCGGCATTTTTTCTATTTTTTATGATTTTTTTGCGCCAGCAAAAAATTGATTTTTTCTAAAAAGAAATTCATTTTTTCTAAAATTTTTGGAGGCTGTCCCTAAACCACTGTTTGGAAATCGGACAGACAAGTGCAACAATTGTTGACATCGTTATTACCTTTAATTGAAGATATAAACGGGAGTGGTCGGAGCAATATGTCCAAAATGAGAGTATAAATAAAAGAGGTGCCTACAACGAAAATTTTAAATTTTGTAAAAAAATAAAAAAATATTCATAAATAATTTTAGAATTGTTGAAATCGTTGACATCGTTATTACCTTTAATTGAAGATATAAACGAGTGCGAGCGGAGCAATATATCCAAAATTAGAGTATAAGTAAAAAAGACGAAAATTTTAATTTAAGTAAAAAAAAATATTCATAAAAAATTTTTGTGTTGAATTTATGCCTTAATGCATACATCATATTTTATTCGGCTTTGACACACAATTTTTCTTTTTTGTTACATGTTTATAACCGCCTTATATTTCAACTGCTTTAAAATAATATATTTTTTGGGTGTATTTTTCTCGAATTGGTTTTTTGTATGTGTGTTTGTTTTTTTTCTTCATCATCCGAATTGCTACAACTAACAACCATAGAGCATTTAAATTTTAATAAAAATATACCTATAATGTATAATGTGCCAACAAAAAAGAGCTCATGTAATTATTTACAATAAATATTTTATAGCTTTCATGTTTTCCCCGTTGTTGCTGTTGTTGTCCTTTTTTGTACGTGTGATGTGCTCGGGCACATTGCAGCTGTTACAAAAAGTAATTAATACATTTGTTCATGGACATATAAACATAAATTTCAATTAAATCGTAAATCGAAAAAAAGAGAAACAAACAAAAAATCTGAAATCTCCCTCCACCACAAATGAAAAACACAGACAATTTATGTGGATTTTCACAAAATAGACTGTTAATTTTGTTGTGCGTCCGTCTGTCTTTCGGATTGTTGGCATAAATCCACAAATATGTAAATGCTGGTATAAAATAATTTGGCGAATTAACAAACAGAGCATAGTCACACACACACTCAGGCACGCACGCAAAAAAAGAACAGAATAAAATATATTAAGTGGTTAAATGGTTTATAATGGTTTTCAATTACAGTAGGTATGGTTAAGCGGTCCCACAAGGCGAGCCCCCTCTCCGCAATTCCAAGCCCAGCAACCAGTTGATATATTAATTCATAATTTCGTAATGTATTCAAAGCGAGGGAGAGCGATTAATTTAATAAATGCGGAAAACTGTCCAAACATTGCAAAATATAATAATAATAAAAATAAAGACAACAAAAATTCAGTTGATGGTATGCCTTCTTGGTTGTTGGAATGACAAAATTGAATGGAGGGTCTTCAAAGCCTTCCTCTCAATGATTGTATTAAGACATGTTGTATAAATATAGGATGGGCCATTTAACATTTGAACTATAAATTACTTTGTCTTAGAAAGGTAGAATAAAATTCATTTTTATTTCCGGTTTTATGTTTGACATTTGCAAACTGAGACGCTATACGCTCGCATAAAATTGGGAAATCTTAAAAACTTACTTCCACAGTAGTGAGTCTTGAAGGCAAACTATAAGAAATTTGCTTGGAAATTTTTCGAGAAGAAATAGTCCTTCAGTTCAGCTTCCATGAAGCTCATTTTCATCTCGTTGACTATGTCAATATACAAAATTGCCGCATATGGGGTTCAGAGAACCCACACGAAACTATTGAGCTACGAGTCACTGTTTGGTGTGGAATTTGGGCTGTACTGAAAATGAAAAATTGCGTTGATCGGTTGAGGTACTGCCGAATGGTAGTCATATGAATGATATTGTGTTCCATTCTTAAATAACAAAGTTCAACCTTTCCAATAAAACCAACAGTTTTCAAAAAATAATCAGTACTTTTTTACATATTTTTGTCTTGTAAATACTAGATATTTGGTGCGTCAATAAATCCTTCTTAGAGCGGACCATAAAATAATTAAAAATTTAGGGGCGAAAGGAGATAAAACCTGTACCAATAAAATTATTGCAACTTGAATAATGGAATTCAGTGTATGCGTCGTCTGTCCGATTTCCTAAACGCGAATAAATAAAAACAAGTAAAAACGGCGTTAAGTTCGGCCGGGCCGAACTTTATATACCCTCCACCATTGATTGCATTCTACAGAGAATATCGATTTTCGCAGAAGTGCAGTAATATTACAAGAAAATATATTTTTTTTATATAGCCAAATCAAAGCACATACAAATATTAAAAAAAATAATTTTATAAATAAATATAATATTTTAATTATTTCAAACCACGCTTATAAGGCAAGGCTACCAATACGCCAATTCAAAAAATAATTATTCTTCTATTTATATTTTCAAAAAGCTTAAATACAATAAAAATTGGTAGATAGTGGGTGCTACAGTTGGTTGTATTTCCATTCTATTTTAATTCCAAAAGTAAAAATTTTGAAAATCCATCATCAGACGTACATAGTGCAAAATAACCTAACTTCATGATTTAACCAATTTTTGCCGTAAAAGAAAAAGTACGAATTTGTAAAAAAAACTTTTTATTTTGCGTGTCTATGCAGTCAGTCAGTCAGGTATACAACGAATTCCATGATTCCAGCTGCGCCCATTTGGTTAGTACCATTTTTACCCCCTTAAGAGTACGGCTATCTAAAATCTCTTTATTTGACGTTTCTACTCAATTAGAATTTCATTATTCTAGCTGTAGTCGTTCAGTTAGTACTATTTGTATCCCTTTGTACTATTTGTATCCCTTGAATTTCGAATTCCTTTTTTCCATTTTGACCCCAATAAGTACGAATTTCGAAAAATCCGTGTATTTTCCGTGTCTACGCAGTCAGAGGAATGTATACTCCGAATTTCATGACTCTAGTTGTGGTCATTTGGTTGGTACTATTTGTACCCCCTTCTTCATTTTAACCCCACGAAGTACGAATATCGCAAAATCAGTTTAAAGTACGAGATTGGAAAAAACCTTTATTTCCATGTCTACGTAGTCAAAGGAATGTATACTCCGAATTTCATGACTCTAGCTGCGGTCATTTGGTTGGTACTATTTTTATCCCCTTTTTCCATTTTGACCCCAAAAAGTGCGAAAAGTGGAAAAAGGGGATAAAAATAGTACCAACCAAATGACCGCAGCTAGAGTCATGAAATTTGGTGTATACATTCTTCTGACTGTGTAGACACGGAAAATAAACGGATTTTTCGAAATTCGCACTTTTTGGGGTCAAAATGGAAAAGGGGATAAAAATAGTACCAACCAAACAGCTGCCCCTAGAATACTCAAATTCGGTGTATACATTCCTCTGATTGCATAGACACGTAAAATACACGGATTTTTCAAAATTCGTACTTATTGGGGTTAAAATGAAAAAAGGGATAAAAATAGTACCAATCAAATGACCGCAGCTAGAGTCATGAATTTCGGAGTATACATTCCTTTGACTACGTAGACATGAAAAATAAAAGGTTTTTTCCAAATTCGTACTTTCAAGGGATACAATGGGTACGGAGGGATAAAAGTGGTACCAACCAAACGGCTACACCTGGAATAATGAAATTCGGTGTATACATTCCTCTGATTACTTAAAATAAACAGATTTTTCGTTAAAATGAAAAATGGAGATAAAAATAGTACCAATAAAATGACCGCAGCTAGAGTCATGCAATTCGGAGTATACATTCCTCTGACTGCGTAGACACGGAAAATAAGAAGTTTTTTTCCAAATTCGTACTTTTTCTTTAACGGCAAAAATTGGCTGAATCATGAAGTTAGGTTATTTTGCACTATGTACGTCTGATGATGGATTTTCAAAATTTGTACTTTTGGAATTAAAATAGAATGGAAACACAACCAACTGTAGCACCCACTATCTACCAATATTTATAGTATTTAAGTTTTTTGAAAATATAAATATAAGAATATTTATTTTTTGATTTGAAATAACTAATGGTTTGAAATAATTAAAATATTATATTTATTTATAAAATTATTCTTTCAATATTTGTATTTGTTTTGGTTTGGCTATATTAAAGAATTTATATTTTCCTGTAATATTGCTGCACTTCTATGAAAACCGACAACCTCTGTGGAATGGAGTCCATGGCGGAGGGTATATAAAGTTCGGCCCGGCCGAACTTGACGCCTTTTTTACTTGTTCTATTTGTCTTCATTGTTTTCTTCTTTCAAAATGTCCTTGCTAATGTTCCAACTGCTTCCAAATTTTATTGGTTCATTGATACGTCCTTATATACAAATATTTTAATATGATTTATGAATATATCAATGGCATTGGTCTTTGTTCGCAAATAATAGCATATGTTTACAGAATATTTAATCTGAAATATTATCATACATAAATTCAAGAGACACAGACACACCCATACACATACATACGTTTAAACAATTAGCTTTGGTAATCTATGGATAACACAGGACAACGCACAATGAAGAAAAATTGAACAATAAATTTGTTGATATAAAATTAAGTTGATATATTTCCAAAAATTTTAATAATTGTTATAAAGATTTCAATAAGAACTGAAGTATATCATCTATTCAAACCTTAATGACTCACTAAGGTACTTGTGTCTTTTGTATGGATTTTGAATCCCTGTCGTCCTGTGTAATCCTTTGATACGGAGATTAGCATATGACTACTGAGATAAAATTCTGTTTATATTTCACAACAATTTTAATATTAATCATATAGGTTTTAATAAGATATGAAGTTAGCTACGACAAAGGACACTTGTCTGGATTTTGAATTTCCTTTCTATATATTTGCCTACTGTCCTTGTCGTCCTGTGTAATCCTTTCATAGGGAGATTATCATATGATTTCATATGACTATTATTCAAATGAGCCTGGCATACAATTACATAGTAATTTACGTTGTATTTGTATGTTAAATGTGGAATTGTTTTTCGATAATTTATCATGGAATGTATAATCAATTGATAAACAATTTGTTTAATTTCGACATACACACAAACTTGTGATAAGGGTAAAGAATTTCCACTTTTAAATATATATGTATGTATATTAACAATTAAGATATATGACATAAATTTGGAAAATGCAAATGGCCCAAAGGATAATACTATTTGTTATGCGAAGACCATTCAACAGGATATAACAACATACTTTTGGGGAGAACGTAGACTCAGAGATAGTAAATTTGGGAAGGAAATGACAAAAAATAAGGATGGAGCTGAAGGATTTGTGGGGGAGATATAAATGATTTTTTACAAATACTGAAATCTGAATATATGAAGGACTTGTAACACAACAATCCGCTTGCGACCCACCCTTATAAATATGACAGAAAAAAGAAAGAGTTGGAGATTTTGCGGTAGATGTATAAACCGAAAATTGACTTTTTTACACATACTGAAATCAGCAAGTCTGGCTAAATGAGGGACTCGCAAAGGACAGCTTAATTTACAATTTATGTTATTCCACAACAAACTAGCTGCGGGCCACCCTTGTAAATATGGCAGAAAAAAGAAAGTGTTGAAGGATTTGAGGTGAATGATATAAAGGTCTTGCAGACATTTAAAATTGCCTTTTTTATAAATTCTAAAATGATAAAGTCTGGCTATATATGGGGCATTCCACGACAAATCTGACAATTAAAAAAAAATATATTTGATTTCTTTCATTTTTTAGTACCCACTAAAAAACAGTCCTGATATACTTTGAGTTCTTTCTGATTACTCGTTAAAAAGATATAGCTTTTTTAAAAAATCGTTAAATTTAGTTCTTTTTTTTTTCAGTATTTGGCTCATAACTTCGTCAATAATGGTCCGAATTGGATATTCTTTTTTAATTTTTTTGTTCTTTTTTGACGTACGTTTTAGAAAAAAATAATAAAAAAAATATTCACAATGTTTTTGTATAAAAATTTTGATTTTTATACCCTCCACCACTAGGATTGGGGTATATTTTTCAATAAGTCTGCTTGTACTTACTTGATATTGGGTATGTGATTTCCCCCTATAACAAAAAAGTGCTCCATAGAGTGATTTTTTTTCGTAGAGGTTGAAATGGGACAAAAAGGGATAAAAATGGTACCTTTCGAACGACAACAGCTAGAAACTCGAAATTCAATGTGTACATTCCTCTGATTACGTAGACACGTAAAATGGAAGAATTTTTCGAAATTCGTACTTTTTGGGGTTAAAATAGCAAAAGGGGATAAAAATAGTACCAACCTAATGCTCGAGTCATGAAATTCGGTGTATATATTCTTCTGATTGCGTAGACACGTAAAATAAAGGGATTCTTCGAAATTCGTACTTTTTGGGGTTAAAATAGAAAAAGGGGATAAAAATAGTACCAACCAAATGTTCGCAGCTAGAGTCATGAATTTCGGTGTATACATTCCTCTGATAGCGCAGACACGTAAAATAAACAGATTTTTCGAAATTCGTACTTTTTGGGGTTCAAATGGAAAAAAGGGATAAAATTAGTACCAACCAAATGACTGCAGCTAGAGTCATGAAATTGTATACATTCCTCTGACAGCGTGACACGTAAAATAAACAGATTTTTCGAAATTCGTACTTTTTGGGGTTAAAATAGAAAAAGGGGATAAAAATAGTACCAACCAAATGTTCGCAGCTAGAGTCATGAAATTCGATTTATACATTCCTCTGATAGCGTAGACACGTAAAATAAACAGATTTTTCGAAATTCGTACTTTTTGGGGTTAAAATAGAAAAGGGGATAAAAATAGTACCAGCCAAATGACCGCAGCTAGAGTCATGAATTTAGGTGTATACATTCCTCTGATAGCGTAGACACGTAAAATAAACAGATTTTTTGAAATTCGTACTTTTTGCGGTTAAAATAGAAAAAGGGATAAAAATAGTACCAACCAAATGTTCGCAGCTAGACTCATGAAATTCGTGTATACATTCCTATGACTGCATAGACACGCAAAATAAAAAGATTTTTGCAAAATCGTACTATTTACTTTTACGGCAAAAATTTTGAATCATGGTGGTAGGTTATTTTGCACTTGAGATACTGGATTTTCAAAATATGTATTTTATTTGGTTTGGTTGTATTCAAAAGAACTATATATATTCCTGTAATATTACTGCACTTCTACGAAAATCGACTGCCTCTATGAAATGGAGGATTGTGGAGGGTACATAAAGTTCGTCCCGGCCGAACATAACGCCGTTTTTACTTGTTTAAATTAAAACTTTATTTATTATTGTTTGTACTCTTCGATTTTCTCGAAGATTTGTTTATTTAAACATCTATTTATTCTGTAAATTTTAAGGCTTGCTTGTAAGTGGGCCTATATAATAAATATTTTTTTTAATTTTAGGAAATATGGAAAACCAAAAATAAATTTAAACTTTATTTTTTTAATTGTTTGTACTCTTCGAATTTCTCGAAAAAAAATATTTAAGCATCTATTTATTGTGTAAATTTTAAGGCTTGGTTGAAAGTTGGTCTATAAATCTTACTATGTTTTTTTATTTTTTTCTTGTTTCCAAATTTTCAAAAAATTAAAAAAAAAATCAAAAATATAAAATAAAGTTTAAATTTACTTTTGGTTTCCCAAATTTTCAAAAATTAAAAAAAATATTAATTATATAGGCCCACATTCAACCAAGCCTCAAAATTTACTGAATAAATAGATGCTTAAATGAAAAAAATTGCTAGAAAATCGAAGAGTACAAACAATTAAAAAATAAAGTTTTAATTTAAAAAATCAAAATTTGTATACAAAAACACTGTGAATATTTTTTTCAATATTTTTCTGAAAAGTACTACAAAATATATAAAATATATAAAAAGAGAATAACCAATTCGGACCATTATTGACGAAGTTATGAGCAAAATACTGAAAAAAGAACTACAATTTAATGATTTTTAAATAAAAAAATAAATAAAGTTAAAATTTGTATTCAAAAACATTGTGAAAAAATTTTTCAATATTTTTTCTGAAAAGTACTTCAAAAAACAAAAAATATAAAAAAAAGAATATCCAATCCGGACCATTATTGACGAAGTTATGAGCAAAATACTGAAAAAACAACTACAATTTAACGATTTTTAAATAAAAAAATAAATAAAGTTAAAATTTGTATACAAAAACATTGTGAATAATTTTTTCAATATTTTTTCTGAAAAGTACTTCAAAAAAACAAAAAAAGAATATCCAATTCGGACCATTATTGACGAAGTTATGAGCAAAATACTGAAAAAAGAACTACAATTTAACGATTTTTAAATAAAAAAATAAATAAAGTTAAAATTTGTATACAAAAACATTGTGAATAATTTTTTCAATATTTTTTCTAAAAAGTACTTCAAAAAACAAAAAATTTAAAAAAAATATTTTTTTTGTAATAGTCCGATTTGTCTTGGAATGACCCATATATAAAGGACTTGGCAAGGACTGCTTCAATTTCTTCTTTGAGGGCCCACCCTTGTAAATACTTCTTCCAACAAAAAAAACTCATTTCATTTCCATTAATTTGATTTCCCCTTTCCTTTTTCCCATTTTCCCCTTCTTTCAAGGATTAATCCATAATCCTGGCACATGAAAATAAATATTTACTTCGTAAAGAGCCTACTCACCTCCACAATGATCCTTGAAATCATAATTTGATTTTCCCTTTCCTTTTGCCCATTTTCCCCTTCTTTCAAGGATTAATCCTTAATCCTGTCCCATGAAAATAAATATTTACTTCGTAAAAAAGCCTACTCACCTCCACAATGATCCTTGAAATCATTACAGCAATCGCCCAATTTCAAACAGGCATGATCACAGTAGCAGGGCTTATCGTTCAAATCCTCAATGATGGCATTTATCGGGGCTTTCTGAACAACACACGAGGAATCTCGGCCATTGCAGCACAATTGGGCTTCGCGGCAAGAGCCGGCCGTGGCCAGCAACGGGTGTTGCAACACCATTAAGGGCAGCAGCAAAGGCAGCATGCGTGTGGTGACAAATGCCCAGCAATGGAAGGGTATTAAAGCTGACATCGGCCATGGACGACGACCTGCTGGTTGATATGCTGCCGCCAGGGATAATGACGAAGAGGACGACAACGATGGGATTGGGGATGAGGATGAAAATGGTGATGATGTTGGTGCCCCTCTGTTAGTGTTTGCCACAGCTGCCGTTGTTATAACTGATGGTGATGATGTTGTTGATGACGCTTTTGTTGAAGTTTTCATTTTCGATTTGTTGTCAACTTCCATCGATGATTTATTATTCAGTTTTCCGTTTTTCGGCTTTTTGTCGTTTTATTGTTTTCAAATTATGATTTTTAATTAAAAATATTTCAATATTTTTTTTCGTGACGTGTGGTGTATTTATTGTCTTTCTGAAATATATAAAATAATATTTTGCTATTGTTATTGCGAACATTGATACTAAAACAATCAACTATGTATTTAATTAAAAGCGCCAATAGGATTTTAGCATAACATAAAATGAAAATTATTATGGAAATGATTCCATAAAAAATAAGTTTAGTGTTACCTACACACAATGAACATATTCATTGTGTGTAGGTAGGAACAGAAAAATAAAACAAGTCCTGCAAACATCCTTGAGAGAACACAGGAAACTGGACAATTCGGCCCGGCCGAATTTAATGCCCTTTATACTTTATACTTAAATTTATGTCCTACATTTCCTTTTTTATGCTCAAAGAATTTAATGTAAAAATAATCAAAAATATATACGTCATTAATATTTGTTTCTTAATTTTCCCATAAAATACAACGCCGCACAGTAGTTCAGAATCAAAATCCATCGGCCAAAATGCAATAATAATAATTTGTTCTAGTAGACATTTATGAGTTCTGTAAAAAACCAAAATTAGGCAAGGTCCCAAGGATTATTTTGAGATATTAACGTTAAAAATCAGGTAATCGGATATATTTTAGAAATCGGCCCTAAGTTGAATACTTTTCGTATTTTTCGATTTTTAAGAAAATTAAAATTTTTATTTTTTTGGTTTTATGTTTTTTAACACATTTTTACGTATAATAATGCGAAGAACAAATTTTAATTTTTTTTGTATTTGAGATTTTCACGTTTTTCAGATTTTGAAAATTAAAAAAACGTAATTTCTTTATTTGCCGTTGTCGAACTGTTTCTCACACATTTTAAGAGATTTTGCTCTCTTATTTGCTTTTATTAAAAATTGTGGTTTCTTAGCATTATTATGACATGATATGATTGGTGCCAAATATAGTTTGAATGTAATGAATATTGTAAAAAATATCCTTTCTGAACAAATGTCTGACGTAAGCCTTTTGAAAGCCTTTAACGAAATATACAGAATAAATAAAAAAAATTGCGGGAAAATCGACGAATACAGACAATTAAAAAATAAAGTTTTAATCAAATTTTGTGTTAAAAACATTGTGAATATTTTTTTTCAATATTTTTTTCTGAAAAGAACATAAAAAAAAAATAAAAAAAAAGAATATCCAATTCGGACCATTATTGACGAAGTTATGAGCAAAATACTGAAAAAGAACTACAATTTAACGATTTTTAAATAAATATATATATATATATATATACATATTTGGAAAGGTTGAAAGGAGTCATAATAAAGCTAAGAAACCACAAATTCTAATAAAAAAATTTAGTGCAAAATCTCTTAAAATGTGTGAGAAACAGTGCGACAAAGTCAAAAAAAAAAATTACGTTTTTCCAATTTTCAAAATCAGAAAAACGTGAAAATCTGTAATACAAAAAAAAAATAAAATTTTGTCTTCGCATTATGAACAAATACATAAATATATGTTAAAAAACATAAAAAATAAAAATTTTATTTTTCTTTAAAATCGAAAAATACGAAAAGTTGTCCACTTCGGGACGATTTCTAAAATATATCCGATTTCCCGACATTTAATGTTATTATCTCAAAATAATCCTTGGGTCCTTGTCTAATTTTGGTTTTTTTCAGAACTCAAAAATGTCTACTAGAACAAAAGTTATTGAATTTTAAATCGAAAAATACGAAAAGTAGTCCACTTCGGGACGATTTCTAAAATATATCCGATTTTCCGACGTTTAATGTTATTATCACAAAATAATCCTTGGGCCCTTGTCTAATTTCGGTTTTTTTCAGAACTCAAAAATGTCTACTAGAACAAAAGTTATTGAATTTTGGCCGCTGTATTTTGATTCTGAACCACTGTGCGACGTTGATATTCAAATTCATAAATTTCGTTACAAAATGGGAAAACCAATATTAACCTTAAAAACATAGCCTTTGTTATATTATTTTGGCATTAAATCACAATTGGGGACATAAAAGTAAAATATTTCCTTATAGCAACGAAAATTGTTTTTTTTTTTTATTAATAACGAAGACAAAACATCATAAAATTTTGTGGAAATATTAAATATGAAGCTTAGTAATAGTATTCGAATTTATTTATTGTTATTTTATACAGCAAAATATTATTTAAAACAAGGAAAAACGACGATAAATTCGGCCGGGCCGAACACTCCACCATGGATTGCATTCCACAGAGGCTGTCAATTTTCGTAGAAGTCCAGTAACATTACAGGAAAATGTATTTTTTTAAATATAGCCAAACCACAACAAATAAAACAAGTAAGGAAAGTCTAAAGTCGGGCGGGGCCGACTATATGATACACTCCACTTTCTCTCCGAATATAATTCAATTCGGTGAAAACAGGAAGGATTTTTTTATGTTTCCAAATCATAGGCTAATATGACCTGACCCAATTTGTCAAATCGAGAAGAATATTTGTATATTTGGGTCACTTCATTTATATCCTAACATGGAATGAAGTGACCCACTTACACAATAGTTTATTCCAGTTCAAGTATTACGTCTTATGCTCAATTTGAAGAAATTCGGTGAAAATACGTGGCTTACGGGGCGGAAAAAGTCAAGCCGGGAGCGAAATTTGTATGGAAACTATATATAAATCCGAACCGATCTGACACATTTTCATCACAGGTGTTTCTAGTTGAACTATAAGATGTTTTGCCAATTTTGAAGAAAATCTGTTAAAATATGTGGTTTGTAGAGCATAAAAATCTAATCGGGAGCGAAATTTGAATGGGAGATATATATAAATCTGAACCGATTTGACATATTTTCACCACAGGTGTTCGTAGTTTAAATATAAGATTTTTTGCCAAAATTTGAAGGCAATCTGATAAAATATGTGGTTTCTAGAGAGGAAAACATCAAATTTCATGACTCTAGCTGCCACCATATGGTTGGTTCAATTTGTATCCCCTTAAACCCCAAAAAGTACGAATTTCGAAAAAATAATTGACGTGTCTACGCAATCAGAAGAATGCATGCAACGAATTTCATCATTCTAACTGTAGCCGTTTAGTTGGTACCATTTTTATCCCCTTTTTCCCATTTCATCCCCTTAAAAGTACGACTTCCCAAGATATCTTTATTTTACGTGTCTACGCAATTATAGGGATGTACATCATTCTAGCTGTAGTCGTTTAGTTGGTACTATTTGCATCCCTCTGTACCCATTGTATCCCTTAAAAATGCGAATTTTGAAAAAAAAAACTTTTATTTTTCATCTTTACCCAGTCAGAGAAATGTACACTCTGAATTTCATGAATCTAGCTGCGATCATTTGGTTGGTACAATTTTTATCCCATTTTTCCATTTTAACCCCAAAAAAGTACGAATTTCGAGAAATCCCTTTATTTTACGTGTCTACGCAGTCAGAGGAATGCATATTCTGAATTTCATGACTCTAGCTGCGGTCTTTTTGTTGGTACTATTTTTATCCCCTTTTTCCATTTAAACCACAAAAAGTACGAATTTCGAAATATGCGTTTATTTTACGTGTCTATGCAATCAGAGGAATCTGTGTATATTCCATTATTATTCTAGGTGCAGCCGTTTGGTTGGTACCATTTTTATCCCTCTTTTCCCATTTTACCCCTTAAAAGTACGAATTTGAAAAAATAGTTTTATATTATTTATCTACTCAATTAGAGGAATGTACACATCGAATTTCGTGTTTTTAGCTGTTGTCGTTTAATATGTACAACTTTTATCCCTTTTTGACCCATTTCACCCCTACGAATAAGAATCACTTTATGGTGCACGTATTTGTTAACGGGGGAATGTACATACCCAATATCAAGTAAGTACAAGCAGACAAATCTAAATAAATATGGTTAAATCCTCTAAAATATTAAGGGTTATAATAGGTATTTTTAGTCCTTGTGAGGGAAACATTTTTCCTTTGGGCAGATCCCAACCAATCTACGACTATAAGACGCATTTATGGAAAATTTGGACGTCCTAGCTCCTTTCGTTTAGATGCTAGCGTGCTTTCAACAGACGGACAGACCGACGGACGGATGGACATGGCTAGATCGTCTTAGAATTTTGCAAATGGTATACCCTCATCCTGGTGGTGGAAGGTATACAAAATTGGATAATTTTGCACTATTTTCAGTTTCGCGGGAGATATGGCTAAAATGATTTGTATGCATGGTATTTTTGTTTTGTAATTTTTTCGCGATCAATCCAATGGATCCGTCTGGTTTTTTGCATGTATATTAAGACCAGTCACAAAAAAAGCTGCAATTTTTGCAAATTATTTCAACTTTCTCTATTTGGATTTCCGAAACTATTCTGTCAGAAACTAGTCAACTAGCATCCTCCAACATATATTTTGGTATTTTCTAAGCTTACCTTTTTGACGATTTTTCAATTAATCTCTTGTAATGCCCTTTTGAAATTTAATTCTCCAAATATCTTCTCATATCATTATTAATTAATTTATTGATTGATTAATATTTAAATTATTAAAAAAAACTTAGAATACGTAACCCACAACAAATATGTAGCAAAAAATGTTTATATTAAAAAGATCAATAACAGTTAATGAGGGATTTACACCATGTCCAAAACTATGTCTTCAATTTTCACCTCCATAGTTAAAGTTTAACACAACTCGAGAACTTAAAAAATACAAAATTTAATTATCCGCAAATATTTTCAACACTATTTTTTGGACTTGAATAATAGATTCGCAGAATATGTGCTTTGGATATTTAAGATTTATTTCAAAAAATCTTAATTCTTAGCCATTTATATTTGTGCTGTATCATCGCTCAGAGACTGTGAATTTTGACTACGGAGATTTTAATATTTTTTTATTTTTGGCTAACTTTCTTCAGACAGTCTCTTTTTGAACCAAAAGTCTGAAAATTTAACAATTAAAAGAACGATTATTGTCACATGAAACTTTATACATTAGGGCAAGTCGATTTTTTTCGCACAAAACGTCAGGCAAAAACCTAATCGACGGAAAATTCTAAGCAAATTTTTGGAAGAAACCGAGAGTCTAATATGAATTCCTAGCCCGCGAAATCGACTTCAAGTTTGAGACATATGGACGGAAATGGATAGAAAGTCTTAGAATTTGAAGTCCATTTCCGAGGGCTAGGAATTCATCTTAGACTTATGGTTTGTTGGAAACATTTTCTTAAAATTTTCCGTAGATTTCGCATTTTCTGACGCTTTTTTTCACCCTCCCTATTATATTTATAATATACTAAAATATGTTTCAATTATATTTCTGTGTTTCTGCTCTTCATCGCGATTTTCCGCTACTTGAACTTTGGGTCAACATTTGCTTTTGGCCCTTAACACAACCTCCCCCCCTCTAACAGTGACATCTCAATAATTCATACACTCCTCTGACAATAATTCACAATTGAGCATTCGAGGACTTAGTGGCCTTATCGTCTAGGCCAAATCTCTAACTGTTTAATATTTACAAGATATTGGGTCAGGTTTCGTATTTCGGTGCTTTAAATCCAGCTGCAAAGATTTAAGACATGGGCATGAATAAAATCTGCATAATTTTAAGTCACCTAACCTTTGGGAAGTTACCAACCTTAAGGCTGGCCGTATGGCTTTTCTCCCTGCTGAGGAAGTGGGCAGAATTTTTTTTTCAAAATTCATTTCCAACGACATCAACATCATAAATAATCCATCCCATGGAGAGAAGCAGAAGAGGCCGAAGAACGTACGTACGTGGCCATGCCGAAGAAGGTATAATAAAAAAATACAAAATAAAAATAAACGGTAAGTAGGTAGTATTTGTTAAATTGATTTATGGTGTAATTTTACTGCTCCTGCCTTCATCATCTGGGAGGGCTGGCTGGCTGGTTGGTTGGCTGGCTTGCTGAGTGGTTGTCGTTGCGTTGAGCAAATAATCATTAAGGTTTTTTGCAATTCCCAGAAAAAGTGAAATATTTTCTTGAGTAATTTTTCATTGTTCAATTGATGAACAAGTTTCTTGTTGTCGATTGTTGTTGTTGGCGAAAGGCTTTAAAATGACGTACAAAGTGCAAAGGCAGCGGAAAGGAAAGGGAAACGGATATAAACCCTTACGTTGCCTAGGCAACATCCATATGTAAGTGTGTGTGTGTGTAAGGCAAACAAACAAGTTGTTATACCGGCAGACAAAGTTGACAGCATACACACACACCAAGGCACACCACCACCAATGACAGAAAAAGCCAAATTGATTAATGGTCCTTTTTGTGGAACAATTACCACACGCACACACACACAGCCACACACACACTAACATACATTCTTCTGAGTGGAAATCTTAACACTTATATAAATAAACTTAAACTCGTTTATTCTCATGCCCCGAAACCTTACAGGAAATCAACGGCTCAATGGTTTAATTGCAATTGGTAGCATGAAATATTGAGGTTGAAATGCACTCAGAGAAATCAAAGTTAAAGCTTTTTAAGTAAGATGTGGTAAAATTGAGAAACTTCTGATAGACAGACTGGATTATTTCATTTCGGATGGACTGGCTTATTTCAATGAAATTTATATTTTAAGAAATATAGATGGAAAAATGTTTGAGTCAAGTCAATATCCCAGATAAAGGTTAACAATACTCGAGAACTATTTGTTCGACTTTCTTCATAGGAATATTAAAAAATCCGAAATATGTTACCTAAAAAATTCAATTCAAAGTAAAAATAAATTAAGAAGAAACAAGGTAGGTTAAAGTCGGGCGTGGCCGACTATATGATACCCTACACTTAGTACACCCTATGGAGAGAGGAGAATATACTACAAATTCCATACTTCTATCTGTATTTGTAAGAAAACTTTAACTCAAACTTTGAATGGGAGCTATATACAAATCTGAACCGATCTGACCCATGTTTAGCAAAGGTTTTCTAGTTGAAATATTAGACGCTTTCCCAAATTTTATGTGTTAAATATGTGGTTTCTAGAGCGGAAAGAATCAAATCGGGAGCTGTATATAATCTGAACCGATGTGACCCACTTTCGCTATAGTAATTTATATTTGAAACATTAGCTGATGTGCCAAATTAGAAGAAAATCTGTTCAGAAATGCTATTTCTAGAGCGGAAATAATTAATTCAGTTGCGTAATTTTTTATGGAGCTATATATATTTATATCTGAACCCATCTGACCCATTTTCACCAGAACTGTTAGTTGAAATATACAGCGTTTTGCCAAATTTGAAGAAAATCTGTCAAAGTTTGTGGTTTCTAGAGCTGAAAGAGTCAAATCGGGAGAGACATTTGTATGGGAGCTATATATAAATCTGCACCGATCTATCCTATTTTTACCAGAGCTGTTTCTAGTTGAAATATATGGCGGCTTGCCAAATTGGAGGAAAATCTGTTGAAATATGTGGTTTATAGAGCGGAAAAAGTAAAATCGGAAGCAAAATTTGTATGGGAGCTAAAGAGTGATTTTTTTGAGGTTAGGATTTTCATGCATTAGTATTTGACAGATCACGTGGGATTTCAGACATGGTGTCAAAGAGAAAGATGCTCAGTATGCTTTGACATTTCATCATGAATCGTCTTACAAACGAACAACGCTTGCAAATTATTGAATTTTATTATCAAAATGCGTGCTCTGTTAAGAAAGTTCATTGCGCGCTTCCATTTTATGGTCAGTTTAATCGACCCACTGAAGCGGCTATTCGGGCTATTGTGACTAAATTTCGCACCAAATTTACATTGTTGGACATTAAACCACCAACACGCTTACGTAGAGTGCGAACTGAAGAAAATATCGCAGCTGTATCGGCCAGTGTTAATGATGACCACCAATTTTCGATTCGTCGCCGTTCGCACCAATTGGGTCTCTGTTACTCAAAAACGTGGAAATGCCAAAATTGGACTAAGCGGATGGACCACCTAAGACGCAGCCGCGGTCAACATTTAAATGAAATTATCTTCAAAAAGTAAATGTCATGGACCAATCTAACGTTTCAAATAAAGAACCGATGAGATTTTGCAAATTTTATGCGTTTTTTTTAAAAAAAAAGTTATCAAGCTCTTAAAAAATCACCCTTTATATCTAAATCCGAACCGATTTGTTTCAAATTAAATAGCGTTCGTCCTTATCCCATAAAACTTCGTTGGGCAAAGTTTCATTTAGTTCTAACAACAATTGCGACCTGGACTTTGATTACAAGAATAGATGGACGGACGGACGGACGGACGGACATCGCTAAATCGACACAAAAAATGATTCTAAGTCGATCGGTATAATAAACGATGGGTCTATCTCGTTTCCTTTTGGATGTTACAAACAAATGCACAAAGACATTATACCCTGTGGTGTAGGGTATAAAAATTACCCATATTTTTTTGTGTTGTTTTTATGCCCTAACACGAATGGAATGAAATTATTGAAACCGACCGATGCAGTGGGACCTTTTGACTTTTTTTTGCAAAAATCGTAACTTCTGAACTAGAGAACATAATTACAAAAGTAAAACTTTGTAGTAAAGAAGACATCGTAAGCATTAAAATGTGGCTAGGAATTTGATCCTAAACTTACTGGGAGCTTAAAAATCAGACGCAGAGTATATTGTTTCTTTCTTTCTTTTCAAAAATATTATATTTTGAGTTACTTTACATTCACTTTTTTGTTAGCAGACTAATCATTTCTCATAGATTATTGATTTAACACAACATATATTCATATACTTCGCCTTATAATTATATTTAACTAGCTGAACTATTCCAGGCAAAAAACTCAAACCGAAAAATCAAAATTCGGTTTCATATTGTTTTTTTGTTGCCAATAATATATATGTACAAGTTTTCATAAACTTATCGCTAACAGACAGTTTTGCCACGCCCCTCCCGCCCACCGTGCTAGTTTTTATACCCTCCACCTCCAGGATGGGGGTATACTAACTTTGTCATTCCGTTTGTAACACCTTGAAATATCGACCCGAGACCCTATAATGTATATATATTCTTGATCGTCATAAAATTCTAAGACGATCTAGCAATGTCCGTCCGTCCGTCCGTCTGTTGAAAGCACGTTAGCATCTAAACGAAAGGAGTTCGAACGTTCAAATTTTCCATAAATTCGTCTTATAGTCGTAGATCGGTTGGGATTGAAATGGGGCGAAATCAGCCCAAAGGGAAACATTTTTCCCTCACAAGGACCTAAAATGCCCATAATAATCCATAATATTTTAGCGTATTTAAGCATATTTTTTGAATATGTCTGTTTATATTGGCTTGATATTTGGTATGCGCATTCCCCTTATAGCACAAAAAGTGCACCATAAAGTGATTCCTATTTGTAGGGGGTGAAATGGGACAAAAAAGGGATAAAAATGGTACATATTAAACGACAACAGCTAGAAACACGAAATTCGGTGTGTACATTCCTCTAATTGAGTAGATACATAATAAAAAAGTATTTCGGTGTATACATTCCTCTGATTGCATAGACAAGAAAAACACACTGATTTTTTAAAATTCGTACTTTTTGGGGTTGAAATGAAAAAATGGGATGAAAATAGTACCAATCAAATGACCGCAACTAGAGTCATGAAATTCGGAGTATACATTCCCCTGACTGCGTAGACACGAAAAATAAACGGATTTTTCGAAATTCGTACTTTCAAGGGATACAATGGTACAGAGGGATAAAAATAGTACCAACTAAACGACTACACCTAGAATAATGAAATTCGGTGTATACATTCCTCTGATTGCGTAGTCACTTTTGGGGTTAAAATGGAAAAAAGGGATACAAATAGTACCAACCAAATGACCGCAGCTAGAGTCATGCAATTCGAAGTATACTTCTGTGACTGCGTGTCTACGGAAAATGAACGGATTTTTCGAAATTCGTACTTTCAAGGGATACAATGGTACAGAGGGATAAAAATAGTACCAACTAAACGACTACAGCTAGAATGATGAAATTCTAATTGCGTAGAAACGTCAAGGGGGTAAAAATAGTACCAACCAAATGCGTCCAGCTGTAATCATGAAATTCGGTGTATACATTCCTCTGATTGCATAGACACGGAAAATAAAAAGTTTTTTCCATATTCGTAAATTTTCTTTTACGGCAAAAATTGGTTGAATCATGAAGTTAAGTTATATTGCACTATGTACGTCTGATAATGGATTTTCAAAATTTGTACTTTTGGAATTAACATAGAATGGAAATACAACCAACTGTAGCGCTCACTATCTACCAATATTTATGGTATTTAAGCTTTTTGAAAATATAAGTATAAGAATATTTATTTTTTGAATTAACGTATTGGTAGCCTTGCCTTATAAGCATGGTTAGAAATAATTAAAAAATTATATTTATTTATAAAATTATTATTTCAATATTTTTGTTTGGTTTGGTTTGCACTTCTACGAAACCCTCTGTGGAATGCAATCTATGTTGGAGGGTATATAAAGTTCGGCCCGGCCGAACTTAACGCGGTTTTTACTTGTTTAATATACAGCCTTATGATCCTATCTGTGCGAAGTTCCAAAAGGAGACAAACGTGTTTATACTATTAATAGGGATATATATTTACTTTATGTGGGAGGTGTCACGCCCACTTTTCTCATACCTATAATTATGAGAAACGCGGTGTCTTGTAAGACCACTATATAACTGGTTTTAATTTCTTATGAGATGTGCCACGCCCTCTTCAAAAATACCGTCCATTTTCTCCCAACTACCCAGATTAAGAAGTGGTGGATTTACATAAATTCACATTTCAGAACTCTCGGTGTCATAGAAATAAATATATTTGATAATTGCTTTTAATTTTGTATGGGAGGTACCTCGACACCTTTTTCCAATTTCACCAAATTTTTGCACAACTGTCCAAATTAATAGCCAATGAACTCTACAAAATGTCAAGACTCTGATTGTCATAGTACTTCAAATATGTTGCTTTTTAAAATGCGAAAAACATAATTTTATTTTTAGAGGTGCCACACTTTTATTGTAATAACATGCGAATAAGCAAGTTGGCTGATGACAACTGTAATTCAATATGGTAGAGTAATGAGTACTTAATCACCTCAAAGTAATGACTTCCAAAACTTAGCAAAACTTTTTAGTTCTATTCCACCAAATTTGAAAAGGTCCAAATTTACTACCGCGATTTTTGGGTAACTAAGCCTCGGAAACCACCAATTTTTGTTTTATTTCATTTCATTTAACGTACCTTTCAAACGAGTTCAAAGACGTAAAAATTGGGTATATAGTTTTTGAATTATGATTTTTTCCACTTTTTGTTTTTTCTTGAGTTCTGAAGAAATTAATCAACTTTGAGCGGTTCTATAAACCACAATTTTTGTCAGATTTTGAATCTGTTTTCGGATTATTGATCGATAACAAGTTCGGTAGTTCACATGTATAATTTTAAATGGACCACTCTATATAAACGACAACTACCTTTAAAACAAAATGAGCGTTGGCACGGCAGAAGTATTGCTGGGTAACTATACCTGCATAAGCAACTCAATGAGATGCTTGTAAGATGGCATGTGTGCTTTATTACTTGGTGCGATTTTTTAAACACAAATTCGGCAAGTGAGTTGTGCTTCTCGTTCGTTTGTGAGAATCATCTTCTTATAGAGGCCGAGTTTGATGTTGAAAAGTCGCTGCGAAGCCACTTGAAAAGACTTTGGACATGGTCGAAATCATGATCGTGGTAGTCTGCAGCCAAGTAATAAATGTCACCATGCCATTTGTAAATAAATTTGCATTCTATTAAATATAGATGCAAAATGGTCTTGAGCCAGGACAATATCCCAGTTCAAATCAAATTTTCTTGTAATATTACTGCTTTTCTACGAAAATCGACAGCGTCTGTGAAATGCAATCCATGGTGGATGGTATTAACAGTTCGGCCCGGCCGAACTTAACGCCTATTTCACTTGTTTACTTTGCGGACGCAATAGATTTTTTTAAAAAATTTAGAATTATTTTATAAAACGCGCTAAAACCTCTTTATAAATTAGATCAAATCTTAACAAAGAGAACAAGGCCTAGTTGGAGGAAATCTGTGGATAAATGAAGAAGTTATGTGAAGGTATATGTCGTCTTCACGTATGACTAAATTAATTTCAGCACAAATTTCCTTTTTTTTCAAAGAAAAAAAAATAATATTAATTTCTAAAATAAAATTCCAAATTTCAATCTTCAAAGGGCAATAGGTATAGCATTTTTTGATGTATTTTAGCTCGAAAGCGATACTAAAAAAATATGGATATTTTTTACCAAAATTATAATTTCGAAGGTACCTTTAAGAGTTGTACTCTCACATTGGAAATATAGATCCGACCACAGAAACAAATGGCTGCAAATATTGCGAATGTCACTTTCTCTAATATTATTTTCAGAAAAAAGGATTTTTTCGAGATTGTTCACAAACCACTGTTTATATGTGAAAGTTAAACACTTGCAACCTTTGTAATTAACTTTAATGGAATGTTCCAAAAGGAGAGTATAAATATTGAATTGGTATTTTAGTAAAAAAACTCCATATGAAAAGTTTTTATTTTGTTAATAAATGTTCGCATCTTCGGAACAACCGGCTTGATACTCATAAATGTGGCTTATGTATTGAATATAGAATCCACAAGTCGAAGGCGGTATATATTCTCCATTAATTAATTGTTATTTGAGTTTTTAGCAAATAGTAAAAAATACACTTATTTGGAATTTTCTAATTACTAATTCGATTTTCCGTGGTCCAATTACCTTAAGATTGATTGTTTATTGTATGAAACGGAAAATGTACGAGAAATTTTGAAAAATGTCATTTGGTACTGAAACATTTCCATAATATTTTGCTTTTGTTATAAATACCTCAGGAAATGTCTATTTTTCTATTTTTATTCAGCATTTTTATATTGAAAAATTGTGAATTTTACAAAGCCTATGTATGGAAGATTTTGTTGTAGGGAAGTGATGTAGCTTGGTGCTTAAAATGACACATTTCTTCAAAAAAAAAAATGATGCTTTGTAGGACTTGTTTTAAACTAGATAGAGCACAATTTTTTAGCCCCGGAGAAAACGGTGGTTTTTTGAATAATCACATATCTCAAAAAAATAAAAATATTCAGGAATGCCTCATCTGCTATACATGACATTTTCTGATGTATTCAGGTTATCCAAAATCGAAAACGTTATTAAAAAATTAGGGATATTTTTCAAAAAAAAATTTACTTTGAAGGCGTAATAGAACTGTTTAAAAAAATATGATTTTTTATTTAAAATTTTTATTTTATTTTATTTAAATGACACTTTTTATTCAAAAAAGATATTTTGTAGGTCTTGTTTTAAGCTGTCGGATAATAAACTTTTAGGAAAAATGTGTACCTTTAAATGTGAAAATTGTTATCCAAATTATCGAGATTAATTGTAATTGTCACCGGGTGAGAAACACTTATTTTTAATATTAAAACTTTTCAGACACTCCACTTGGCTTTAATTATTTTAACACTTTGAAATTTTGAAAGGAACAAATCGTTCAAACTTTGAAACTTTGTTGTTTGGGTTTACACTTTAAATTTATTTAAAATATTTTTTTGAGAATTTAAATTATTTTCGAAGATCAGTTTTAAAATGTTTACTTTTTTTAAAATAATGTTTTCTGGACTAATAATACTTTTTTCGAATATCCCAATCGAAATTTCAAATGAAATGTAATTATTTGGGGTTCTTTTCAAACACTTGTTTTTCTTTGTCAGGACTTGCACGCACGTGTTTATGGAATTCTCAGAATGATTTATTATTTTCAAACACTTGTTTTTCTTTATCGGGATTAGTTATGGGAATTCTCAGAAATTGTATGATTTCACCAAAAATTGTTATCAAACTTGTACAAATTTACACTGCAGCTTTTTAGCAGATTCGAAGAAATTTGAATAAAATTTCAGTTACGCGTTGCTTAGTTTCCTCTGCATCACTTTCAATTTACTGGAAAGTTCATTCAGTCTTCGATACAAATAAAGGTTAGTGTGGACCAGAAGATATTTCTATATTTTAATGTATTTTGCACTGATTATCAATTGTTATCCTTTTGAAAAATATTTAGTTTTTAATGTTGAATATTTTTGGGTTGTTCAAATTTTGGTAACAACTTATTCACAATTATTCCAGAAGTCACTTCAAATAGAGCTTTAACTCTTTTCCAGCTTTTCTTTTGATATTTTTGAAGTATTTTTTTATCGAAGATACTGGGTTTTAAATTTTCCAAATAAAACTGGTATCCTGTGGTAGTAATAACTCTGTCAAATCTATCCTTAAACCTTATTCCAGAAGTCACTTCAAATAGAGCTTTAACTCTTTTCCAGCTTTTCTTTTGATATTTTTGAAGTATTTTTTTATCGAAGATACTGGGTTTTAAATTTTCCAAATAAAACTGGTATCCTGTGGTAGTAATAACTCTGTCAAATCTATCCTTAAACCTTAAAGGGAAACCAAAAAGTTGCTTTTGATTATAAGATTTATGGCTAAGCTTTTGTAGATTTCGAAGTTTTGGAGTTATCGAGGATACTTCAATATTTTTACATCAATATATTAGATTTTTTACATTCACTTTTTCATTTTTAGACATTTAAAGTATCGGAGTTTTTTTACTTTAAATTTTTTACTTTTACACATTTAAAGTTTCGGAGTTATCGAGTATTTTTTGCTTCAAATACTAGATTTCTTTCTCTCACTTTACAACGTTTAATTTTTCAAACACTTTTGTAATATTTTTAATACAAAATTCTGGCTACACTTCAAGTTTAGGAAATTCCATTAATTAAAAACATTTATTTAAATTTTATTGTTTAAGGACATGACAACAATTTCGAAAGTCTGTTGATTGTATTTTTTATGGATTTATCGGAATTTCTCAAAATCCAATTGAACTCTTCGACTATAAACTATCTTCGACTAAAGACAAGAGTTCATAAAGTCTTCCCTATTTTCTTACAGTTCGCCTTCTATTTTATTTAAAATCTATATCCACAATATTGACGAGAAAAAGGTTATTTTTAATTTTCAAAATAAATTCACAATTTCGTTAAATATTTCCTTTCGCTTTATATTATATTTCTTAGAATTTTATTCACTTTTATCATATTCCGTTGAAATGTCCTTTCTATCTTTTTAATCAAAATTCTACCCCTTTTTATTTTTTTCGATATACCTTCCCCGCGTATATCACTGGTATTTATGACATTAATAACAATTCGTTAAACATTTAATCCTTTGTTTTTATTTATTATTTTTTTTTAATTTTACTTTTTCGTTTGTTCGTAAATCCTTCCGCTTTTGTTACAACGTTTGGATATCGCAGAATCCTTCAGCGCTCAGGATAACCGTACAACTGTTCGCATATGTTCGCCGGTGGTGAGTTTATATATGAGCCGTGTTCTTCACTCATCGTTAGGCTGGCGGCAACATGTTGCCCAATGTGGCATGTGGGGGTGTTGTTGTAAACATGCGTCTGCGCATTTAGTTTGTTATGAGTCGAGCCAGGCCACCGGCATTGTTTCCATGAATGGGAAGTAGCAAGGATCTAGGAGGAAATTTATATTCATTAATTGTTGATCATCAAATGCTTCCTATAGGAAAATCCCAAATAAAAACATCCCAACAAATAAAAAAAGCAAACTGAAATTCCGACAATTTTTCATGTCACAAATCCCCCCAAAATTATAAAAAACGCCATATCTATTTATGAGGTAGGCAGCGGAAAATGTTATGAAAATATGCCAAAAACGCTTAAAAAATCGCCGAAAATCGCAAATTTTCAAGTCCATAAATAGAATACTATCCTATACAAATTATCATTTATCCAAAATCAACTCAGGAAAGTAAGAAAGTTTTAATCACATTATAAAGTTGTAGATGACTAAACATGAATTAAATTCAATAGCTTCCACTGGACAACAATTTATTGAAATTTTTTTTGAATTATTAAAAAATCAATTATTTCCGAACTTATAAATGAAATTCGCAATTTCAATTAAATTCATTAATAAACTTATCAAAAAGAAATTTGCAATTAAAATAATATTATCTTGATTAAGAAAATAATTTAAAATTTTTATGAATTTTAAACAAATGGTTTAATTGATTCAATTAGATTTAAATCAAATATAATAAATTAAATTGAACGAATTAAAAATTTAATTAATAAATTCGAAAATATTGATTTTTTCACAAATTGAATTAATTGAATATTTTTATGATTTAGTATTTTTCGTTTGTATTTTTTGCCGGGTATGTTGTTGAAAAAACGTTTCGCGGCCACCTGAAGAAACCTGTGACAGAGTGGAAAGCATGATAGTGGCAGCCTGCAGCCAAGTAATACATATCACCATGCTATGTGTAAATAAATTCGCATTCTTTAAATAAATAAACAAAATGGTCTTGAGCCAGTAGAATATCCCCGTTCAAATCAATTTTTATGAATTTCGATAAATTTCGCACTAAGATAGGAAATTAAATTCATTAATAAAGTTATCAAAAAATTCAATTAAAATAATATTATCTTGATTAAAAAAAAAATAATTTAAAATTTTTATGAATTCTAAAGAAATTTAATTATATTTTAAATCAAATAAAATTTTAATCTAAACGATTAAAAATTTAATTGTTAAATTTCAAAATATTGATAATTTTTTCGCAAAATCAATTAAATATATTACTATAGATATCAAAAAATTCTTCAAAAAAAATATATTATATTGATTAAAAAATAATCCAAACGTTTTATAATTTTTAAGCAAATGGTTTAATTGATTCAAGCAGATTTAAACCGGCTGCTGCCACTCTCGTCTTCAACTGTGTTTATAATGTTTAAACATATATTAATAAAGTTAGCAATTTTTATACCCTCCACCTCCAGGATGGGGATATACTAACTTTGTCATTCCGTTTGTAACACCTTGAATAACGACCTGACATACTATAAAGTATATATATTCTTGATCGTCATAAAATTCTAAGACGATCTAGCCATGTCCGTCCGTCCGTCTGTTGAAAGCACGCTAGCATCTAAACGAAAGGAGCTAGAACTTTCAATTTTTTTAAATACTTCTTATAGTCGTATATCGGTTGGGATTGAAACGGGGCGAAATCGGCCCAAAGGGAAAAAATTTCCCTCAGAATGATTGAAAATACCCCCAATTACCCTTAATATTTAGAGAATTTCAGCATATGTTTTGAATGTGTCTGTTTATATTTACTTGATATTTGGATTGCGTATTTCCCTGATAACATAAACATTCACCATAAAGTGGTTCTTATTTGTAGGCGGTGAAATGGGGCAAAATGGGATAAAAATGGTACCTATCGAACGACAACAGCTAGAAACACGATATTCGGTGTGTACATTTCTCTAATTGAGTAGATACATAATATAAAAGCATTTTTTCCAAATTCGTACTTTTAAGGGGTAAAATGGGAATAGAGGGATAAAAATGGTACCAACCAAACGGCTGCACCTAGAATAATGAAATTCGGTGTATACATTCCTCAGATTGCGTACACAAGTAAAATACACGGATTTTTCAAAATTCGTACTTTTTGGGATTAAAATGAAAAAAAGGGATAAAAATAGTACCAATCAAATGGCCGCAGCTAGAGTCATGAAATTCTGAGTATACATTGCTCTGACAGTGTAGACACGGAAAATAAGCAGATTTTTCGAAATTCATACTTTTTGGGGTCAAAATGGAAAAAGGGGATAAAAATAGTACCAACCAAATGACCGCAGCTAGAGTCATGAAATTTGGAGAATACATTCTTTTGACTACGATGACATGAAAAATAAAAGGTTTTTTTCCAAATTCGTACTTTCAAGGGATACAATGGGTACGGAGGGTTAAAATTGTACCAACCAAACTGCTACACCTAGAATAATGAAATTCGGTGTATACATTCCTCTGATTGCGTAGACACTTAAAATAAACAGATTTTGCGAAATTCGTACTTTTTGTGGTTAAAATAGTACCCACCAAATGATCGCAGCTAGAGTCAAGAAATTCGGAGTATTCATTCCTTCATTCATTCGAAATTCGTACTTTTTGGGGTTAAAATGGAAAAAGGGGTTACAAATAGTACCAATCAAATGATCGGAGCTAGAGTCAAGAAATTCGGAGTATTCATTCCTTCATTCATTCGAAATTCGTACTTTTTGGGGTTAAAATGGAAAAAGGGGTTACAAATAGTACCAATCAAATGATCGGAGCTAGAGTCACGAAATTCGGAGTATTCATTCCTGTGACTGCGTAGAAACGGAAAATAAACGGATTTTTCGAAATTCGTACTTTCAGGGGATACAATGGTACAGAGGAATAAAAATAGTACCAACTAAATGACTACAGCTAGATTGATTAAATTCTAATTGCGTAGAAACATCAAGGGGGTAAAAATGGTACCAACCGAATGGGCGCAGCTGGAATCATGCAATTCGGTGTATACATTCCTCTGACTGCATAGACAAAAATTGGTTTAATCATGACGTTAGGTTATTTTGCACTATGTACGTCTGATAATGGATTTTCAAAATTTGTACTTTTGGAATTAAAATAGAATGGAAATACAACCAACTGTAGACACTATCTACCAATATTTATGGTATTTAAGCTTTTTGAAAATATAAATATAAGAATATTTATTTTTTGAATTGACGTATTGGTAGCCTTGCCATATAAGCGTGGTTTGAAATAATTAAAATATTATATTTATTTATAAATTTTTTTTTTTTCAATATTTGTTTTGGTTTGGCTATATTAAAAAAAGTTATATTTTCCTGTAATATTTCTGCACTTCTACGAAAACCGACAACCTCTGTGGAATGAAATCCATGGTGGAGGGTATATAAAGTTCGGCCCGGCCGGACTTAAATAAAAATAATATTATATTGAACAAAAAAATAATTGATTTTTTTTTTAATTTTAATGATTTATATTATTAATGGTTTATATTATTTATTAGTTTAAATAATTAAATATATTACTAAAGTTTGAAAAATATAATAATATAATATTATATTACATTGATTAAAAAATTAATTAAAAAAGAATATACGTGTATCGGCGTTCTAAAAGTTTACGTATGGTGGTTATTTTATCTGTATACCATCAGTCCTACAATAGTTATCGTTGGAAAGTATAGTATAAGGTAAATTTCTCATGTACCATTATTTGGAAGAGGGCAATGTGCTTAATGCGCCGAGACTGCAATTATGCCGACACGCAGATTTCTCAGATATTGCTTGTACAAAAATGCCCATCTACTTTTATTAATATGCAATATACAATACTTTTATCTGAATATATGTACGAAAAGAAAAATGAACTGACAAATTATTCACACTTTGGGATATATCCCAATCGCTCTACCTCAGGATAGGATTACATCAAATTGCCATATAAATTAGATTTTCTGGTAGTATGGTTGTCATTTATTTATTTATTCAATTCAAGTCTATGGAAATAACATTTCCCTTACAGACTAAACTTAAAAATTAAAAATATATTTAATCTAAATATATTCATCCGTTTCATAGAGACAACCAAATCATTCATTATATTTATGAAAACATTTCATTGGAAAAAATATTTTATTGGTTATGACATATTTCATAATTTTTAAGATATTTTTTTAATATAATGATTTGTTTTTGATCTCATGAAACTAGTTTCACCTATTATATGATACATTTCATTTTAGTTATGCATTTTTATGATGATAATTTATGAAAAGCATTTTTTAAAGCCGCTTCATAAACATTATGCAGGCAAATCGTTTCAGTGTAATGTTATAATGAACAATGGGTCTATATCGCTTACTCTGATATGTTACAAACAAATGCCCAAAGTAATAATACTCCTGTGGAGGATAAACTATGATATTTTGTTGAAATATATAAGAAAGAGAAATATTGGGGACATGGACCCCAAACTATGCTCTACACCGACATTGAGATGTGGGTAATCAAATGAATGAAATTGAACAAAGGCCTCAATGTCCTCCGGCTTGTCTGAGAAAAGGTCAACAATTTACCGTCACCACTTTATAGGAAATGGAAAATTAAATATAACGCTGATAATGTCATTCCAGCAAATCACAACAACCTGTTGCTGTAACATAATTTCCGCTCTATTGTCTAGCAACACAATAATGTGGTTGCAGCATTGTTCGTGGGTGCTTAAACATCTTGGTTGCAACGTTTTACAATTTTTCTAAAATTCATCATTGTTAGCAACAATGTTGAAGACAACAAAAATCTCTCATTAACTCTCACAGCAAGTGAGAAAGAGTATAAGACTCTCTTTTCTTTGGCGAATTGCTCTCATATAAAGCTCGTATCTCTTAGATTTAGAGCGCATACTCACCACAAACAGATTTTTGAACAACAACAAAAGCAAATACCTTAACAGCAGCAGCCCATAAGTATGCCATACAAATCAAGTGAATGACACACCGATAAATATGCTATAAGAGAAATGTCCTAACATTCGCATTAGTGTTGAATAGACAAAATATCGACAGCCAACGAGGCTAGGAAGACGGCTGGTCTTTTGGGTAAGGTAAGCGCACAAACAAACATACGATATGAAACCGAACGAAGTTTGGTAAAAATTGAATTCGATCGTTGTGGTATTATTGGATTTTTTATTCACATAAAGCAGTTCAATAGTAGACAAATTTTGTTTAAAAATTTCCATTGAAAAGTTCAGGAAATAAAAAAACTGCATGGCTTATCACCATTGTAAATTGTATATTTTGAAAACTAGTTTATAGATTTTGAAAATGAATATGTTGTTTTAAATGTAATTGTCCTTTATATAGCCATTTTACCTACCGATTACTTTTACTTTGAAACGTAGAATAACATTCATTTTTATTTTTATTTTCAGGTTTATGTTTAACATTTGCAAAATGGGACGCTATACGCTCGAACAAAATCGGGAAATATTAAAAACTTACTTCCAAAGTAGTGAGTCTTTAATGCAAGCTGTAGGAAATGTACGTGAAAAGTTTTGAGAAGAGATCGGCCTTCCGTTCAGCCTTCATGAAGCTCATTTTCATTTCGGTGGCTATGTCAATAAGCAAAAATGTAGAGACCGAACCAGTTTCGGAATGCTTTGAAGCAGAGGAACATTAACCATTTTTTGTCAAATGATGGGGGAAGTGAACAAATATAGAGAATTACCACTTAAGACATTTGGGTTGAATTGATTTTATTTCTAATTCTAATGGGATATTCTCCTGGCTCAAGACCATTTTGCTTCTATATTTTAGAGATTACAAATGGCATGATGACATTTATTACTTGGCTGCACACTACCATGATCTCCACCCTGTGAAAGGTTTCGTCCGGAGGCTTCGCAGCGACTTTTCAACAAAATACCAGATTTAACAAAAAAGTGGCGCGTGCGGCACTGCTTTCATTCTGGCGATACAATATTTGCTATTTACTCACGCGGAGAACTTAACAATTGCCGATTGCTGAGAAACATAAATTATTTAAGTGGTTCTTGGAATTTTTTTCCACAAATCGTACAATCATGGATAGGCCCTGCTAAATCAATTTTGATTTGAAAGGGGTGTATCGAGAATGATTGTCAAGCAGACAGGCCCATTGGCAAATTAGAAGCCATGTGCAACGAACTTGCAGTCGATTGTACCAGGTTAGGTTCCAGTGCACTATTAGAAACCGCGGCAGTGGAGTCTTCGCTGGACACTGCATGGTAGGCTGCTTCCATTCGAAGATTTCTATAGAAGCTGCTTAGATGATGAAGAGAAGGATTCAATACAGCGCCTGCCATGTTCTTCTAAAGGACTTCAAGAGTATCGTCTCGACTGCATTAGGTGGTGGCTCTTCGATGTAATTCTATTGAATTCCTCGTCCGATTTATGGAGAAATCCTCCTGGTTCATGAGAGCCAATGGAAATGGCTGATTTCACTATGTACTTATGAGCCTGTAACTTAATTGGGAAATACTAAAAATTCATCAACATTATAAAAAATATGAAAATGCTAGATTTTCCATTTTTCCCCAACAAAATACCCGAATTCCCAAAGTGGGGAAAATGTGTTCCAAAATAGGGGATTTTTTTTATTAAAATGGATAACATGTTTTTAACCACTTTTATCCATTTTGATATCCCCAAAAAATACCCAAATTCCCAAAGTGGGGAAATGTGTTCCAAAATTGGGTTTTTTTATAAAATGATCAACATGTTTTTAGCCATTTTTATCTGTTTACTACATTTTCCATTTTTCAAAAAAATATACCGGAATTCCCAAAGTGGGGAAAATATGTTCCAAAATAGGGGATTTTTTTTATTAAAATGGACAACATGTTTTTAACCACTTTTATCCATTTTTATCTGTTTACTAGATTTTCCATTTTCCAAAAAAAAAAAAAAATACCCAAATTCCCAAAGTGGGGAAAATATGTTCTAAAATTGGGTATTTTTTTATTGAAATGGTCAACATGCTTTTTAACCACTTTTTGCTGTTTACTAGACTTTCCATTTTTCAAAAAAATACTGGAATTCCCAAAGTGGGGAAAATGTGTTCCAAAATTGGGGATTTTTTTAAATGGTCAACATGATTTTTAGCCATTTTGATCTGTTCACTAGATTTTCCATCACACCCCCCAAAAAAATACCCAAATTCCCAAAGTGGGGAAATGTATTCCAAAATTGGTTTTTTTTTATAAAATGATCAATATGTTTTTTAGCCATTTTTATCTGTTTACTACATTTTCCATTTTTCAAAAAAATATACCGGAATTCCCAAAGTGGGGAAAATATGTTTCAAAATTGGGATTTTTTATTAAAATGGTCGACGTGTTTTTAACCACTTTTATCCATTTTTATCTGTTTATTAGATTTTCCATTTTCAAAAAAAAAAAATACCCAAATTCCCAAAGTGGGAAAAATATGTTCTAAAATTGGGTATTTTTTTATTAAAATGGTCAACATGTATTTTAACCACTTTTATCTGTTTACTAGATTTTCCATTTTTTCAAAAAAAATACCGGAATTCCCAAAGTGGGGAAAATTTGTTCCTAAATTGGGGATTTTTTATTTTAAATGGTCAACATGTTTTTTTAGCCATTTTGATCTGTTCACTAAATTTTCCATCCCCCCCAAAAAAAAAATACCCAAATCCCCAAAGTGGGGAAATGTGTTCCAAAGTTGGGTTTTTTTTATAAAATGATCAACATGTTTTTTTAGCCATTTTTATCTGTTTACTACATTTTCCATTTTTCAAAAAAAAAAAAATACCGGAATTCCCAAAGTGGGGAAAATATGTTTCTAAATTGGGATTTTTTTTATTAAAATGGTCGACGTGTTTTTAACCATTTTTAGCTGTCTACTAGATTTTCCATTTTCCCCGCAAAAAAATACCCGAATTCCCAAAGTAGGGAAAATGTGTTCCAAAATTGGGGATTTTTTTATTAAAATGATCGACATATTTTTTTAATAATTTTTATCAGTCTACTAGATTTTCCATTTTCCCCGCAAAAAATACCCGAATTCCCAAAGTGGGGAAATTGTGTTCCAAAGATTTTAACCATTTAAAGATTTTAACCTTTAAGTAAGGAATGATTCTCCCAAACGAATGTATAAATGGCATCATCGAATTTCTGTCAAAATTTTGGAAAAATTGCATAAAATTTGAAAAGGACCTTAAATCCAAAAAAGTCCTATGATAGACAATACTGTAACGAATAAATAGACGAAAAATGAGCCAAATCGGTTCAGTAAAGCCGACATCCTCTAAACAGCCGGTAGTACTGTTGAATACACTCCATCGGGGTGTGGAGAGTATATATGAATCGGTTCAATCGAACCTAACATCCTTTCCTCTTATTTTATTTCATCTACATAAATATATAGCTACACTTATAAACTACATTTTATAAACTTTAGTGGTAAATTATAAAGTTGCTACATACTTGCGTTGAAAGCTTATATTAATATATGTAAGGCAACATGAATGCATCCTTTACTGCATGTCATCAACATAACAAAGGTCTGCATCCCTTCCTTGAAGGGTGCATAGAAATGAATATTCCGAGAAGTAATTTCGCTCAAAAACGTTACCTTTGCCAAAGGATTTGCTTTGTCGCTGACAAGTACACATGTTCTGTTGGGAACATGGGGGAAAGTGAAGACATTTTACTTGCACGTTGGGTGATCATAGACCTCCTACTCATTTGAATTTGAAATCGCAGTAATATAAGTTAGATACAAGTATTGCTTTAAGAGTTCCCCTGCCCTTTGAATATTCATACCATCTCTGAAATTCGGATCTGTGATCTTCAAATAAAAATTAATTTCTTTAATAACTCACTTACGCTTGTTCAAGTCGATTTTAATAAAGGGCCACAGGTCCAACGGCCAGTGTGTCTAAAATTTAGCGTATCTGGCCGCCTATAATTGTCTTCATTAATATCCGTCCGTCCCTGAACTGAAGGGCAGCCCTTTGAATATTTTTTTTTTGAATATTTCATGTCATCTCTAAACATTTTCTGATTAAGATTCGGATCTTTGAGGCAGAGTCATTGAACATTTTCCTCTCAAATACAAAATTTCGTTAAAATCCATCCAAATCCATTTTAACACAGGAACCCAAGTCCAATGGCCACACAGCCTGAAATTTGGGGTATCTGGCCGCCCACAGGCCGCAGAATCGTGGATCATATCCTCCTTCCCTTACCATCGAAGTCATACGGGAAAAATATTTAAAAAAACACACCTCCTCCCTCCCATCATTATAATCATAACAATTTATGATTTTCCGTTCGGAAAATTATGTCCTCCTTCCAGAGATACCTTAAATAAAATACATAAATATATATATGTGCACCATCACATCTGCCACATGGTGCATTATTTACGTAGTTCTATTTCCATACTCCTTGCAGCTATGCCAGGCACAAATAAATATCTATTTCATGTACCAGAATGCAATGCAACAGCCAACAAAACTTTTGTTGTAGCTGGAAGGTGGTGGGGGGGGGGTTGTAAAACCCAAACGTAAAAGTTTCGATGGCACTGCGACGCCGGCAATAGACAATTCTTGGGGAAGGCAAAAAAAAAACCAGAACAACAACCAGGGGTATTAACAACGGAGTACAACAATAGGAATAACATTAAGTATAAAGTTTCCCACTGTCAGAGCACCTGGGAGCTGACGCCTCATAAGGATAATGCAGCGGATAAGGGAAGCATATTAAAGAATGAAAGAATTGAAAGCAAAAAAAAAAATACAAATAATAGAAAGTATTCGGATGTGCAGGAATCGAAGAGATTCATAAAGTCAACAGCCAAAAATCACCACTAAGTTTCTTTTACGGCGCAGTTCAATTTCTATAGCCCTCCAAAAATCCCCATTAGGGCGACATGAAAAATTGCCCAAAAAGATTTCCCCAAAAAAATTTAAAATGACCTTAAACGCCCAAAAAATAAATTTAAAATCGCACAAAAAATTAGTAATTTTTCACGAAAAAATATCGAAATAAAAATTTGTAAAAAGAAAATGGCCCCAAAAGGAAATGAAATTACGCACAAAAATAAATAAAAAATTACAAATGAAAAATCGCCAAAAAATTGGGTAATTTTTCACATGAATTATCGCCCGAAAATTTAAGTAATTTTTACTATGAAAAATCGTCCAAATATGATCGTCCTGGGGTATATCCAAATCCAAAAAAAAAAAAAGAAATAAAAAAATCGCCCAAAACAAAAATTGGGACAAAAAAGTGGAAAATATACCAAAACGGAGAATAAAATTACACTCAAAAAATCAAACACTCAAAACTCAAATGAAAAATCGTTCAAATTAAAAATCGCCCAGAAATATATCACCTGTAGCAGTTTCCTGCATTGGCGAACTAAAGATTTTCTCCCCAAAACCTTGTTCGCAGAGTAATTCTCCCACAGAATTCTGGAATTAAAGATTTTCGGAAAGCCGCCTAAGCAGAGTAAAGGTCTTCAGGGTTGCATTTATGGACAAATGGGCAATCTATATATATAAAAGAGTAGCGTTACTGACTGACTGACTGACTTATCATTGACCAGCCCCCAGGGTCATGAAATTTTCAGTGTAGTTCCGAAATATGAAGTAGACGTCGACTAAGAAAGGGTTTTACGAAATTCGTACTTTTAGGGGGTCGAAAGGGATAAAAAGGGATAAACATCGAACCTTCGTCCTGACTAAACGGCAGTAGCTAGAACATGCAATTCGGTGTGTTCCTTACAATGACCTTGCAGACGAGCTACAAACAGGGATTTTTCGAAATTTGAAAGAGACAAAAAGGGATAAAAATGGTACCAATTTAAGAATTGCAGCTAGAATCGTGAAAATCGGTATTTACATTTCCCTGACAATGTAGACTTGCAATATAAATTGATTTTTCGAAATTTGTACTTATATGTGGTGAGCGGGACAAAAAGGGATAAAAATGGTACCAACTAAAGTATTGTAGCTAGAATTGTGAAATTTGGTATGTAAATTCCTCAGACCAAGTAGAAGCGCGTTAAAATTTTTCAAAATGTGTACTTTTAAGGGTTGCGAGGGACAAAAAGGGATGAAAATGGTACTAATTTAAGTATTGCAGCTATAGTCGCGAAATTTGATGTGTAAATTCCTCTCACCACATAGAAGCGGAATATAAATGCAATTTGTACTTTTAAGGGTTTCGCCGGACAAAAAGGGATAAAAATGGTACCAACTAAAGTATTGCAGCTATAATCTTCAAATTTGATGTGTAAGTTCTTCTGATCATGTAGAAGCGCAGTAAAATTGGATTTTTTCGAAATTTATGGTTATAAGAGGTGAGCGGAACAAAAAGGGATAAAAATGGTACTAACTAAGGTATTGCAGCCAGAATCTTGAAATTTGATATGTAAGTTCTTCTGACCATGTAGAAGCGCAGTAAAATTGGATTTTTCGTAATTTGTACTTATAACAAGTGAGCGGGACAAAAAGGGATAAAAATGGTACCAACTAAAGTATTGCAGCCAGAATCTTGAAATTTGATATGTAAGTTCTTCTGACCATGTAGAAGCGCAGTAAAATTGGATTTTTCGTAATTTGTACTTATAACAAGTGAGCGGGACAAAAAGGGATAAAAATGGTACCAACTAAAGTATTGCAGCTAGAATCTTCTAATTTGATGTGTAAGTTCTTCTGATCATGTAGAAGCGCAGTAAAATTGGATTTTTTCGAAATTTATGGTTATAAGAGGTTAGCGGGACAAAAAGGGATACAAATTGTACTAATTTAATTATTGCAAGGTAGAAGCGCAAATCCTAATGGTTTTTTTTTTTGAAATTTATATCTATAAGGTGTGAGCGGGACAAAAAGGGGTAAAAATAGTACCAACTAAAATATTGCTGCTATAGTCGTGAAATATGGTGCGTAAATTCCTCTGACAACCTCAAAATATATATACGAAGGGAAGGGAGTTCAACTAAAACAGTGCACATCGACAAGCACATTCCATTGAGTGCTATGATTCCAATTTACTATTTTAGAAAAAAATCAAATAAATACTATCCTAAAACAGAGACGGATAATAACAAATACCTGGCTTTTTCGCGTGCGAAGCAGTGGGTACTGCTAGTCTTTCATATTTGAAATAGTGTCCAAAAATTACGAATAAAGCCCAATTTTTTTTTTAATTTCAATATGATAATCTCAGAATATACTTGCGATCCCATTCTGAAATTTATGGAAGGTGTGAAGCATACATGTACCTATATGTACACCGCTAAAATTAAAAATAGAATTTAAAAAGGATTTTAAAAAACTAAATTTCAATATATTTCGGCATGAAAAGAAAATAATAACAAGTAAAAAGGCGTTAAGTTCGGCCGGGCCGAAGCTTATATATGCTTCTGTGTATTCCACTGTATTCCAGAAGTGCACTACCATATTAGGAAAATTGTGATTCTTCATTATTATAATATTAATAGTCCTCTACTATATATATAAATATTAATATTATTATTAGTCAGAAATCTTCAAAAATGTGCCCTAAATATTATTAGGTAGAAACAATTTCCCTCAAGTCCGATTTTACCCATTTGCAATTGCTTGATTCCATCTGCAGCCTAAATGTTTGTACCATTTTGATAGGAAAAGTTGTAGTATTGAAAATCCAAAATGTTTCAGAGTGGAATGTAGGCAAATAATTTCATGATTTTAGCCGTCTTATTGGTACCAGTTTCACTCATTTTTCCATTTTGACCCTAAAAGTACGAATTTAGAAAAATTCTTACCTCTTACTTTCCACGTCTACGTAGACAGACAAGTGCAAATACTGAATATCTTGATTCTAGCTTCAACCGTTTGATTGTAGTCAATATTCATTATTATAAATGCAGCCGTTTGGTTGGTAACATTTTTATCCCCATTCGCCCCTTTTCCGCTTAAAATTACCAATTTCGAAAAAATCCTTTTTATTTCGCATCTTCATAGTCAGATGAAAGTAGACACCGATTGATCATGATTCCAGCTTCAGCGGTTAGGTGGGTACTATTTTTATCCCTCTTTTCCAATTGTATCCCTTAAAAGTACGTAGTATTTTGAAAAATACCACTATTTTACGTATCTACGCAATTAGAGGGATGTATATTCCCAATTTAATGTTTCTATCTGTTATCGTATCATTGGTACCATTCTTATCCCTTTTTAGTGCTTTTACGATACAAGAGGAATATAGGCAACAAATTTCAAGTGCATATAAAGTAAAAGTTAAAAAAAAAAATGCTTAAATATTCAACAAGTAAAAACGGCGTTAAGTTCGGCCGGGCCGAACTTTTTATACCCTCCACCATGGATTGCATTCCACAGAGGTTGTCTGTTTTCGTAGAAGTGCAGTAATATTACAGGAAAATATATTTTTTTTAATATAGCCAAACCAAAACAAATAAATATTGGTAGATAGTGGGTGCTACAGTTGGTTGTATTTCCATTCTATCAAAAGTAGAAATTTTGAAAATCCATTATCAGACGTACATAGTGCAAAATAACCTAACTTCATGATTCAACCAATTTTTGCAGTAAAAGAAAAAGTACGAATTTGGAAAAAAAACTTTTTATTTTGCGTGTCTATGCAGTCAGAGGAATGTATACACCGATTCCATGATTCCATTTGGTTGGTACCATTTTCACCCCCTTGACGTTTCTACGCAATTAGAATTTTATCATTCTAGTTGTAGTCGTTTAGTTGGTACTATTTTTATCCCTCTGTACCATTGTATCCCTTGAAAGTACTAATTTCGAAAAATTCGTCTATTTTCCGTGTCTTCGCAGTCAGAGGAATGTATACTCCGAATTTCATGACTCTAGCTGCGGTCATTTGATTGATACTATTTTTATCCCCTTTTTTCATTTCAACCCCAAAAAGTACGAATTTCGAAAAATCAGTTTATTTTCCGTGTCTTCACACTCAGAGGAATGTATACTCCGAATTTCATGACTCTAGCTGCGGTCATTAGATTGGTACTATTTTTATCCCCTTTTTTCATTTTAACCCCAAAAAGTACGAATTTTGAAAAATCCGTGTATTTTACTTATCTATGCAATCAGAGGAATGTATACACCGAATTTCATTATTCTAGGTACAGCCGTTTGGTTGGTACCATTTTTATCCCTCTATTCCTATTTTACCCCCTAAAAGTACGAATTTGGAAAAAATACATTTATATTATGTATCTACTCAATTAGAGGAATGTACACACCGAATTTCGTGTTTCTAGCTGTTGTCGTTTAATATGTACCGTTTTTATCCCTTTTTTGCCCCATTTCACCCTCTACAAATAAGAATCACTTTATGGTGCACGTTTTTGCTATAAGGGGAATGCGCATACCAAATATCAAGCAAATATAAACAGAAATATTCAAAAAACATGCTTAAATACGCTAAAATATTAGGGATTATTATGGGTATTTTTAGTCCTTGTGAGGGAAAATTTTTTCCCTTTGGGCCGATTTCACCCCATTTCAATCCCAACCGATCTACTACTATAAGACGCATTTATGGAAAATTTGAACGTTCCAGCTCCTTTCGTTTAGATGCTAGCGTGCTTTCAACAGACGGACAGACGGACAGACGGACGGACGGACGGACGGACGGACATGGCTAGATCGTCTTAGAATTTTATGACGATCAAGAATATATATACTTTATAGGGTCGCAGGTCGATATTTCAAGGTGTTACAAACGGAATGACAAAGTTAGTATACCCCCATCCTGGAGGTGGAGGGTATAAAAATATCAGGGATTACTTTCAGTCCTTGTTAGGGAAAAATGTTCCCTCTGGTCCGATTTTGATCACTTTCATTGCCAACCGATCTGCAACCATAAGACACATTTCGGGAAAATTTGAAGCTCTTAGCTCATTTCGTTCGGCCGCTATCGTGCTTTCAACAGGCAGACAGACGGACATGGCTACATCATCTTAGAATTTTATCACGACCCAGAATATATATACTTTATGGAGTCTCCGATGAATATTTTAAGGTGTTACAAACGGTATGACAAAGTGAATATACCCCCATCCTTAGGTGGAGGGTATAAAAATAAAGTAAAATAAAATAAATAAAAGCACTTCTACACCTTTAGCGATATCTCAGAAACTCTGAATGTTCAGAGTATTTAGCACACAGTTGAAGCTGTTTGCTCAGAAATTGAATTGAAATTGAAAAAATAGATTTTTTTATAAATTTCAATATTTATTTAAATATCAAAAAATATATTTTTAATTTTCGTTGGTCGTTTTGTCAGTGGATTAACACACTGCATTTCACGAATTCTAGTCGCAAATTTTGAAGGAATTAATGGAATCTTTTAAAAATCTCATCATTTTTTATCTTTAAATTTCATGGAAAAATCTTTACTCTGTCTCCATTCTTCCAAATCCCAATTATAAATAACAAACGTTCTTCTTCTTTTTCTGAATCCATCTGCAAGTGAAACTTCCATCACTCCTTAGTGCCACCCTCCAGCTCATGCCCAAGCCCTCACCGTCATCCACATTTGTGCATATGAATTTCACAAATATTGAAATATACAGAGCTCATACTTATTTTCTTAGATAATGGATTGCATTAGGCCTGAAGCCAAGGAAGTCAAATTGTACAGATGCTTTTATAAACTACAACACCCAATACTGACTATGGGCAACTGGCAACAAACACACACATGGACAACAATGGCAGCCAACAACCAACGATGTACCCATTACCACGAATATGAACAACATACAACCATGCAAAGTGGAAAATAGCAAAACAATGGGAAAAGTGGTATGAAAAACGGGGAAAACCCAACCTATGAAACACGAGGGCAGGGCAACAGAAGCAAAACAAAGTGACACCGCTTACAAATTATGGGCTTTGAAGTCAAGTGGAAATACAGACTCACACACAGAGACACACTCTCTCTCACACACACACGTAAATATCATATGTGCAGGATATATGGGGCTTTCCATAGGACACTTAATTTAGATTGGCCTTTGATTTTGAAGTAGGGCGCTAGATTGTCCAGAAGGCCCAAATAGCAGCTTTCCTTACAATTCATTGGAAGGATCACAACTAAATACCGATGAGCCCGAAATTATTCCCCATAGAATGTCAGATCATTACTAACGAGGTTTTTCAAATCAAAATTACCACAGAAGTGTTGGTTATTCTAAATCAACTCTCCAACATTTGTGACCAAATTCGAGACGATCGGTTCGCTAAACAATCAGTCATCACTCGAACTTGAAAGGAACGCCTTGTCGGGGCCCAGAGCATCGCTGTACTCCATGGAAGTGTGCAGAAGAAACCGAGTCAGTCGATTCCTCGCTGTGTGCAAGAACTCGATTACTCAGATTAGCTTCAAAGTCGACACTCCAACATGTGGTCACCTCCAATTCGAAACAATCCGTTCGCTAGTCAATCAGTCAGGATACGCCGAGGCTGTCGATTCTCAGACTTCTTTCGAAATCGAAGCTCCAACATTTGGTGGTCAAATTCGAGACGATTGGTTCGCTAATGAGATACGATCAGTTCGCTAATTAATCAACCAACACTCAGTGGAATATCAGATCGGCCGGAAGCTTGGCAACACTGTGTACGGGAGATCCCGGGGCTGCCCATTTCTCATCGTGTGTCAGAAATCGGCTTCTCAGACTTCCGTCAAAATAGACATTCCAAAATTTTCTCTCCAAATTCAAGACGATCCGTTCGCTAATTGATCAATCAACACCCATACTTCAAATGAATGCCAGATAGGCCAGGAGCTACACAAAACTTCGTTAAAGTTTACAGGAGATGCCAAGGCAGTCAGTTCCTCATCGAATGCTAGAACTTGGTATCTCAGACTTCCTTCAACGTCGACACTCCAACATTTTGTTACCAAATTCGAAAGGATCGGTTCGCTACTCAATCAGCCAACACACATGCGTCAAAGGAATGTCAGATCGGCCGAAGCAACAAAGTCTATTCCTCTTCCTGTGCAACACTTGGCTTCTAAGACTTCCTTCAAAGTCGATACTCCAACATTTGGTGGTCAAATTTGAGAAGATCGGCTTCTCAGACTTCCTTCAAAGTCAATACTCCAACATTTATTGGCCAAATTCTAGACGATCGGTTCGCTAATCAATCAGCCAACACCCATACTTTAAAGGAACGCCTGAAGACTACAAGACTTGGCTTCTAAGACTTCCTTCAAAGTCGACGCTCCGAAATTTGGTCGCCAAATTCGAAACGATCGGCTCGCTAATCCATCAACCAACACACGAACGTCAAAGATATACCAGGTCTGCTGACTTCATCGGTGCTCTCCGTAAAAGTGTGCAGATCTCGAGGTACTCGATTCTCAGACTTCCTTCAAAGTCATTTGGTGGCCAAATTCGAGACGATCGGTTAGTTAATCAATCAACTAACACTCATCAAGTCGATTGAGAGCATCGCCGCACTCTGTAAAAGTATGTAGGAGACCTCGAGGAAGTCGATTTCTCGACTTGTGCAAAAACTTGGATTCTCAGGCAACTTTTAATGTCGCTTCTACAACATTTGGTGGCCAAATTCGAGACGATCGGTTCGCTAATCAATCAACCAGCACTCGAACGTCAAAAAAATACCAGGTCTGCCGACAGAATCGCCGCGCTACGTGAAAGTGTGCAGATGATACCGAGGCAATCAACTTCTCGCCGTGTGCAAGAAATCATGAATTTGCAAGAATTTGTCTTCTCAGACTTCTTTCAAAGTCGATACTGCAACATTTGGTCGCCACATTCGAGACGATCGGTTCGCTAATCAATCAGCCAACACTTGTACCTCAAAGAAATGTCAGTTCGATGGGGAGCATCGCCGGGCTCCGTGAAAGTGTGCAGGTGAAGCCTAGACAGTCGATTTCTCGCCGTTTGCAAGGCTTCTCAGACTTCCTTCATGTCGACACTCCAAGATTTTCATTGGTCTCCAAATTTGAGACGATCGGTTCGCTAATCAATTTACCAACATTCGTGCGTCAAAGGAATACCAGGACGGCCGAGAACATCGCCGTGCTCCTTGAAAGTATGCAGGAGATGCAAAGACAGTCGATTCCTCAACGTGTGCCAGAAATCGGCATCTCAGACCTCCTTCAAAGCCGCCTCTTCAACATTTGGTAGCCAATTTCGAGACGATCGGTTCGCTTATCAATCAGCCATCAACCATACTTCAAAGGAACGCCTAATCGGCCGGAGCAAGGCAGTCTATTCCTGGCCCTATGCAAGACTTGGCTTCTAACACTTCAATCAAAGTCGACGCTCCAAAATTTGGTCGCCAAATTCGAAACGATCGGCTCGCTAATCCATCAACCACCAACCATACTTCAAAGGAACGCCTAATCGGCCAGAACAAGGCAGTCTATTCCTTGTCTGTGCAAAAACTTTGATTCTCAGACTTCCTTCAACTTCAAACCTCCAAAATTTACTGGCCAAATTCGTGGGTATCAGTTCGCTAATCAATCAACCAACACTTATACTTCAGTGGAACATCAGCTCGGTCGAGAGCATCGGCAGTTAATTGCACGTTTTAGGCAAGAACTCGGATTCTCAGACTCAGAGTAGACTCCAACATTTGGAAGACAAATTCGAGGCGATCGGTTCGCTAATCAATCAGCCATCACCCATACATCAAAGGTGGTCAAGAGCAATACTCATACTTCAGAGAAACGTAAGGTCGGTGGAGAGCATCGCTGCACTCCGTGAAAGTTTGCAGGAGAACCCGAGACAGTCGTGTGAACGAACTCGCCTTTCGCACACTTCAACTTGCTGCAGTCCGTGAAAGTTTGCAGGAGAATCCGAGACAGTCGTGTGAACGAACTCGCCTTTCGCACACTTCAATTTGTGTGAAAATTGAGTCGGAACTTGGCCAACACTCCTACAGTTCAGCTGGCCTAGGAGCTAAAAATTAATGATCAGGGACTACGAAAATGACACCAATCAGCTATAGTGACGATGATCACTTCGGGAATGGCGATGTTATCAAAGAAAATTGTCCTTCACCATTGCCCTTCACCCATACTTCAAAGGTGGTCAAGAGCAAACACTCATGTTTCAGAGAAACGTCAGGTCGGTTGAGAGCATCACCGCTCTCCGTGAAAGTGTGCATGAGAACCCGAGATAGTCGTGTGAAAGAATTCGCCTTTCTCAGACTTCAACTTGGCGAAATTTGGGTCGGGCCAAACCCCGTACAGATCAAGCTGACCCAGAAAGACTTTGGCGTCGGAACGTTTGAAAGAGGTCCCCAATTTTGCCTAATAGGGACGAGGTTCATTTTTGGCTGAATGACTATGTTATCAAACAAAATTGCCATTCACCATTGGGCACGGTGAGCACAACAACTGAAAATCTTTAATCAAATCACCCGTGTACCGACCCATATGAGAGCGTTTGTGCAGCAATTGAGCTACAGCGTATGAGTGTATCAGTGTGTGTTGCTGGTTTGTTAGTCCTTTTGTTTATCATTTGGAGCGGAAACTATATTATTCGTTAGTTTTGTTCAGGTCTCATGTTTGTAAAGTTTTTTTATATCATTTTCAGTTTCGTTTTCTTTTTTGTTTCGCCATGTTTTCCTTTATGCTTTATAGTATGGCAACAATACGGTAACAAGTTAAATACATTTGTACAGATATACATACATATATATATAGGTACATACGTACACATATGCTACATATGCAAAAAGGACACCAGGTGAAATATGTTGAACCCAAACAGAAAACAGCTTCAGCGTATGCAACATATGTTGGGTCTACAGCAACATAAAGTATACAAACTAATGGTGGGAGTACAACGGCCTAAAACTATGCTGCGATATATCTTAAGGCATTAAAAGTGAGGTATTGTTGGTACAGAAACCAATCGACACTTTTTAAAATTAGAATTTAAATCGAAATCTTTTAAAAATCTGTTTTTTTTTTCAGTTGAGCTTCATGTAACCTCAATCCGAACCGAAGCTGCTCTTATTTGATAAGATCATTAGTATAGAAATAGTTCATGCTACATCTTTTAAGCCTGAGAAGATTCCAATTAAATCAAAACTAAAATAAGATAGCTTTTCCTGAGTTTCTTCTGGAAAATTAATAACAAATAATTCGAATTCCAAAAAAATTATCACACACGCTTAGTAAGACCAAGCATGCAGCACCTTCACCTGTAGCATCGCATGAATAACAAACCATCTAACCCAAGCAAAAGGGAACAAATTGTATAAAACCATAATGTAATCACGTAAAGGACTTAGAGATATGTTGTCACGGACAACACTATGATGACAAAAAACAAGCAAAAATAAAAACAACACAACTTTACAGACGGAAACACAAAAAGTCGAAAAAACAACAAATTGAAAAGAATTGACAATATGCCATGTGCCAGACATTCACAAGATATTCGGAGATCTCAAAAAGACAGAAACGATATATTGCAAAGCAGGCGAATATATCCGGGCCCATAGGTTATCTTACCGGGCCAGAAAATACACTGCCCTAAATCCATAACAATCACAAAGAAATGAGAAGAACTGTGTGCGAGTGCCAGAGGAAGGACCTCATTAACATTTGTTGACATAGTGGCCAAACAAACATCATTAATGCGAAAAATGAACGCAACGAAACGCAAAGGCAAATAGACTAGACGACAAAGTAACCGAAAACACGAAGACAAAAGCAACGACATTAGTGATGAGTAAACCATTCAAACCTCTCCCCACATCTAGTGCCAATCGTACATCCCACACATGTAACAATTGTAACTCTGTGAAAAGGTATAAAGGACATTAATGCATCCTTAATGCCATAAAATTAATTAATTAACATCTAAAAGAGATTTCTGCTAATTTGTCATCAAGTGCCAAAGCTGATGAGAGGGCGGAGAGTTGAAATGACTAGGATTTATGTAGTGGATATGAGAAAACACTAGGAAACGGAAAGCGATAACATTGTTGGAGAACTAAAATACACTCAGAGAAATGTATTTAGATGCAATTTGAAGATACAAAAAAAAGTTCCTCTAGTACCTCGGAATTTTGGAGAACTTCTAACAATATTTACACTCAAAGAAAAGTATTCACTTAGGAAAGTTGGCACCAAGCGACTTCTCCTATAGGAAAGTTGCTCACAGGTGACTTATCCTATAGGAAACTTGCTCATAGGCGACTTATTCTATAGAAAAGTTGCTCACAGGCGACTTATCCTATAGGAAAGTTGTTACCCTATAGGAAAGTTGCTCACAGGCGACTTATTCTATAGGAAAGTTGCTCACAGGCGACTTATCCTATAGGAAAGTTGCTCCCAGGCGACTTATCCTATAGGAAAGTTGGCCCCAGCGACTTATCCTATAGGAAAGTTGCTCACAGGCGATTTATCCTATAGGAAAGTTGCTCACAGGCGACTTATCCTATAGGAAAGTGGCTCACAGGCGACATATGCAACAGGAAAGTTGCTCACAGGCGACTTATCCTATAGGAAAGTTGCTCACAGGCGACTTATCCTATAGGAAAGTTGCTCACAGGCGACTGATCCTATAGGAACGTTGCTCACAGGCGCCTTATCTTATAGGAAAGTTGCTCACATGCGACTTATTCTATAGGAAAGTTGCTCACAGGCGACTTATTCTATAGGAAAGTTGCTCACAGGCGACTTATCCTATAGGAAAGTTGCTCACAGGCGACTTATTCTATAGGAAAGTTGCTCACAGGCGACTTATCCTATAGGAAAGTTGCTCACAGGCGACTTATCCTATAGGAAAGTTGCTCACAGGCGACCTATCCTATAGGAAAGTTGCTCACAGGCGACTTATCCTATAAGAAAGTTGATCAATTTACACGACAATTAATTAGTTTTTTATTTTCAACATTACAACATTTAATAAAACAAATTTGTTATTACAGAAACACATGGAATCGAACTTTAAATAACACCCATTTTTTGCAGAGCTTCCTCGGCTGCCAGGCCCATTTGATGTTCTGTCGATCCGGCTGGTTCCATTTTCAATACTAAACAGCTCTCCTTCAAAAGATAGATGACCTCCTTGATGGTCTTATTGAAATCGCGGGGTGCTATCTGCTTCTGCATCATTGAAAGTTGGGCCAACATCATCATGGGGGCATGCAACTCGTACATGATGAGACCTGAAAGTAGCAAATAAGGTTTTATTTATTTATTAGGTTTTATTTATTTATTAGGTTTTATTTATTTATTAGGAAAAACGTGTATATAAGTACCCCGCAATCGTGAAAGTTCTGGTTCCAGAATATCCACCACTTTCAAGAAATCCCGACAATATGTTTGTTTTCTCTTCATATCCTCCATGGATAGATTGGGCAGCAGGTAACCCTCAATTTTGCCATAGAGTTGGCACAGGGAATATTTGGCAGACAACAGCAGATAGTGATTTGGACCTAAAATCCCGGAATATCTAGAAGAAGGAGTAAATGCATCATTTAATATTCAAATTGTATAATTTTTGTTTTTTATTAAAATACCTCTTCAAGAAGTTTTCCAAGCCTGGTATATCGTGGGCATCGATAGATTCCAAATCGTTATTGATTTTATCCAGCAGCCTAACAATCTCCTTAGCTGTCAAAGTGAAAGGACATTTATCACATCTACAAGGAAAGGAGGGGTGTATTTAGAGAGGAATTATCAGGAGTATGTACACTGAATATGAAATGCGGCAAAATTTCCATGGCAAGATTATGCTGTGATGGCGATTGTGTGATGTGTTGTAACCAGATCCCAAGCAGCTTCTTTAGAAAATCGCTTGTGTAAAAAAAGGAATGAGAGTTATGCCTGGAAAAAAATTTCTTATAGGAAAGTTTGTCCCAGCCGACTTATCCTATAGGAATGTTGGTCCCAGGCGACTTATCCTATAGGAAATATAGTCCCAGGCGACTTATCCTATACGAAAGTTGGTCCCAGGCGACTTATCTTATAGGACAGTTGCTCACAGGCGATTTATCCTATAGGAAAGATGGTCTCAGGCGACTTATCCTATAGGAAAGATGGTCTCAGGCGACTTTGCCTATAGGAAAGATGGTCTCAGGCGACTTTGCATATAGGAAAGTTGGTCCCAAGCGACTTTTCCTATAGGATAGTTGGTCCCAGGCGACTTATCCTATAGGAAAGATGGTCCCAGGCGACTTATCCTATAGGAAAGATGGTCTCAGGCGACTTTGCCTATAGGAAAGTTGGTCCCAGGCGACTTATCCTATACGAAATATAGCCCCAGGCGACCTTTCCTATAGGAAAGTTGGTCCCAGCCGACTTTGCCTATAGGAAAGTTTGCCCCAGGCAACTATTCTCTCAGAAAATGAATATATTATAAATATTATTTGAAGTTTCTGCAAATGGCTTAAATGAAATGTCATAAGTTTTCGATTAATAAAGCGTTATTAGAGAGTCAGCTGTGTATGATAACTTCCACTTCCAACTTACTTCCACGCCGCCTCCTGTTCCAATGGATTCGTTGACCGTATAAAACCCCTCTTGCATGTTTCACATACAATAGCACTACAGTCGGAGCCCAACTCGCAGGGATCCGCACAACGTTGGCAGCAACACCAGAACAATTTGCCGGCCTGCATGAACTCACGGCGCTTTAGGGTGCCCTAGAAAAGACAGAACTTGATTTTAAAGCAAATTTAACTTGACGTCCCACCGACTAGTCCATGCTCACCTGCAGAGTGTAGGCATAGGTCAGTGTGATCGCTTCGTCCTTGCGTATACCTCTCGACGTCCTCAGGATAATGTCATATGTTTCCGGATCATCGGTATGCGATGTATTCGGACGACAGTCATGAGCCAATAGGAAAGCACTGGGATATAAAGTACGGGCTTTGGCAAAATTCTGACCGATTTCGAAACAATTTACATCCAAAATGCCACAGATGGTATGGATTTCTTCGGAAGTGAACTGTTCGGCCAAATGCCATTTATCACGTAAATATGTCACTACATTACTTTCATAGTGGCTCCAGAGCTCGGTGTTCTGTTTGCGCATTTCCGAATGCGATTCCATCATCATAATGCGTGTGTACAACTCCGGATTGAGCTGTTTGGTCAACAAGATACGAACAATCAGAACCAATTCATAGAGATTTTTCACTTGAACCGGTGAAGCCGCGGGTGTCAAGGGGGCCGCGGCATTCTCCTTTTTGTATAGTTCACATTCAGCAGCTGTATGACCTGTGGGTTTGTTGAGGCCACGGCAGTCGGGACCACACAAAGGCCACTGGCAGGCTGGACATCTGTAATGATAGACTACTTGATAAACCGAACTATTGTAGGATTTTTTCAAAATCGCTTACCTGTACTGAGTGGCCTTTAGAGTGACGGGCATGTAACAGCCCAAACATACTGGGTCGCCGGAAACACAAGGACCAATGGCCAGAGCTTTTTCGGTGATCAGGATCTCTCCGGCTTTAAGATCCTTGTTTGCCACTAGGTAACGGCCATAGATGTCAGACTTTTCTACACGATATTTTTCCTGCGATGCTGCAGGCTTTTTCAAATCCTCCTTATCATCCTCATCAAGTTTCAGATTTTGTAATTTATCCACCACTTCATTTTCCTTGTTGTTGTGATGATAATTATGTTTTTTCTTGTTTTTCTAAAATAAAATTAACTAAAGTTATTAAAATATAAGCCAAACAAATTTTATTGAAATCAAAATTTCTATAGGAAAAACAACTTTTCCATTAGAAAAGTTGACGGTCTTCAACTTTAGGAAAAGTTGCAGGTTCTCAACTTTTCTTTAAGAAAAGTTGCAGGTCCTCAACTTTTCTTTAAGAAAAGGTTGAAGGTTCTCAACTTTTCGTTAAGAAAAGTTGCAGGTCCTTAACTTTTCTATAAGAAAAATAGTCGCCCCACAACTTCTCTTTAGGAAAAGTTGAAGGTTCTCAACTTTTCTTTAAAAAAAGTTACAGGTCCTCAACTTTTCTTCAGGAAAAGTTGCAAGTTCTCAACATTTCTTTAAGAAAAGTTGCAGGTTCTCCAATTTTCCTTAAGAAAAGTTGCAGGTCCTCAAATTTTCCTTCATCTTTTCCAGAAGAAAAGTTGTCGCCCCAGAACTTTTCCAGAAGCAATGCTGTCGCCCCAGAACTTCTCTAGAAGAAAAGTTGTCGCCCCAGAACTTTTCTAGAAGAAAAGTTGTCGCCAAGAATTTTTCTAGAAGAAATGTTGTCGCCAACTTTTCTATGGGAAAAGTTGACACTCGCCAACTTTTCTATGGGAAGAGTTGCCTTACAGCTACTCCTTTATGGAAAATTTTGCCTCTCGCCAACTTTTCTATAGAAATAGTTGCCTTTCAGCAACTTTTCTATAGAAATAGTTGCCTTTCAGCAACTTTTCTATAGAAATAGTTGCCTTTCAGCAACTTTTCTATAGAAATAGTTGCCTTTCAGCAACTTTTCTATAGAAATAGTTGCCTTTCAGCAACTTTTCTATAGGAAAGTTGCCTTTCAGCAACTTTTCTATAGGAATAGTTGCCTTTCAGCAACTTTTCTATAGGAATAGTTGCCTTTCAGCAACTTTTCTATAGGAATAGTTGCCTTTCAGCAACTTTTCTATAGGAATAGTTGCCTTTCAGCAACTTTTCTATAGGAATAGTTGCCTTTCAGCAACTTTTCTATAGGAATAGTTGCCTTTCAGCAACTTTTCTATAGGAATAGTTGCCTTTCAGCAACTTTTCTATAGGAATAGTTGCCTTTCAGCAACTTTTCTATAGGAATAGTTGCCTTTCAGCAACATTTCTATAGGAATAGTTGCCTTTCAGCAACATTTCTATAGGAATAGTTGCCTTTCAGCAACATTTCTATAGGAATAGTTGCCTTTCAGCAACTTTTCTATAGGAATAGTTGCCTTTCAGCAACTTTTCTATAGGAATAGTTGCCTTTCAGCAACTTTTCTATAGGAATAGTTGCCTTTCAGCACCTTTTCTATAGGAATAGTTGCCTTTCAGCAACTTTTCTATAGGAATAGTTGCCTTTCAGCAACTTTTCTATAGGAATAGTTGCCTTTCAGCAACTTTTCTATAGGAATAGTTGCCTTTCAGCAACTTTTCTATAGGAATAGTTGCCTCTCAGCAACTTTTCTATAGGAATAGTTGCCTCTCAGCAACTTTTCTATAGGAATAGTTGCCTTTCAGCAACTTTTCTATGAGAAGAGTTGCCTTTTAGCAACTTTTTTAAGAGAAGAGTTGCCTTTCAACAACTTTTCTATGAGAAGCATTGCTTTTTAGCAATTCTTTAATGGAAAAATTTGCCTCTCATCAATTTCTCTGTGGATTTTGCATTTCAGCAACTTTTCTATGGGAAGAGTTGCCTTTCAGCAACTTTTCTATGAGAAGAATTGCCTTTCAGCAACTTTTCTATGGAATATGTTGCCTTTCTGCAACTTTTCTATAAGAAGAGTTGCCTTTTAGCAACTTTTTTAAGAGAAGAGTTGCCTTTCAACAACTTTTCTATGGGAAGAGTTGCCTTTTAGCAACTTTTCTGTGGGAAGAGTTGCCTTTCAGCAACTTTTCTATGGTAAAATTTGCCTCTTAAGAACTTTTCTGTAGGCAATGTGGATACACATCCAATTTTTTACTAATTTTCTATGGAAAAATCTGATTCTAATCCAATTCTCTATAAGAAAAGCTGCCTCTCATTAACTTCTATGTAAAATTTGCATCCAAAAAACTTTTCTCTAGGCAATGTTGCTTTCCATCCACTTTTTAAGAATGTTTCTCTCAGAAATGTTGCCTCGGGTCAACTTTTCTATGCCTCCGCTAATTGAAATTTGTTTATGTTGCTGATCTATTTCCGGTTTGCGACCTGCCTTGTCTTTGGTTTCGTTTTAATTGAATTGTGTCGTTATTTAGTGTTTTTGTTGTTGTTTTCAATGCGAAAGTTTTTCACTTTTACTTGTTTGCCTTTTTGTTTGTTTTTCGAACTCGATGCTATTAAAATCTCATTTGTAGAGTGTGTGTATGTGTGTGCTGGCAACCAAAATACCACAAGGCGCTGCGGATCGGACCAACAGGTGGCTGTCAGTCAGTCATTCATTCATGCAGTGGGCCTGGTGGCCTGGTCTGGTCTGGTGACGAGGAGGGGTTGCCCTAGTTCGGTGTCTGTTTGTGCCACTGTTCTACAGCAGCTTGCGACAAGAGACGACACATGTTATTGGTGGCAGTGGTGGCCATAGATAAATCTTGTCGCGTTGTTGTGTTCAACAACCAATTTGCCCTTTTGTTGCTGCTGCTGCTGGTTGGTGTTGTTGCTGTTGCACCTTTCCTCGCTAATTATTTTCACAAATTGCGGTTGCCGAACACGCACAGACGCCATCAAATGCCAAGCAAATGCGGGTATTTATAAACGTTTGGCACGCGCGTCTTGGATAGTTTTTGTTTTTTGTTGTTGTGCGGTTGCAATAAGTTCCCTCCCCTGGTTGAGCATTGATTTGTTTGGAATCGTCAGAGGACGTGGAGGAGTAGAATGTGATAAAAAGATTTATTGCCATGTAAATTTGCGCTTGTCTTTCAAGTGGCAAAGATTTGGGTGCTATCAGCACGAAGCTGAAGGGATTTAATGACTGGGCGATTGTGAATAATAATAATATGTAGCGTTGGCTGACAATGTGTTAATTTAAATTGCATGCCAAGAGTTGTTAGGAAATTTGGTTTCCTGGGAGTCTCCGGACAACCCATGACATGGATATGTCTCAATACTTCTAAAGACAAAAGACTCATTAGTGTTAGCCTCTTCGATGAGAAAGCATGAAAGCAACAGACGTCTTTGGCCATTGCACTGTGGTTCAAAATGGTTTTCAAAAAATCAAAAGTCGAACAGAGAAAGAGACTGTCAACCTTCTCCTCGTCCTACAAAATATGTGTGGTACTCAATCTGCAGCCGCTAGGGTTTTGATCTGACATTTAAAACTTCAAATCCAATTTCGGATTTTATCAAAGAGACGGTGCACTGTGCTAGCCATGAAGAAAGAACAATGATATATTTATATATATGAAAATAATATATATCTATATCTATATATATAAAAGAAAGTGTCCGAAGCGATGTAATCCCATAACTCGAGATTGGCCAAACCGATTTTGATGATGTGTACTTTGTTGGAAAGGTATTTTCTCAGCACGGGTTTTAAAGAAAATGGAAATTTGGATTTTCATTTTGTGGGCGGAGTGGGCGTGGCAATAGTGTTTTTGGGAGCTAGAAGGCTGAAAATTGGTACATATATACTACTGACCACGAAAATGATAAATATGATGCCGAAATTTGGATTTTCATTTTGTGGGCGGAGTGGGCGTGGCAATAGTGTTTTTGAGAGCTAGAAGCCTAAAATTTGGGACGTATATATTACTGAACACGAGAATGATAAATATGATGCCGAAATTTGGATTTTCATTTTGTGGGCGGAGTGGGCGTGGCAATAGTGTTTTTGGGAGCTAGGAGGCTGAAAATTGGTACATGTATACTACTGACCACGAGAATGATAAATATGATGTAGAAATTTGGATTTTCATTTTGTGGGCGGAGTGGGCGGAGTGGGCGTGGCAAAAGTGTTTTTTGAGCTAGAAGGCTGAAAATTGTAGCGTATATATTACTGAACACGAGAATGATAAATATGATGCCGAAATTTGGATTTTCATTTTGTGGGCGGATTGGGCGTGGCAATAGTGTTTTTGGCAGCTAGAAGGCTGAAAATTGGTACATATATACTACTGACCACGACAATGATAAATATGATGCCGAAATTCGGATTTTCATTTTGTGGGCGGAGTGGGCGTGGCAATAGTGTTTTTGGCAGCTAGAAGGCTGAAAATTGGTACATATATACTACTGACCACGAAAATGATAAATATGATGCCGAAATTTGGATTTTCGTTTTGTGGGCGGAGTGTGCGTGGCAATAATGTTTTTGAGCTAGAAGACTGAAAATTGGAACGTATATATTACTGAACACGAGAATGATAAATATGATGCCGAAATTTGGATTTTCATTTTGTGGGCGGAGTGGGCGTGGCAATAGTGTTTTTGGGAGCTAGAAGGCTGAATATTGGTACATATATTACTGACCACGAGAAACATCAATTTGATGCCAATATTTGGAATTTCGTTTTGTGGGCGGAGTGGGCGTGGCAATAGTGTTTTTGGGAGCTAGAAGGCTGAATATTGGTACATATATTACTGACCACGAGAAACATCAATTTGATGCCAATATTTGGAATTTCGTTTTGTGGGCAAAGTTGGCAAATAAATAAATAAATAATAATAATAAATAGTGTTTTTTAGGTAGAATGCTGAAAATTGTAACGTATATATTACTGATCATTACAAAGATGAATTTGATGGCGTATTTTGGATTTTCATTTTGTGGGTGGAGTGGGCGTGGCAAAAGTGTTATTGAGAGCTAGAAGGCTCAAAATTGGAACGTAATTTAACCATTTGTTTTTTTTGCCTGGCGAAGCGGGCGGGGTTCAGCTAGTATTATATAGATGTGAAAATAGGAGATCTATAAATACATGAAGTTTTTGGTGTGGAAATGGGAAAAGGCATAAAATTAGAAACGACAAAATAGCAGCGCATAAGATTACCCATACGCTCAAAATAACAGAATCTTTCCAAATTCATTCTTTTAGAGCCGCACAGTGGGATGGTGTTTGAGTGAAAAAATAGAAGGAGTGCTCGTAAAGTGATGAAACTTGGCACCGACGCTTTTCTGAGCGCAATTAAGAAAAATATAAAGTTTCATCAAAATCGACCACGCCCATCACATACCGCCCATATAACTCAAATCGAAATTTGCATACACAATTTCCTCTTTCGCCCCAAATGTCTTAAAATTATGTACAGAGCTTAAAATTAACAAAATTTCAAAGTGGCACAGTGGGACGTCTTCCTATATTTGAGTGGAAAAAATTGAAAGTGCTCTCGTAGAGTAATGAAACTTGGCACCGAGCATTTTCTGATCACAAGTAAGAAAAATATGAAGTCTTATCAAAATCGACCACGCCCATCACATACCGCCCACATAACTCAAAATGATTTTTTTCGTACAAAATTGTTAGATTTCAATTTAGAATTATTAAAATGATAAAAAAATTTATCAAAATCGACCACGCCCATCACATACCGCCCATATAACAACATCAATTTTACATACAAAATTTTCTCTTTTGACCAGAATTTAAAATTAATAAAAAGGAAAATTTCTGAAAATTTCATAAAAATCGGTCACGCCCATCACATTCCGCCTACATAACTCAAAATGAACACAAAATTCTCTGTTTTGAACCGAATGCCATAAAATTTGACTCAAAATTTAAAATTAATAAAATAAATATGATCTGAAAATGTCATCAAAATCGGCCATGCCCATCATATACTGAATAAATTTTTAATAAAAAATTCTCTGTTTTAGTCCGTCTGTGTCTTGAAATTTTGAACGGCTACAGTTAGAATGACGAAATTCGGAGTATACATGCCTCCGATTGCGTTGAGACGCAAACTAAAGAGATGTTATCGAAATTCGTATTTTTTGGGGTTAAAATGGAAACAGGGAATAAAAATTGTACACCAAATGACCTAGAGCTAGAGTCATGAAATTGGGAGTATACATTTACTTTTTATTTACTATTTTATATTATATATATTTATTTACTTTTTATACCCTCCACATCCAGGATGGGGGAGAAATATTCATCGGAGACCCCATAAAGTATATATATTCTGTATCCTGGTAAAATTCTAAGACGATTTAGCCATGTCCGTCTGTCCGTTGAGAGTACGATAGCGGCGGAACGAAGTAAGCTAGGAGGTTGAAATTTTCCGCAGATCGGCGGGGAATGAAAGTGGGCGAAATCGTCCCAGAGGGTAACATTTTTCCCTAACAAGGACTGAAAATACCCCTAATATTTAGATTATTTAAGCCATTTTTTGAAAATTTCTGAATTTAATACACTTTAAATTTGTTTCGTACCTTCCTCTTGTAACATGTAATCACCAAAAAGTACAAAAAAGATTTAGAAACGTGAAATTCGGTGTGTACATCCCTATAATTACGTAGACACGTAAAATAGACGGATTTTTCGAAATTTGTACTTTTAAGGGATACAATTGGAAAAGAGGGATAAAAATGGTACCAACCAAACCGCTGAAGTTAAAACCATGAAATTCGGTGAATGCATTTATCTGACTTTATCAAAACTGACTTTATCAAAACTTGTACTTTTAGGCGGAAAATGGGGCGAAAGGGATACCAATCAAAGGGATGCAATTAGAATAGTGAAATTCGGTGGGTACGGTGCTGTGACTGCGTAGACACGAAAAATAAAGATATCTTTCGATATTTGTACCTTTTGGATCAAAACGGATTAAAATTGACAAGCAAACGGATGTACCACTTTGTGATTACTATTGCAGTAATATATATAGTAGTAGACTAAAATATCTTTAAAAATGCCTTATAGTATGAAATAGTAAACAAATATAGTAATGCGCATTACTCACATCTTTGTAATGTCGAAAGCCTCTAATCTACCGGAAATACTGAGGTATGCTCTTCGGGGTGGAGGGTATATAAGATTCGGCCCGGCCGCACTAAACACCTTTTTAATTGTTTGAATTGACTTGAAGTATCATTTCAATGTATAAAGTATAAAAAAATTGGTAGCCTTGCCTTATAAGCTTGGTTTATAATAATTAAAATTTTATATTTATTAATAAAATTATTTATTCAATATTTTTATTTCTTTTGGTTTGACTATATTAAAAATAATTAATATTTTCCTATAATATTACTGCACTTCTACGAAAATCGACAGCCTCTGTGGTCCATGCTTGAGGGAGGTTTGGCACAGCGGCAAAAAACTCCCAAATTGCATGCGCCCAAATCTCATCTTTACTGATTGAATTTAGCAAAAAACATTCCTATTAAGAATATTCTTTTGCCAATATCGCGGTTAACTTTAGCTGTGGATGCATTTAAAGTTCATAAATGCTTAAATAGTTGAAAATTTCATCATAAGAGAGGTTATTTTATTTCGGTGTATCTCTGAAACCATGCATCGTATTAAAATTTCGTTTAGTTCGCAGAAAATAGGAGTTCTTTGGGTGTTATCTTGCATTTAAAAATGAGTAATTATGTTCTTGTATTCTTTTTCAGACAGAGGCTTACCTGAAGGTTGTATTTATTCAGTATTGGTAATTTTCTACAGTATAAAACAATAGTCGCGAGGCCGACCGATGCCTCAGCATTTACAAATATTGTTAAACTATTGTCGTATTTATTCATTTTAAAAAGAATATACTGCTTATAGCTGCCAACATCGATTTAATTACTGAAATGGTAGAACCTTCTAAGCCAAAAATGAAGCACTACTTTGTTCGTTGTTCTCTGTTAATGTATTTTGGAAAGCATACTTTAGGGATGTAATATTTTACGGCACGCGAGCGCATGTAAATATTGGGTAGATATTAATCTTAAGTTGAGTATAAAGCTGTAAGAGCTGTGTGTCATCGAGTAAAAAATAAAATAATTTTTATAAAAAATTTCGAAAATCGTAAAAAAGCAAAAATTTTATTTGGGCGTGGCATTGACAATTTTAATTTAATTGTGGACTCAAATGAAATCACTGGTAATGATTTGTTTTCACATATATATTAAAATATGAAATTTATGACGTTTTCTCATTTTAACTTACATGGGAGGTGGGCGTGGTTGTGGGCGGTTTTAAACAAAAAATAGGTTTTCATTTAATTTCAGGATATAAGGCATGTGAGCAAAATTTCAAGGTCCTAGCTCTATTCCTTCTAATTTTTGTCTAGTTTGTATGAAAATATCCCACTGTGCGCCGTTTTTTATACACTCCACGAGAGTATTATGTCGTTGTGCATTCGTTTGTAACACCCAAAAGGAAGAGACCCATTGTTAATTACACCGAACCGACTTAGAATCACTATTTGAATCGATTTAGCAATGTCCGTCTGTCTGTCAGTCCGTCTGTCTGTCTTTCGGTCTGTTTGTTTGTCCATCTATTCTTGTAATCACGATACAGGTCGCAATTGTAGACGGAACCAAATGAAACTTTGCTCAACGAAGATTTTCTGGACAAGGACGAACGCTATTTAATTTGAAGAAAATCGGTTCAGATTTAGATATAGCCCCCATACGAATTTCCATCCCCATACGAATACCACATATTACAATAGATTTTCTTTAAAATTGGCAAAACATCTTATGTTTCAATTAAAAACACCTGTGATAAAAATGTGTTAGATCGGTTCAGATTTATATATAGCTGCCATACAAAATTCGCTCCCGATTTGACTTTTTCAGCTCTAGAAACCACATATTGTATCAGATTGTCTTCAGATTTGGCAAAACATATTATATTTAAACTAGGAACACCTATGGTGAAAAAAGGTCAGGTCGGTTCAGAGTTATATATAACTCCCATTAAAATTTCGCTCCCGATTTGACTTTTCCTGCTCTAGAAACCACACATTTTAACAGATCCTCTTCAAATTTCAAGAAAAATTCAAATTTTGCAAAATATCTTATATTTCAACTACAAACACGAATTTTCACCGAAAGTGAGCATAACACGTTATATTTGAACTGGAAGCACTTATTGTGAATGTTAGTCACTTTATTCCATGTTTGGATGTATCCACGATACAAATCATCTTTTCGATTTGACAAATTGGACCAGGTCATATTAGCCTATGATTAGGAAACAATTGTAATTAACAATTTATTGGTAATGAATGAATTTCAGCAATACAAAAATAAATTTGGCCCGATTTTCTCTTGTCTGGGACTGTTAACAGCTGTTGATGTCGATAACATCGAACGCATTCTAAGAAAAATGTGTGGCTGCCATCTAAGGTTTCAGCGTTCAAGGAAGCTGTCTCACTTGAAAAGCTGTCACATTTCCCTTGTCACCCAAAGCGATGCAACGCGCATGCAACATGTGGCACGAAAATGTCAGTGTCAGTATACATATATGTTGGCGGAACGGCACTTAGGGCGATTAAAAATGCAACAAAGTCAGGCGGACTGTGGCAGCATTCCCATATTTCAGCTACGCCATTATGAATTGCGATAATTTTTCAAATTTTTCGAGTGAGTTTTTCTTGTTTTTTTTTTTTTGATAAAAATAAACACAAACAAACACACAAGAGAACGTGAGCGCACACACACAGAAACACTCACTCACATCTCAGATATAAATAAATTTAAAAATAAACAGCAACTACAACGAAGACAGCAACTAGACAAACAACACTCCCCCAAACATAGACCTAGAAAAACATTCCCACATGCAGCAGCAACATCAACCAGCATCTCCCACTGAAGATGAAGTGCATTTAAAATAAGATTTCATGTCCGCCGTTTAGGTTTGTTGGTCGTTCGTTCGTTCGTCCACCGTTCGTGTGGCATTCAAATGCTTATTCTTCGTTCAATTTCACTTAGTCAATGCAACATTTAATATATTTTGATAAATTTTCGACATATTTTCAATTTCATATTTTTCCTTTTCATACATTTTTCTTATTCGGCATTTTGCAGTTGTTGTTGTTTTTCACTTTTGTTTTTCTTCAAGAAAAATTATTTTGGTTTTTCCGAAAATTGTATTTTTAGAGAACGCCTAACGACGGCCGTTTGAGCTGTGCTGGTCTCGCTGTCTTGCTGGCCGAGTAAAAACTGAAGAAAATTGTTCAGTTTTAATAGCTGGGCGTTGGGGTGGGTTGCCACATAAACGGAAACTATGAACTGTTGGATTTTATAGAACAAACAAAGAAACAACGAAATTGGAATAACTAAAGATGAATGTTCGCACACCAGTCAGTCATAATATGGATGGGTGCCATGTACATTAGGGTGAGGATTTTTTCGTTGATCAAAATTTTCAAAATTCTTAAATCGTTCTAGCAAAATTGAAAAGGGAATAATATGTCAGTCATTATATGGATAGGTGCCATGTACATTAGGGTGAAGGTTTTTTTGTTCAAAATGTTTAAATCGTTCTAGGAAAATTGAAAAGGGAATAATATGTCAGTCATAATATGAATCGGTGCCATGTACATTAGGGTGAGGGTTTTTTTTTTTGCTCAAAATTTTCAAAAATTCTTAAATCGTTCTAGTGAAATTTAAATAATATGACCGTCATAATATGGATGGGTGCCATGTACATTAGGGTGAGGGTTTTTTTGCTCAAAATTTTCAAAAATTCCTAAATCCTTCTAGGAAAATTGAAAAGGGAATAATATGCCATTCATAATATGGATGGGTGCCATAAGTGATTTTTTTTGCTCAAAATTTTAAAAATTCTTAAATCGTTCTAGCAAAATTGAAAAGGGAATAATATGCCAGTCTTAATATGGATCGGTGTCATGTACATTGGGGTGAGGGTTTTTTCTTTGGTCAAAATTTTCAAAATTCTTAAATCCTTCAGTCATAATATGGATCGGTGCGATGTACATTAGGGTGAGGGGTTTTTTGCTTAAAATTTTCAAAATTCTTCAACTGTTCTAGGAAAATTGAAAAGGGAATAATATGACAGTCATAATATGGATGGGTGCCATGTACATTAGGGTGAGGGTTTTTTTGCTCAAAATGTTTAAATCGTTCTAGGAAAATTGAAAAGCGAATAATATGTCAGTCATAATATGAATCGGTGCCATGTACATAAGGGTGAGGGTTTTTTTGCTCAAAATTCTTAAATCGTTCTAGCAAAATTGAAAAGGGAATAATATGCCAGTCATAATATGGATCGGTGTTATGTACATTAGGGTGAGGGTTTTTTTTTGCTCAAAATTTTCAAAAATTCCTAAATCGTTATAGTGAAATTGAAAAGGGAATAATATGCTAGTCATAATATGGATCGGGTTTTTATTGCTCAAAATTTTCAAAAATTCCTAAATCGTTCTAGTGAAATTGAAAACGGAATAATATGTCAGTCATAATATGGATGGGTGCCATGTACATTAGGGTGAGTTTTTTGCTCAAAATTTTTAAAATTCTTAAATCGTTCTAGCAAAATTGAAAAGGGAATAGAAAATATTGAAATAGAAAAATAACGTCAAAAATGATTCTGTGGAATATATTTTGAAAAAGTTGTATATTTTAAGATAAGATAGATTCCAATAGTTTATGATTTTAGAGCTTCATACCTACTACTGGATAGAAATTGACGTTCCTTTAACAAAAAAAATCTGCATCTAAGTCTGAAAATATGTGAATTTTACATTTCCATGTCAAGCGGTACGGTTTTTGACTTCGAAAGATGCGACTGTTTTGAAAGTTTGTGTATGTATTCTTCTCATAAAAATATTGCATACGTATTTTTGGAAAAAAAATTTGAAAATTTTTTTCACGAGTTATGACCAATTCAGTAGTGAAAAACATACTACTTTTTTCAAAAGGTGTGTTCATTCAATCGCCTGTAACTCCTGAAAGACTTTACCGATTTTAATGTGTTATACCTCGTTTTGAAGGTAATTTCAATTACTTTTGAAATATGAGGTGATGTGTTATAGCAGAGTTAGATTTTTTAATGTGTTTGCAATTTTAATTCTTTTAATATGATTTTCGAAATGATTACACCAATCCATTTTGTTGCAATTTTAAAGTGGTGTGCTTAGGTCTATTTTTAAGCGATTATGTGAGTTTGAAAATGCTGAAATGATGGATTCTCTTTTTTACGATTTTTTTTCGATTTATTTTTTACAAAATCAACCAGAATTATAGTGAAAAATTATAATTTTTTCATAAACACAAGGTATAAAAACAATGAAAAATCCAAGAGAAAATTGGTTGATGGTGCAATCTCACACTACAAAAAAATTAAAAAAAAAAAATCCATAACTAATTTGTTCTTGGATTTTTCTTTGTTTTTATACCTTGTGTTTATGAACTTACCGCTTGACGTGGAGTAACTCACTTCTATTTTTCAGAAAGTCGATAATTTCGCACAGATTTCAAATTTAAATATATTTAAAAAGGTAACACATCAAAATGTATAATCCAGCCAGGCGGAAGGACAGATTTTTCCAAGAAATTGTATTGACCACGTCCACCAGAGGGTTAGTCCTAGAAAGTTCTATCATTTTGAAATTCTTAGCATCAAATGTAAAATCAGTACCATTATTTCGACAGGAATAAGTAAAGCCGATTGCGCTTTTCGAAAAAGTATAAAAAACTTACCCTACTGTATATTAGACCGGGTCGGTTTATATGAGATACACATTTTCAGGAAAAATATGATTTTTAGAGTTTACTGAAATTCGTTCTAGCTACACGAATATAAAATATATAAGCCAAGCTTTAATTTAGGTTCGAAACAGTAGTAAGTATATTAGGAAAATTTCCCAGTCATCGCCTGAAATTAAAGCATTGATTGTTTAATGATGATTTGAATTAATAGCACTATAAATATAAATTTTGATTTTTGTCTTAGAATAACTTTTTGGTCCAATTTTTTAACGTTCACAGTATTTTTTGTGTTTTTCATAGTGTCAACTGAAAACTTTTTCGAATTTGTTGGAAGTATTTTTTTACTTTTGGTCTAGCAGACACTCTTGAGTTCTGTAAAAAAAAAACAAAATTAGACTAGGACCCAAGGATTATTTTGAGATATTAACATTGAAAATCGGGCAATCGGATATATTTCAGAAATCGGCCCAAAGTTGACTACTTTTCGTATTTTTTGTTTTTAAAGAAAATTAAAATTTTAATTTGTTTGTTTTTTTTATTTTTTAACATATTTTGACGTGATTGTTCATAATGCGAAAAAAAAAATTTAATTTTTTGTATTACAGATTTTCACGTTTTTCAGATTTTGAAAATTTAAAACACCTACTTTCTTTTTTTTAATTTCTCGAACTGTTACTCACACATTTTACAAGATTTTGCACTCAATTTTTTTGTTAGAAATTGTGGTTTCTTAGCTTTATTATGACGCTAAAACTATGTATGTCTCAAATATATTTTGGTTGTAATGAATATTGCAAAAAATATCCTTTTTGAAAAAATGTCTGATTTTGGACCAACACAACTTTTATCCTTCAAAAGCATTTAACGAAATATACACATATTTGGAAAGGTTGAAGGGTTTCCCGTTTTGTCAGGGTAACTTTTGCGCGCCTGAACCCCAATTTTTCAAAAACCCACACCAAACAGTGACTCGTTGTGGATGCATTGGTTTATCAATAGACAATTTTGCTCATTGACATAGACACCGAGATGAAAATGAGCTTTATCTGAAAACACGAAAATTTTCCATGGAAGTACGTTTTAAATATTTCTCAATTTTTTTCGAGCGTATAACGTCCCATTCTGCAAATGCCAAACATAAACCTGAAAATAAAAGTTAATATTATTCTTCCTTTCAAAGTCACAGTAATCGGCTTTGAAAATGAATGAAAATATCATTTCTAAGCCCTCCAAGATCGCAAACTTTACATGATGTAAAAGATCTATGGATTAGATTTTCTTCAACTTAACCTACTAGTTTTCTTCTCTATTATAAAATAAAAAATATATACTCTGTTATTTAATTTACAAAAGGCTTTAAAATAAATGTAGAAAATCAAGATTTTTTTAAAAATCTTTTGCGTCGGTAAAGAATGTCACTACTTCTACATTTATCCATAGATCTTTTAGACATTGTTTTCTTCGTGAAAATTAATTATTAAAATATAAAACAAAATAGTTTTTCTATGTTTTATTTTTATGGGGTTTCCCGTAAAAATATTTCGCAATTAAATACTGATGGATTGAAAACAAATTAACTGTAAACCTTCCTCTGTAAAAATTCCATCGAAATCGACAATTAAAACTACGAAAATTATTATATTTTGGATGCAATCTATCGTGAACCTAAAAGTACAAATTTGGAAAGCTGCCTTTAATTGCAAAGTCTGAGTAGTCATTTTACTAGCTGCACCTTTACGGTTGGTACTATTTTTCCCCTTTCTCCCCGTAAAAGTAAAAAAATCAATATTTTTATATTGAGCGTCTAAACATTAAGAGGAAGTACACACCGAATTTTATGATTCTAGCTGCAGCCATAAACTCGGTACCAATTTTATCCCTTTTCCACAATTTCAGCCTAAAAGTACGAATTTGGAAAAATTCTTTTATTTTGCGCGTTCACTTAGTCAGACAGACTTATACACCAATTTTCATGGTTCATTTGGCAGGTACCATTTTTATCCCGCTTTCGCCCCATTTTCGTCTAATAGTAAAAAAATTCCAAAAATTTCTTAATGTCGGGCGACAGCAAAGTTAGAATACTGTATACACAGAATTTCTTCTGATTTCTACCTTAGCCCTTTGGTTGGTACTATTATCCATTTCCACCTTTTTATCCCTTAAAAGTACGAAAAAAGTACAAGTAAAAAAAATCTCGTTTACAATCTGCACTCTTTTTTCCGAGCCATTGAAAAAAAATGTCCTCAACATTTCAAAACTATCTGGCAACATAGCGTGGATGTATTGAAATTATGTGCGTGGGCGGGCGCTAAATAAACATAAAACATTTGCGGGCGACGCAATTTCTATTTCAGCTTTTAATGAGATTTGACAATAAAGTGGCGCGAGCGGCACTGCTTTCATTCTGGCGATACAATATTTGCTATTTACTCACGCGGAGAATTTAACAAGTGCCGATTGCTGAGAAACAGAAATTATTAAAGTGGTTCTTGGAATTTTTTTCCACAAATCGTACAATCATGGATAGGCCCTGCTAAATCAATTTTGATTTGGAAGGGATATATCGAGAATGATTGTCAAGCAGACAGGCCCATTGGCAAATTAGAAGCCATGTGCAACGAACTTGCAGTCGATTGTACCAGGTTAGGTTCCAGTGCACTATTAGAAACCGCGACAGTGTGGTCTTCACTGGACACTGCATGATAGGCTGCTTCCATCCGAAGATTTCTATAGAAGCTGATGAAGAAGAGAAGGATTCAATACAGCACCTGCCATGTTCTTCTAAATAACTTCAAGAGTATCGTCTCGACTACATTAGGTGGTGGCTCTTCGATGAATTCTATTGAATTCCTCGTCCGATTTATGGAGAAATCCTCCTGGTCCAAGAGAACCAATAGAAATGGCTGATTTCACTGTGCACTTATGAGCCTGTAACTTAATTGGAAAATACTAAAAATTCGTCAAAATTATCAAAAAATGAAGAAATGCTAGATTTTCCATTTTTCCCCAAAAAAATACCCGAATTGCCAAAGTGGGGAAAATGTGTTCCAACATAGGGGATTTTTTATTAAAATGGACATCATGTTTTTAACCACTTTTATCCATTTCTATCTGTTTACTAGATTTTCCATTTTTTCAAAAAAAAAAAATACCCAAATTCCCAAAGCGGGGAAAATATGTTCTAAAATTGGGGATTTTTTTATTAAAATGGTCAACATGTTTTTAACCACTTTTATCCATTTTTAACTGTTTACTAGATTTTCCATTTTCCCCCTAAAAAATACCAGAATTCCCAAAGTGGGGAAAATATGTTCCAAAATTGAAAATTTTTTTATTAAAATGGTCTACATGTTTTTTAACCATTTTTAACTGTTTACTAGAATTTTAATTTTCCCCCAACACAATACCTGGATTCCCAAAGTGGGGAAATTGTGTTCCAAAGTTGGGGATTTTTTATTAAAATTATCAACTTTTTACCATTTTTATCTCTTTACTAGATTTTCCATTTTCCCCCCAACAAAATAGCCGAATTCCCAAAGTGGGGAAAATATTTTCCAAAATTTAAAATTTTTTATTAAAATGGTCGACATGTTTTTTAATCATTTTTATCTGTTTGATAGATTTTTCCATTTTCCCAAAAAAAAAAATACCCGAATCCCCAAAATGGGGAAGATGTGTTTCCAAATTGGGGATTTTTTGTTAAATAGTCGACATGTTTTTTAACCATTTTTATCTATTTACTAGATTTTCCATTTTTCCCCTAAAAAAATACCAGAATTCCCAAAGTGGGGAAAATATGTTCCAAAATTGAAAATTTTTTTATTAAAATGGTTTACATATTTTTTAACTATTAGACATCTACTACTAGATTTTCCTTTTTCCCCGCAAAAAATACCCGAATTCCTAAAGTATGAAAAATGTGTTCCAAAATTGGGGATGTTTTTATTAAAATGATCGACTATTTTTTAATCTGTTTTTTTTTTATCTGTTTACAACCAACCCAACCATTTTTATCAGGGTACTAGATTTTCCATTTCCCCACAAAAAAATACCCGAATTCCCAAAGTGGGGAAAATGTGTTCCAAAATTGGGGATTTTTTATTGAAATGATCAACTTTCTTTTTAACTGTTTACTAGAATTTCCATTTTCCCCCCAACAAAATACCCGAATTCCCAAAGTGGGGAAAATGTGTTCCAAAATTGGAAATTCTTTTTATTAAAATGGTCGACATGTTTTTTAAACCATTTTTATCTGTCTTATAGATTTTCTATTTTCCCTCCAAAAAATACCCGAATTCCCAAAGTGGGGAAAATGTGTTCCAAAATTGTGGATTTTTTTATTAAAATGATAGACATATTTTTTAATAATTTTTATCTGTCTACTAGATTTTCCATTCCCCCAAAAAAATACCCAAATTCCCAAAGTGGGGAAAATGTGTTCCAAAATTGGGGATTTTTTATTAAACTGGTCGAAGAGTTTTTTAACCATTTTTATTTGTTTTGCTGAATTTTATGTAATTTTATGGGATATCAATTCATAAAATAATGAGAGATGTGAAGTGGAATGACCAAAGCTTGAATTTTTGCAACAATTTTGTTTTAGCGAAAACTTCAATGACTCAGTCAATTACTGACGGATTTTTAAAACCAAAGTAGTGTTTTACTTCTTTCTAAATGTGTTATTTAAATAAATTTACAAATGGTAAGGTTACCAAACAAACTAATATGGAAAAATATTGCCAAATTTGAAAAATGACGAAAAAATATTTAAAAATCTATATTTGCTGGACAAAAGCGCACAGATTTCTTAAAGAAGAGAACGAAAGCTCCAGGTTTCCGCTTTTGAAATCTGATGACAAACGGACGGTCACCCCCACAACATAAACTAATTTAATCTAGGCCGTCTACAGTCGGTCTTGGATTCTAGATTATTGAAGTCTTTATTTTGCTTTGATGGCATGACGTTCTAGAGGGCTATGATTCCAATCTTGATGATAATATGACATGCTGATAATATGACGTTCCCTTCAAATGGGACTAGTCTCAAACTTTATTGATTTGAAAAGTATATTGAACGATATTAATGATTTACCTTCAGTTCTATCTTCTAAAAATGATTGTGGAGTTTTTACTTTCTTCATCGCCTCTCCTTTTGACTCCTTTTTGCATGAGAAAGTCTCATACTTTTTTAAGGAAAAAAATGCTCATAATTTATTGACCATTTCGTGAAACAAAATACATCACATTCTAGAGCAAAAAAAGCGAACTGATAAAAGCAAGCCTTAGGGTATGACAAGTTACCTGCTGCCGGGCACTGCTACAAACAAACAAACAATAAACCTTGTGGAGCAAAGTAAAATGCAAGCAACTCCATGTCTTGCAACCATGTCAAGTTGAAACGTGTTGAAAGTGTTCACAGAAATAAAACTCATCAACTAAATTTCCGTAACAAAAAATGAAGAAAAATAAAAAATTACGTAAAGAGAGCTACGGATGTATGAACATGGCATACAGGAGCGGAAAAACAATACAAGAAATTTCAAACGAAACGAATGGCAAGCAAGTGTTTGGCAAATTCTTCTAAAAAATCAAAAAAAAGCAAAATCCAGGAGAAAACGAGAAAATTTATGTGTTTCCGGACTTGCTTCGATGCGTTTTTCTGTCGAATTGGTGAGTGTGGATGCTTCTTCTGGGTATGGCTGCAACAATTTAGAACACTTGCAACAAACTGCCATCATAATTCTCGCAACGCAAGGAAAGTGTATATATATATGTGGAGGAGGAAGTAACAAGGATATGGCAATGTTGGCAAATGATGATGATGCCGATGATGAGATTGAAGGAAATGAAGAATTTATTCTTCTGTTTTGTGCATTATTCTCTGCGTGCCAGGATTATGTCGACTTTGGCAAGAAATGGAGCATCACAGAGATTTGAATATGTGACCACGAATTTTGCAAAGGAAACCTTAGGGAAAATTACATTTTAACAAATTTCAATTCTTTGCAAAGTTTTTTTAAAATCATCTAAACTTAACTTAATGTAAGATTTAAACATTTCTTGCCAAGGTAATATAACTGAAGATATTTTTATACCCTCCACCTACAGAATGAGGGTATACTAACATTTTTATTCTGTTTGTAACACCTTGAAATATCGACATAAGATCCTAGAAAGTATATATATTCTTGATCGTCATAAAATTTCGTCCGTCTGTTGAAAGCACTCTAGCATCTAAACGAAAGGAGCTAGCACATCCAAATTTTCCATAAATGCGTCTTATAGCCGTAGATAGGATGGGATTGCAACTGAGCGAAATGGGTCTAAAGCGAAAAATTTTTCCTTACAATGACTGAAAATACTTATAACAACCCCTAATATTGGAGAGTATTTAAGCATGTTTTCTTTCAACAAGTCTACTTATATTTACTTGATATTGGATATGCGCATTCCCTCTATAACAAAAACGTGCACCAGAGATTCTTATTCATAGAGGGTGAAATGGGACAAAAAGAGATAAAAATGGTACCTAGCAAACGACAACAGCTGGAAAGACGAAATTCGGTGTGCGTACATTCCTCTAATTGAGTAGATACATAATATAAAATCATTTTTCCAAGTTCGTACTTTTAATGGATAAAATGGGAATAGAGGGATAAAAATGGTACCAAATAAATGGCTGCACCTAAAATAATGAAATTCAGTGTATACATTCCTCTGATTGCGTAGACACGTAAAATAAACGGATTTTTCGAAATTCGCGCTTTTTGGAGTTAAAATGGAAAAAGGGGATAAAAATAGTACCAGCGAAATGACCGCAGCTAGAGTCATGAAATTCGGAATATACATTCCTCTGACTGCATAGACAAGCAAAAACTAAGAATTTTCCAAATTCGTACTTTCAAGGGATACAATGGGAACAGAGGGATAAAAATGGTACCAACTAAACGACTACAGCTCTACTTGCGTAGACACGTCAAATAAAGAGATTTTTCAAAATTCGCACTTTTAGGGGGGTAAATCGAAAGAAGGGATAAAAATGGTACCAACCAAATAACCGCAGCTAGAACCATGAAATTGGGAGTATTATTCCTATGACTGCGCAGACACGAAAAATAGAAAGGTTTTTCCAAATTCGTACTTTTAAGGTGTAAAATGGGAATAGAGGGATAAAAATGGTACCAACTAAACGGCTCAGGTAGAATGATGAAATTCGATGTATGCATTCTTCTGACACGTCAAATAAAGAGATTTTTCGAAATTCGTACTTTTTGGGGTTAAAATGGAAAAAGGGGATAAAAATGGTACCAACCAAATGGCTGCATTTAGAATCATGAAATTCGGTATTCACATTCCTGTGACTGCATAGACAATCAAAATAAAAGGATTTTTCCAAATTCGTACTTTTAAGGGGTAAAATGGGAATAGAGGGATAAAAATGGTACCATCTAAACGGCTACAGCTAGAATGATGAAATTCGTTATGTACATTCCTCTAATTGCGTAGACACGTAAAATAAAGAGATTTTTCAAAATTCGTACTCTTAAGCGGATAAAATGGCAAAATGGGGATAAAAATGGTACCCACCAAATGGCCGCATCACAGTGGTTCAGAATCAAAATCCATCGGCAACAATTCAATAACTTTTGTTCCAGTGGACACTTTTGAGTTCTGTAAAAAAATTAGACAAGGACCCAAGGATTATTTTGAGATATTAACATTAGAAATCGGGAAATCGGATATATTTTAGAAATCGGCACAAAAACGACTACTTTTCATATTTTTCGATTTTAAAGAGAATTCTTTTTTTAAGAAATTCTTTTGTTTTAATGTTTTTTTAATATATTTTTACGTATTTGTTCATAATGTGAAAAAAAAATATTTTTTTTATTACAGATTTTGTATTAATGAACTCCGATTGTTTTAAAATTTAGCATGTGCATAAAGGAAATTTACTCATCTTTTTATCCGCGTACATACTTTTCAGAAGTTAATGAGAAGAAAATGTGTAAATTGAGTGTTAGAGCTAAAAATCTGAATTTTTGCACTAAATGTATCCTATCTTCCAAGGGGTCAATTTCGGGCAGGCAAAATTTACCCTACCAAAACGGGGAACCGTTCAACCTTTCCAAATATGTATACATTTCGTTAAATGCTTTTGAAGGAAAACACTTGTGATGGTCCAAAGTCAGACATTGGTTCAAAGAGGATATTTATCAAAGTTTTTATTACAAACGAACTATATTTGGCACAAACATAGTTTTGACGTCATAATAAAGCTAAGAAACAACAATTTCAAATAAAAAAATGAGTGAAAAATCTATCTAAAATATTTGAGAAACAAAATCAAAAAAAGAAATCAGGTTTTTTCAATTTTCAAAATCTGAAAAACGTGAAAATCTGTAATACAAAAAATAAAAATAAAAATTGTTCTTCGCGTTATGAACAAATGCGTAAAATTATATTAAAAAACATAAAAACAAAACAATAAAAATTTTAATTTTCTTTAAAATCGAGAAATACGAAAAGTAGTCAACTTGGGTCGATTTCTAAAATATATCCGATTTCCCGATTTTTAATGTTAACATCTCAAAATAATCCTTGGGTCCTTGTCTAAATTTGTTTTTTTTACAGAATTCAAATGTCCACGTCCATGCTATTTTATATTTATTTTTAAAAATATTTTTTCAATATTTTTATTTGCTGTGGTGTGGCTATATGTAAAAAAATCCTTTAAATTTACAGCACTTCTGTAAAATCGACAACCTCTGTGGCATTGCAATCCATGGTGGAGGGTATATAAGGTATATAACTTAACGCCCTTTTTACTTGTTTGTAATTAAATCAATAAAAAATATTTTATGCACAAATTTCCTCCCGTTAATAGTGTCCTTTCATAGGACTTTGTTAAGCCCTCCCGCAAAGATTAATTACTTGTGATGGCGACTTTTAAAGTGTTTCTTTCGGAAAGTTGTCCCAACCGGTGGTTGACGTTACATTTAATTGCCAAAGAAAACTTAAAAGCTTTTCACCATTAAAGATTCACAAAAGCCTCGGTTACATCCGCACAACAACGGCATAAAACGCTCAGTGAGCCCGGTCAAGGTGGGGTGCTGCTGGTGCTGGAGGAGGGTATGAGGCCGTGAATGAGCATCATATGATTTCATTAATTTTGTTACCAAACAACTGAACGAAAACTGTTTGTATAGCTGTGTACATTGCACAATAACCCCTTGATTTAATTGAATTTTCCGTGTTGAGTTAACACCTTCGAAAAACACCTTTGAAATTAGTGTGGCCATACTCCAGCACTTGTCTTGATGGAGGGTTGGGATTGATAAATTTAATACAGCTGGGTAGCGAGTAAATTAAATTTATCAAACTCAATTTCATACACTGCCGAAAAGAAATGGATTAATAAGTTATTGTTAAGGTTTGGCGGTGTAAACACTCCAGGTAAAAAGCTTCGTAAACTAGTCCCAAGAAAATAATACCCAGTAAACAACTACGTATTATAAAAAATTATATAAAAAGACCAATTACATCCAAATAAAATAAAAGAAACTCATAGTCTAAAAGAAAAGGAACGCACAGTGGGATGGCTTCATACAAAATTGAGTGCAAAAAATAGAAGTGCTCGTAGAACAATGAAACATGGCAGCGAGCATATTCTGACGCCAGTTAAGAAAAATGTGAAGTTTCATCAAAATTGGCCACGCCCATCACCTGCCGCCCATTTAACTCAAAATTAAATTTTCATACAGAATTTGTTGTTTCATAGCGAATATCTTGAAAGTTTGCACAGAGTTTTAATTTTATTAAAACGAAAACGTTCTGAAAAATTCATCAAAATCGGCCACGCCCATCACTTACCGCCCATGGAAGTCAAAATGAATTTTTCATATTTCATATAAAATTGATGAAACTTAGCAGCGAGCATTTTCTAAAGGCAGATAGGAAAAATATGAAGTTTCATCAAAATTGGCCACGCCCATCACCTGCCGCCCATATAACTCAAAATGAATTTTTCACACAGATTTGTTTCTTTCTATTCGAAGGGCTTGAAATTTCGCATCGAATTTACAATAAATGAAATGATAAAGTTCTGTAAATTTCATCAAAATCGGCCACGCCCATATAACTCAAATCGACATTTTCATACAAAATTGTGAGTTTTGGTCCTAATGCCTTGAAATTTTCTCAGAGTCTGTTCAGTGATTGGTACAAGTTGGTGTAATTTTTGGCATAAATTTAAAGAATGTACTCCCGCGCTTCTTTATGCAGCAAGAAGAAGACGGCGACCTAGGGAGCCAACATCTTTTTTGCCAAGGAAAACTGCAAACGACGAATTTTATGAAACCATGTTCATATCTACTAAACTACTTAAACAATCCAGATAAGATTTTTTAATTAAAAAGGTTTTCAATAAAACTGCCATTAGAATATTAGCAATGAAAATATCCTGCAAACATAAACTGCTGAGTTGCATGAAATTTTCAATCAGTTTTCGTGTTAGAATAATAAAATGACTTCACTGCATTTTTTCTACGACAAAATATTACTTTCCACTAAAACAAATTATGCAGTTTTCTTAGTGAAACACTTTTCTAAAGAACTGTATTATTAGATTTTTAAAAATGTAATTGTCGACAGCAAAATACACCTGGAGGCGCTAAGAAATAATCTCTTATGAAATAATCCCCAAACACAGAAATAAATAAACAACAATCAATAAGAATAAAATTAAAATCTCAAATTTAAAAGTGAGAAAACCTTCATCTTGTATATAATAAAGACAAGTAAAAACGGCGCTTATATACCCTCCACCATGAATTGCATTCCACAGAGGCTGTAGTTTTTCGTAGAAGTGCAGTAATATTACAGGAAAATATAATTTTGTTAATATAGCCAAACCAAAACATACACAAATATTGAAAAATAAAATATTTTTTTTTTAGTTTTTTCGTTTGTATTTTTGGTCTGTAATCAATATTTGATTTGAACTAGGATATTGTCCTGGCTCAAGACCATTTTGCATCTATATTTAATAGAATGCAAATGTATTTACAAATGGCATGGTGACATTTATTACTTGGCTGCAGACTACCACGATCATGATTTCGACCGAATTTGCGTTTAAAAAATCGCACCAAGTAATAAAGTACACATGCCATCTTACAAGCATCTCATTGAGTTGCATATGTAAGTATGTGTCTATGCATGTAAGATGGCATGTGTACTTTATTACTTGGTGCGATTATTTAAACGCAAGTGAGTTGTGCTTCTCGTTCGTTTGTGAGAATCATCTCCTTATAGAGGCCGGGTTTGATGTTGAAAAGTCGCTGCGAAGCCACTTGAAAAGACTTTTGACATGGTCGAAATCATGATCGTGGTAGTCTGCAGCCAAGTAATAAATGTCACCATGCCATTTGTAAATAAATTTGCATTCTATTAAATGTAGAAGCAAAATGGTCTTGAGCCAGGACAATATCCCAGTTCAAATAAAAAAAATATATAAATAAATATAATGTTTTTATTATTTCAAACCACGCTTATAAGGCAAGGCTACCATACGTTTACACTATATGGAAATAATATATATGGAATAATAATATATATGGAAATAATTCTTCAAGTCAATTCAAAAAATAAATATTCTTATATTTATATTTTCAAAAAGCTTAAAGGCCATAAATATTGGTAGATAGTGGGTGCTACAGTTGGATATATTTCCATTCTATTTTAATACCATAAGTACACATTTTGGAAATCCATTATCTCACGTACAAAGTGCAAAATAACCTAACTTCATGATTCAGCCAATTTTTGTCGTAAAAGTAGAAAGTACGAATTTGGAAAAATCTTTTTTTGTTTTGCGAGTCTATGTAGTCAAAGAAATGTATACACAGAATTCTATTATTCTAGCGGTGGCCATTTGGTTGGTACCATTTTTATCCCTATTTTCCTATTTTGCCCCCTTAATCTTTATTTTAGACACCAATTTTTTGCGTTGACACCAATTAGAGGGATGTACCGAATTTCATCATTCTAGCTGTAGTCGTTTAGTTGGTACTATTTTTATCCCTCTGTACCCATTGTATCCCTTTGAAGTACGTATTTGGAAAATCCCTTTTATTTTTTGTGTCTACGCAGTCAGAGGAACGTATACTCCGAATTTCATGACTCTAGCTGCGGTCATTTGGTTGGTACTATTTTTATCCCTTTTTCCTACTTTAACCCCAAAAAGTACGAATTACGAAAAATCCGTTTATTTTAAGTGTCTAAAATCCATTCTACGTGTTTACGCAATTAGAGAAATGTACACACCGAATTTCATCATTCTAGCTGCAGTCGTTTATTTGGTACTATTTCTATCCCTCTGTACCCATTGTATCCCTTGAAAGTACGAATTTGGAAAAACCATTTGTGTTTTGTGTCTACGCAGTCAGAGGAATGTATACTCCGAATTTCAAGAGTCATTTGGTTGGCACTATTTTTATCCCCTTTTTCCATTTTAACTCCAAAAAGCGCGAATTTCGAAAAATCCGTTTATTTTACGTGTCTACGCAATCAGAGGAATGTATACACTGAGTTTCATTATTTTAGGTGCAGCCATTTGTTTGGTACCATGTTTATTCCTCTTTACCCATTAAAAGTACGAATTTAGAAAAAAAATTAAAAAAAAACAAGTAAGGAAAGGCTAAAGTCGGGCGGGGCCGACTCTATGATACACTCCACTTTCTATCCGAATACAATTTAATTCGGTGAAAAAGTGAAAATGGGAAGGTTTTTTGTATCCAGTAAATGTATGTGTTTGACAAAAAATGTTAAATCGGAAAGGACATTTGTATGAGGATATATTGAAACATGGAACGAAATAGGTGAAATATAAAGTGTATAGTTTGGCCAAAATCGGTTAAACTTTTGGGAGCAACATTTGTATTTGGGCTATATTTAAATCTCAACCGATCTTACCCACTTTCACCATAGGTTTGTTTAGTTGGACTATAAGATTTTAAAGAAAATAGGGTACAATATGTGGTTTCTATAGCGCAAAAGTCAAATCGGGAGTGACATTTGTATGGGGGCTATATCTAAATCTGAACCGATCTAGACCCCTTTGCCACAGGTGTTTCTAGTTAGGTTATAAGATATTGTACCAAATTTGAAGAAAATCGAGCACAATATGTGGCTTTTAAAGCGGCAAAAGTCAAATCGGGAGCGATATTTGTATGGGGGCTATATCTAAATCTGAACTGATCTTACCCAATTTCAGCATAGGTGTTTCTAGTAAGATTATAAGACGTTGTGCCAAATTAAAACAAAATCGAGTACAATATGTGGCATTTAAAGCGGAAAAGTCAAATCGGGAGCGACGTTTATATGGGGGCTATATCTAAATCTGATCCGATCTTACCCAATTTCAGCATAGGTATTTCTAGATGGCTTATAAGATGGTGTGCCAAATTTAAAGAAAATCGAGTACAATATGTGGTATATAGAGTGAAAAGAGTCAAATCGGGAGTGAAATTCGTATGGGGGCTATATCTAAATCTGAACCGATTTTCTTCAAATTGGGTGATGAGTGGGCTAGCTCAGCTCATGAGGAAGCTAATTTAAACGCATTGATCGGTTACTGAAAAAATTACGAAATTTGTTTTAGTTTCTGTACCGTTTGTCTGTCCAATGCTGACGTATGAGGCTATATCGTAACTCGTAGATCAAAGTATTCAATATTATTTTTGTATAAACTAATTTGTGGTCTTATCGTTTGTCCAGTTTGTCCATCTAGATGTCTAAGACATAGTGATTTTCTTAAAAGTCTTTTTCATAGAACTAAATATGATGATGTAATAATAAATCATGATATAGATTTTGCATCTACATTAAATAGATTTAAGAAATTTATATTTATTAAATTTTATATTTTATAAATTTATATTTAGATGTAATATATTGTTAAGTTTTGATATGAATGAATAAATAACTTTCATTAATACCATTTATTTTATTCCATTTCAACACCAATCAGCCCTTATTGGAATCCTCTATACAAGGATAGTGTAATGAAATTGGAGAGTTGCTGGGGTATAGACTGAGTCGAGATAAACATTTTGAAATTTTGCTAAATTTATATTTTAATCGTCTTTTAATTGAAAGATATTCACACTGTGTTCTGCATTCCACAATCACTTGATTTGTGATCAGAATGGTCAAAGTGATTGTAGCTCAAGAAGTGGTTATTCTTGTTTCACAGAATAGGATATTCCCAGTCGGCACAATATTGTTTTAAGCCCAAAGTTCGCTCCTCCCATCACTCTGGCTCATTTTCTCCCAGTGTCTACCACACCATATTGAGTTATTTATATTGTACTTGCTCCAGCAAACCAATTTGGTATATAAATGTACAACCATTTGTCTGCGGTATCTAAGGGTGCTCTGCACACCATGTACTCCAAAGCAAATGGATCAGTAATTCATCCATTGGTTTAGAAGAAGAGGAAGGAGAAACGGAAAATAAACGCCCAAAATAAAGTTTATCTATAAACCATAAATATTGAGCCAAAAGAACTTAATACAAGAACTTTGTACATAAACTAAAGCCACAAGGAAAGGAAAATAATAAAAGACCAAATAAACGACGATGATGATGAGAACAATGAAACAATTAAGAGCCATAAAGGTGCTGGCCATTAAAATGATTCGCCATCAATGTCATCTCTTTGACCTTTTTGCTTAGAATCGACAGGATTGGATTCTTGGATTCATCACTCCATCACAGTTAAACAACAACTTTTGTATCTCAAGTTAAGGTAAACTAAAGTCTGGCTTCTGCAACACTCTTGACATGCAAATATTTTGTTAGTTTCCATCCTTGCAGCTCCAACAAAAGGACCAACGACAAGAAGCAGAAAATTTAACCAAAATAAACGCAATCAAATAAAGTCAAAAATTGATAAAGCCAGCCATGCGGTGTTCATACATAATGCCCGACATGCACATAAATCCATATAAATTGTTGTATCAACATATAACATATGTTTCGGGGTATATTAGGGTGGATCGGAAAATATAAAACTTTTTTTTATTTTCACTCAAACAATTAGAAAATCGTATAAATAATTTATCACAATCGGAGGAGCGTACACAGCGAATTTCATGATTCCAGCTGCATGCGTTAGCTTGGTACTATTTTTATCCCTTTTTAAAGTTTGACCATAAAAATACAAATTTGTATAAATTATTTTATTTTGTGCTTCTACACAGTCAGAGGAATGTATGCACCGAATTTTGGGTTGCTACCTGTAATTGTTTAGTTGGTACCATATTTATCCCCTTTCTTCTCATCTCCTACAAAAAGCACAAATTTCGTAAAATTACTAATTAAAAAACAAAAATTGATTTATCACAATCGGAGGAGTGTACACTAGAGCGTACCAGGTTACAAGTAAAAAAAAAAAAGTTCGCCGTACACCTTCGAATATGAAGTATTATTGAAAGGTAGTTTCAAAAAAATTTTTTTTATTTTTTTTATGCCGAACGTAGGGGTCGCGCTTTTACATTTTTCTATATAACTTCTGCATTTATAAACGGATTTTAAAGTGTGATACATCGATGTTTTTGTCCGATTTTTTTGTCTTTGAAGTCATTGAGCTCAAACATGATTCATGATTTTATGCGAGCTTTAATTTTCGATTATTAGAGTGGTACATTAGGGTAGTAGCAACTGAGAAATGATGGGTAAGTACCAGAAGGGGGTGCTTGAGCTCAATGACTTCAAAGACAAAAAAATCGGCCTCGTCGAGACAAAAACATCGATGTATCACACTTTAAAATCCGTTTATAAATACAAGTTATATAGAAAAATGTAAAAGCGCGACCCCTACGTTCGGCATAAAAAAATAAAAATTTTTTTTTTGAAACTACCTTTCAATAATACTTCATATTCGAAGGTGTACGGCGAACTTTTTTTTTGAGGTACGCCCTAGTGTACACACCGAATTTCGTGATTCTAGCTACACGCGTACGCTTGGTACTATTTTTATCCCTTTTTACATTTTTACCCGAAAAAGTAAGAATTTGGATAAATTATTTTATTTTGTGCTTCTACACAGTCAGAGGAATGTTTGCACCGAATTTTGTGGTTCTAACTCTAACTGTTCATTGGTACCATTTTTATCCCTTTTCTTCCCATCTCCTACAAAAAGCACAAATTTCGTGAAATTACTAATTAATAAAAAGCAAAAATGGATTTGACACAATCGGAGGAGCGTACACACCGATTTCATGATTCTAGCTACATGCCTTTGCTTGGTACTATTTTTATCCCTTTTTAAATTTTTACCCGAAAAAGTAAGAATTTGGATAAATTATTTTATTTTGCGCTTCTACACAGTCAGAGGAATGTATGCACCGAATTTTGGGGTTCCAGCAGTAACTGTTTAGTTGGTACCATTTTTATCCCCTTTCTTCTCATCTCCTATAAAAAGCACAAACTTCGTCAAATTACTAATTAAAAAGCAAAGATGGATCTGTCACAATCGGAGGAGCGTACACACCGAATTTCATGATTCTATATACATGCCTTTGCTTGGTACTATTTTTATCCCTTTTTACATTTTTACCCGAAAATGTAAGAATTTTGATAAATTATTATATTTTGTGCTTCTATACAGTCAGAGGAATGTGTGCACTGAATTTTGGGATTCTACCTCTAACTGTTGAGTGGGTACCCTTTTTATCCCCTTTCGTCCCATCTCCTACAAAAAGCACAAATTTCGTAAAATTACTAATTAAAAAGCAAAGATGGATTTGTCACACCGAATCTCATGATTCCAGCTACATGCGTTGGCTTGGTACTATTTTTATCCCTTTTTACATTTTGTCCGTAAAAGTACAAATTTGTATAAATTATTTTATTTTGTGCTTCTACACGGTCAGAGGAAAGTATGCACCCAATTTTTGGGGTTCTAACTCTAACTGTTGAGTGGGTACCCTTTTTATCCCCTTTCGTCCCATCTCCTACAAAAAGCACAAATTTCATAAAATTACTAATTAAAAAGCAAAAATGGATTTGTCACACTTGGAGGAGCGTACACAGAGAATTTCATCATTCCAGCTAATTGCGTTTGGTTGGTACTATTTTTATCCCTTTTTACATTTTGTCCCTAAAAGTACAAATTTGTATAAATTATTTTATTTTGTGCTTCTACACAGTCAGACGAATGTATGCACCGAATTTTGGAGTTCTAGTTGTAACAGTTTAGTTGGTACAATTTTTATCCCCTTTCTTCCCATCTCCTATAAAAAGCACAAATTTCATAAAATTACTAATTAAAAAGCAAAGATGGATTTGTCACAATCGGAGGAGCGTACACACCGAATTTCACGATAGCAGCTACATGTGTTTACTTGGTACTATTTTTATCCCTTTTTACATTTTGACCGTAAAAGTAAGAATTTGGATAAATTATTTTATTTTGCGCTTCTACACAGTCAGAGGAATGTATGCACCGAATTTTGGAGTTCTAGTTTTAAATGTTTAGTTGGTACCATTTTTATCCCCTTTCTTCTCATCTCCAACAAAAAGCACAAAATTCGTAAAATTACTAATTAAAAAGCAAAGATGGATTTGTCACAATCGGAGGGGTGTACACACCGAATCTCATGATTCCAGCTACATGCGTTTCCCTGGTACTATTTTTATCCCTTTTTACATTTTGGCCGTAAAAGTAAGAATTTGTATAAATTATTTTATTTTGTGTTTCTACACAGTCAGAGGAATGTATGCACCGAATTTTTGGGGTTCTAGCATTAAATGTTTAATTGGTACCATTTTTATCCCCTTTCTTCCCATCCCTACAAAAATCACAAATTTCATGAAATTACTAATTAAAACGCAAACATGGATCTGCCACAATCGGAGGAGCGTACACACCGAATTTTACGATACCAATTACATGCGCTTGCTTGGTACAATTTTTATCCCTTTTTAAAGATTGACCGTAAAAGTACAAATTTCGATAAATTATTTTATTTTGTGCTTCTACACGGTCAGAGGAATGTGTGCACCGAATTTTGGGTTATTAGCTGTAACTTTTTAGTAAGTACTTTTTTAATCCCCTTTCATTCCATCTCCTACAAAAATCACAAATTTCGTAAAATTACTAATTAAAAAGCAAAAATGGAATTGTCACAATTGGGGGAGCGTACACAGAGAATTTCATCATTCCAGCTAATTGCGTTTGCTTGGTACTATTTTTATCCCTTTTTACATTTAGTCCCTAAAAGTACAAATTTGTATAAATTATCTTATTTTGTGTTTCTAAACAGTCAGAGAAATGTATGGACCGAATTTTGGGGTTCCAGCAGTAACTGTTTAGTTGGTACCATTTTTATCCCCTTTCTTCTCATCTCCTACAAAAAACACAAATTTCATAAAATTACTAATTAAAAAGCCAAAATTGATTTGGCACAATCGGAGGAGCGTTCACACCGAATTTCACGATACCAGCTACATGTGTTTACTTGGTACTATTGTTATCCCTTTTTACATTTTGTCCCTAAAAGTACAAATTTGTATAAATTATTTTAATTTCTGCTTCAGAGGAATGTATGCACCGAATTTTGGAGTTATAGCTGTAACTGTTTAGTTGGTACCATTTTTATCCCCTTTCTTACCATTTCCTACTAAAAGCACAAATTTCGTAAAATTACACTGTGTTGCGGGTCTACACTGTAATACATATGAATACACAAGATATCCGGATATTAGATGTCAACCGTTTGGTTGGTACCTTTTTTATCCCTTTTTCCCCTATTTGACCACAAAAGTACGAATTTTTAAAACTGTCTCTACTGGACGCGTTTACACAGTCAATACTAATGTATTCATTGAATTTTGAGTCTGCATATGTAACTCTTTGCCCTGTACTATTTTTATCCCATTTTCTCGATTTCGATACTAAAAGTAAGAATTTCGAAATACCTCTTTATTGTGTTGTTAAGCTGTTTAACTATTAAGGGAATACATACAAATTTCACCAAAAAATTTCATAATTTAACTATTGTCGTTTCATGGTACCATTACTATCCCTTTTTACCCCATAAAATAAAGGGAATTCGAAAAGGGGGATAAATCAAATTAAAAAGCTTAAGGTGAGGTCATAAAATTTATTCTAAAAATTCCCCTGTAGACGCGCAGCATAATTTACAACTTTTGAAATTTGTACTCCTAGTGGAGAATTGTGGCGAAAGGGGATTTAAATGGTACCAGCACAAATTGGTACCGACCAAAAGTCAACAGCTATAATCATAAAATTATATGTGTACATTCCTGTGACTGCGTACACTTGCAATTTAAAGAAATTTTTTGAAGTTAGTGCTACTAAGGAGAAATCGGGACGAAAGGGGATAAAAATAGTACCAACCAAACGGATATAGTCAGGAACATGAAATTCGGTATATACATTCCTCGGACTGCGTAGACGCAAAAAATAATACATCTTTTGGTATTTGTATGAAAATGGGGAAAAAGGGATAAAATTGGTACCGACCAAAAGACAATAGCTAGAATCATAAAATTCAATATGTACATTCCTCTGACTGTTGAGACGTGCAATATGAAGACGTTTAGTGATTTTAAAAGAAAAGAGTAGCGAAAAGGGATGAAAATAGTACCATCTAAACGGATACAGTGAAGAACATGAAATTCTGCATATGCATTCCTCTGACTACGTAGACTCGAAAAATAATACATCTTTTGATATTCTTACTTTTTGGTTGAAAATAGGAAAAAAGGGATAAAATGGGTACCGACCAAAAGTCAGCCGCTAGAATCTTAAAATTCGATGTAAACATTTCTCTGACCGTGTAGACGCACCATATAAAGACAATATTCGAAATTTTTACTTTTAAGGGGGATGTGTGACGAAAGGGGATACAAATTGTACCCACCAAACGGGTGCAGACAGGACCATGACTACATAAACACGACAAGTTAAGGAATTCTTCCAAATTTGTACTTTTATTGTCGTGGTAGTTTGCATACAAAATATAAAAATTTTACTAGTACAAAAAATTTTGCTAGTGGGGAAAAAGGGATCAAATTGGTACCTACCGAAAGTCAACAGCTAGAAATATAAAATTCGATGTGTATATCGCACTGACTTTGTACACGCGAAATTTGAAAACATTTTTTGAAAATTGTGCTCTTAAGGGGAAAGTGGGGCGAAAGGGGATAAAAATAGTACCAACCTAACGGCTGCGGCCACAACCATGAAATTCGGATTATAAAGGGTGATTTTTTAAGAGCTTGATAACTTTTTTTAAAAAAAACGCATAAAATTTGCAAAATCTCATCGGTTCTTTATTTGAAACGTTAGATTGGTCCATGACATTTACTTTTTGAAGATAATTTCATTTAAATGTTGACCGCGGCTGCGTCTTAGGTGGTCCATCCGCTTAGTCCAATTTTGGCATTTCCACGTTTTTGAGTAACAGAGACCCAATTGGTGCGAACGGCGACGAATCGAAAATTGGTGGTCATCATTAACACTGCCCGATACAGCTGCGATATTTTCTTCAGTTCGCACTCTACGTAAGCGTGTTGGTGGTTTAATGTCCAACAATGTAAATTTGGTGCGAAATTTAGTCACAATAGCCCGAATAGCCGCTTCAGTGGGTCGATTAAACTGACCATAAAATGGAAGCGCGCAATGAACTTTCTTAACAGAGCACGCATTTTGATAATAAAATTCAATAATTTGCAAGCGTTGTTCGTTTGTAAGACGATTCATGATGAAATGTCAAAGCATACTGAGCATCTTTCTCTTTGACACCATGTCTGAAATCCCACGTGATCTGTCAAATACTAATGCATGAAAATCCTAACCTCAAAAAAATCACTCTTTACATTCCTCTGACTGCGTAGACACGTAAAAATAAGGGATTTTTCAAAATGTTTATTTTTTGGGGTTAAAATGGAAAAAGGGATAAAAATAGTACCAAAAAATGACCGCAGCTAAAGTCATGATATTCGGTGTATACATTTTTCTGACTGCGTAGACACGACAAATAAAAAGTTTTTTCCAAATTCGTACTTTTAAGGGGTAAAATGGGAATAGAGGGATAAAAATGGTACCATCTAAACGGCTACAGCTAGATCAATGTAAATTGGTGTGTACATCCTCCTAATAGCATAGATACGTAAAATAAAACACGTAAATAAAACCTATTTTGGTATTCATACCTTTTGGGTGAAAAGAGGGAAAAAGCGATAAAAAATGGTACCGACCAAAGGGCTGCAGACAGATCATAAGATTCAGTGTATACATTCCTCTGACTGTATAGACGCAAAATATACAGAAAATTTTATTTTTGTGTTGAAAAAGGGGGAAAAGGGAATAAAAATGGTACCAACCAATTTTTATCCAGTTTTTAAAGGGCTCGCGGCCCTAGTTCGCAATTTCCACACCAAATAATTTTCCTAATATATTCTACTTAATTTTCGACAGCTGCTAATCTGCCGATAATACTGTGGTTTACACTCCATGCTGGTTTATATATAAGAGTCGTCCCGTCCGAACTTAATCCCCTTTTTACTCCTTCTTATTTCATAGTCTTACCGATCTACTCTAATATACATAAATTGAAGCGTATTTATGCACATGTTGTTATATATGCAAATCTGAGCAGCCATTTACCAACAACAACAACACCCACATCTATTGCATTCAAATAGCAGTCGCTTTTTTGGCTACTAGTACTCCCAGCAGCAGCAACAACAACAACAATTTTCCAAGTCACGGAAGTAGCAACACAATCAGGAAGTTGCCAAGTTCTTGCAATACAAGATTTTCGAATTTCATTTCACTTCAAAACAAAACCAGAACAAGAAATGCACAAGCACATGTTGTGCTTGGAATAGAGTTCTGAGAAGTGCCGACAATGTTACTACCTACTTTAAGGTTACTAGCAAGGATTTGGTTAGTTAAACACCAAGTTCTTGCTCCCGGGAGAAAGTAAAATGAAAATGTTGGAAAGAAGTGCAGAGTCATGTAACTGACGATTGATATATAGAAGACATAAAGGACTGAAACTTACAAACTTTTTTACTACATAGAGCGGCCTAATAAGTACCATAGATCCTTTAAAATGAGTCTTATATGGCACGCCTTATTGTTTTTTATCGGCAAGGGGTAGTGGATTACTGTGAGTGGCATTATGTTGCCGAGGGTATATAATATAAAAATCCGCCAAAATTTTCGCAATTTTTACTTTTCCATTATGCTTGAAAGTCACATTGAAGTAGAATATAACAGATTTTGCTCTAATATAACAGAATATGCTCTAAACCAGCAAGTGAAATGGGCTAGAAATAAATCCACAATCACATCTAATTTGATTCTATTCACGAGGAAGAATCAATGAAATCCATAAACAACTCAGATATGTTTCTTTAGGGCAGTACAAAGTATTTGGAAATTATCCTAGATAGATAGATAACATAGTATAATGAATCGAGCGAGTATCACTATGCCAAAATCACAAAATACTACCAATATTATTTAAAATATAAAAGAAATATTCGATGAATCCGAAGCACATCGAAGGACATTCTATCGGGTATCACTAGTAGAGGATGATTTTTCGTACAAATTTTTTATATATGGTCCACCTATGATGGGGGTGTACTAATTTGGTTATTCCGTTTGTAACACCTTGAAATATTCCGTTTGTCTGTTGAAAGCACTCCAGCTCATGGTTGCAGGTTGCTTGCAGAGGGGAAAAATGTTCCCTAAAATGGGCTGAAAATACCCACTAATATTTGGAGGATTTAAAATCCTTTTTAAATCCCGCCTCGTATTCAAAAGGGGTTAAATGGGACAAAAAGGATAAAAATGGTACCAATAACAACAGATATGAACCTGATATACGGTTTGTACATACCTCTCATTTCGTAGACTTGTAAAATAAATCGAAATATTTCGAAATTCGTATTTTTAAGGGACAAAACGAGAAAGGGGGGATAAAAATGGTACTAACCAAACAGCTGTAGCTGGAATCATGAAATTCAGTGTGTAGACTCCTCTGGCTGAATAGTTGTGATTGTAAAGAGTGATTTTTTTGAGGTTAGGATTTTCATGCATTAGTATTTGACAGATCACGTGGGATTTCAGACATGGTGTCAAAGAGAAAGATGCTCAGTATGCTTTGACATTTCATCATGAATCGTCTTACAAACGAACAACGCTTGCAAATTATTGAATTTTATTATCAAAATGCGTGCTCTGTTAAGAAAGTTCATTGCGCGCTTCCATTTTATGGTCAGTTTAATCGACCCACTGAAGCGGCTATTCGGGCTATTGTGACTAAATTTCGCACCAAATTTACATTGTTGGACATTAAACCACCAACACGCTTACGTAGAGTGCGAACTGAAGAAAATATCGCAGCTGTATCGGCCAGTGTTAATGATGACCACCAATTTTCGATTCGTCGCCGTTCGCACCAATTGGGTCTCTGTTACTCAAAAACGTGGAAATGCCAAAATTGGACTAAGCGGATGGACCACCTAAGACGCAGCCGCGGTCAACATTTAAATGAAATTATCTTCAAAAAGTAAATGTCATGGACCAATCTAACGTTTCAAATAAAGAACCGATGAGATTTTGCAAATTTTATGCGTTTTTTTTTTTTAAAGTTATCAAGCTCTTAAAAAATCACCCTTTAAATGGGTAAAATTTATAGGGAGGGATAAAGTTTTTTCTAACAAGTACCGAAAATACACCAAATAACCCCCAAAAATTTTCACATGACTTTGATTTTTTTAAATTTTTTAATTTCAATTCAATGCTGTTCCATAATTTAGTTATTTTAAATTATTTCTCGATTTTTAAAGACGACCTCAATATTTTTCCCAAAATCCCCCAAAGCATGCATATATATTTGTATGTTCTCTGATATTCAATGGACGCTATATTAAAAAAAACAACCTAGCCTTATAAAAAAATATATAATAGAAGTAATTAAATGAATATATTTTAAGCTGACTATTGTGAATGTTAAAAAAATTAATCCTTGTATTGTGTTCTGAGCTGCGAAAATGTTTAATGTGATAAAAAAATCGCAAAAACATCCAAACTTTTGGTCTCCCATGTATGTTTTAATGGGCTTCCAGTCATGAAATATCCCCAAGATTTTTTTTACAAAAACAAATTACGCTGCAAAAATGTTACTCAGTTTTATTTAAAAGTGTATGAAATTTGTCGTAGAATATTTTTTCCATTCACAAAAAAATGTTCTACAAAAATTTTCCTCGTACTGTTTTAAGTAATATCTCTGAACACATTCTATACTTAAAATGTACGAATCACAAGATTCCTATCCTATGCTGATTCATCATATGAATGGGAAATATTGACACCCTTTATAAAATGACTGGTATATTTATATTTATTTGTATACCCTCCACCTCTAGGATTGGGATATACTCAAGCATATAAAGGGTGATTTTTTAAAAGCTATAGGAAAGTTTTTCAAAAAAAAAACATAAAATTCAGAAAAATTCATGAAATCTTTATTTGAATCGATAGTACGGTCCATATAATTTAATGTTTGAAGATTATTTCATGCAAATGTTGACCTTGAATGCGCCTCAAATGGTCCATCCGCTTAGTCCAATTTTGGCATTTCCACGTTCTTGAGTAACAGAGGCCCAATTGCTGCGAACGGCGACGAATCGATAATTGATGATCATCATTAACACTGGCCGCTACAGCTGCGATATTTTCTTCAGGTCGCACTCTACGCAAGCGTGTTGGTGGTTTAATGTCCAACAATGTAATCGACGCTTCAGTGGGTCGATTAAACTGACCAAAAAATCGAAACGCGCGATGAACTTTCTTAAAAGAGCACGCATTTTGATAATAAAATTCAATAATTTGCAAGCGTTGTTCGTTTGTAAGACGATTCATGGTTAAATTATAGACCAAACTGAAGATGTTTGACAGTGAAACAAAACACGAAACGTGCGTCAGCTGTTTAAACCAGTGTTGCCAAAAAGATAATAGCTAAAACTTCACCCTTTAAGTTCTTGATCGTCATAAAATTCTAAGATGATCTAGCCATGCATCACTGATAAGACATTTTTCGAAATTTGTAATTTTAAGGGATTAAATGGGATAAAAATTGTACCACAGCCCAGACCAAACAACTGGTGTTTACAAATGCAAATTGAAGGAATTTTTCTAAATTCGTACTTTTAAAGGGTAAACGAGAAAAGCGGGATAAAAATGGTGCCAACAACCTGGATGACGCTACAATAATTAAATTCGGTGCGCATATTCGTCTTACAGTGTAGATGAGTAATAACAAGGAATTTTGCGATATTTGTACTTTTAAGGGATTAAATAGGTTCAAAATTGTACCACCGCCAAATGGTACCAAAAGACTGGGCCTAGAATCTTGAAATTTGGAACGCATATTACTCTTATAATGCGAATACGACCACGAAAATTCATAAATTTAAACTTTTAGGTGTGAAATTGGGTAAAAACGGATAACAGCGGTACCAATCATGAAATTCGGTTTGTACATGCATAGAAACACAAAATTAATATATTTTTCGAAATTCGTACCTTTTTATATCCCTATGGTACCAACAACACGTCTGAAGCTAGAATCGTGAAATTCGGTGTGTATATTCCTCTGACATTACTTGATTTTCAATATTTATACTTTTAAGTTGAACTTGGAAAAAAGCGATTAAAATGGATACTGCAATACAATAGGATTGTCAAATGTGTACTTTAAAGGGGGAAGCGGATCAAAAGTGGTGCAAAAGGTACCAACCAAAATTGGTGATTTGGGATACAGATAGTACCAATCAAAGTTTTCAGCTAGAATATGAAAAGAAATTCGTATCTTTAAGGGCACAAGCGGCACAGAAAGAGTTTTGTGTGATTATTATATTCATTATATAAACATTAAATATTTGTTCCATTTATAAGTTCAGAATTCAAGTCACGCACCGGTATAGAAGTTATGGTTTCAATTTTCACTTGGATAGGGACTACAAACGACGCGGAAAAGCATACATATTTTGTAGGTTTAAAGTGATTATAAAAACACTTTAAAATCTCGAATTGCAACTAATTTCAACCATACGTATGGAAGTTATATCAGTTTTATTTTGACCAAAGCTTATGTCAATTTGCGTGGAAAGAATAGAAGTTATATTAGGTTTAATTTTACGTACGGTTCGTTTGTTTTGGAATATGGACTATACGTGTGTGGGTACCATAAGATGTATATCAATTTCCCCCATTTCCGAATTTAAACTAAGTTTGGAAAAATAGTACTATGTGCAGAGTTTGAATAAATTCATTAAGTCCCTTCCAGAGTCATCGTGTATACCAGCGAGCTAGACAGACGTGAGAGGGACTTGGGACATACATACTTATGGTTTTAAATCTCCACTTCAATGCGTTACACTTTTTTCTATCCCTACTAATATATACGCTCCTACTCTGTAGTGAGAGTATAATTTATAATACTTTATATGCTTTTTTGTAGAAAAATTTTTTCCATTTTGTGCCTATAAATTAAACTATTGAATACGTATAAACGCTGAAAGTAATATCCTTACACTAAGGCAATTTCAAAATATAATAAAACAGTTTGAATACCGATACAAACTACTGTCAATACCATACAAATTTTCCGCGTACGAAGTTGCGGGTATTTGCTAGTTTATTTATAAAATAATTTTTTCATTATTTTTTGTTTTGCTTTGGCATTATTAACATTTTCCTGTATGTCACTTAACTTCTACGAAAATCGACACCTCTGTGGAATGCAATCCATGATGGAGTTCGGCCCGGCCGAACCTAACGCCTTTTTTACTTGTTTTAATTAAAGGTGATGATTTTCAATAAAAGTTACATTAGCAGTGATCTGCATGAAAATTATCATCGGTTTTCGTGTTACAATAATTAAGTGACTTCACTGCATTTTCAGACAAAATATTACTTTTTACTACAGCTAATTATGGATTTTTCTTAAAGGACTGCAGCATTAGATTTTTGAAATGCTATTGCGACTAATATCACAATATAGTTTTTTATACAACTTGAAATAATATTTTTGCGAATTTTTATTCTTTGGTCGAGTTTCCATTTACAAAGACATCGAAGTTTTAAATGACATGTCCTCTTCCATGAATATTCACCGCTTTCGTGCAAATCATATTATCACAATATGGGTACTAAATTATAGTGGATAATATCTGTTAAATATAATTGAAATTGTATGCTTCTATCTGCATTAGTTTAACATTAATATCCATTTCAACACTTCGCCCTTAAAAAGTAAAACTAAATAAACTGGAACTTTTTAAGGGGGAAATTAAATAGTTGTCAATGCTAGACTGGCTCAGACAGAAGCATGAAATTTAAAGTATATTCAAAAGATATTATCTTCTTTAATTTAATTTCAATATATTGTAAACGGGATTTGCACAAAAACGCTTAAAATTCGTGGAAGGGTTCGATGTCCTTTTAACAGGAAACTTAAGTGTTTTTTTATGGTTTTGTCACGACCTATCTAAAACCTGCCATATGTCCCCATAATATGAAAAATTAAAGCATTTATAACGTCTAGGATTCTAGGGATTCTGGGCTATTTCCACTCCCGAGTTCCTCGGAATATATAAAATCATGAACTCAGTCAACATTCTACAAATTTTCGTGTAGGGCAAACCCTTGTTCAGTTGCCAAATGTGCAACAAAACTTAAATGCACTTGGCAAAATGGCTACTATTATTTCGCCACAAAACTATATATACGTATATATATCAAAATAACTTGTTGAACACATTTTTCTTTACCAAAGGCCGAGCCAAACCATATTGAGAAAACCAACAGTTTAAATTTAGTTAAAACTTAAAATTTATTTACAAAAAATCAAAACAAAACAACATATTGAACATGAAAATTAAATTACTTAAATAAAAACACAATTTTCGGTAACATAAAATTATTAAATTAAAAATAAATTATTGTACTATTATGCATGTATGTAGTAATGAAAAATATGTTTAAAAATTGGAATTAATTTTTTGTTAAAAAATATTGGAATTGATATTGAAATTAGGAAATACTTTTTTTTTTCTAAATTTATAGTAAATGAGATTTTTATTGTTTAGAATTTAAAAGTTTTGAAAATTTCTAGTTAGAAAATATTGTAATACCTCGAAAATGAAAAAAATTCTTGTTTTTTCTAAATTTAAATCGATTGAAATTTTATTGCTTTACTATTGCAATGGTGGTGGATGAGGGGCAGGTATTTTTTATAATTGTCTTTTTTAGTTAAACACTATTGTAATATCTCGGAAATAAAAAATCCTAAATTTAACTTAATTGAGATTTTTTGCAGTATTATTCAGTTGGTTGCTATCGGCAGCTATTGTTTAGAATTGAAATTTTCGAAATATCGTAATATCTCAAAAATAAAAAATATTTTTTTTTTTAAATTTAAATTAATTGATATTTTGTTGTAGTATTATTTAGTTGGTTGCTATGGTAGTAGATGAGCGGCAGGCATTATTTCGAATTTTCAAATTTTCAAAAATTTTAGTTAGCAAAATAAAAAATACCTATTTTTTCTAAATATATATTTATTGAGATTTTGTTAAAGTATTCCTATATAGTTGGTTGCTATGGTAGTAGTCACTTTTTAATATTAATAATGGTAGTTTGTGTTGTATTTGTTGTTGTTGCTGCTGCTGCTGCTGTTTTTCACAATTAAGATTATGTAAAATAATTGAGCAGCGTACATTTCACTGTTGTACAATCCGGCAGTGACGTGAATAAGTAACATGACAATTTATAATCGTAGATGAACTCACATGTGGGGAAACTAGATAGGAAACAAAAAAAGAAATAAATAATAAATTTAGCAAGTTACTTTTTTTGAATAGGAATGTGAATTTTTGATATTCGGCCTATATTTTAAATTTTTTATTTAAATATTAAAAATTGAAAAATAATTTTTAATATTTAAAAAATAAACTAGTATTGAGAATATGAGATAGCCTTTACCTTATTGTAAAAAACCAGGTACATTTAAAATTGCACAGAATGCCGTAGGGCTTCTTCAGCTGCTCCTTTTTGTTGACCACTGTATTCTGTAGATTGTAGCCATCGTAACGGCGCCAGCAATGATTTAAATCTCCTGGGGAAGAAAAGGGGAAATATTGTTAAATGCACTTAGACTAGAGCTTAAAATATAGCATAGAGTCTGCACAAATAATTAACCTATGCCCACGAAAAAGGGTTTTCAAATGGAAACGGGTGTACTTGCATTGCATGAACTACAGATTACTGTGACTTTGAACAAAATTGGAAAATATTAAAAACTTACTTCCAAAGTGGTGAGCCTTTAACTCAATCTATAAGAAATTTACTTGGACAATTTTCGAGAAGAGATCGGCCTTCACGAAGTTCATTTTCCGCCAAAAACATTTTTCATTTTGAGAAGCCAAAAAAATAAATTCAAAAATTTTTAAAAATAATCAGCTCTTTTTTATAGTCGAATCTAATTTAAAGTTTTAAATGGCCCATCCTATATATACCCTCACTCTTAGAGAACAAGTGTATGGAAAGAAATAAATTTTACTTGGCGGGTTAAGAGGGTCCAGACCTTCCCAAAAAATGATCCTTATAAAATTTCAGAATTATAAAATTTTTTCATTTAGTAAGATCAGAAAATGAAAACTTTGATCTACTGTCCAAAGAAACTCAGACCAATAATTTACTCAACATGCCGTTTCAGAATATTAGGGTGTCTAATCTGTTCCAATTAAAAGGTCTTAATTTGTTGGACTGTGTTGTTGAAGGAAATTTTGAAAAAGATTCTCTAATTATTATTTGTCTTCCCAATCTGACAATATTACATATCTGCACATTCACCGGACAGTGGTTCAGAATCAAAATTCATCGGCCAAAATTCCATAGCTTTATTTCTGATAGTTCAGTAAAAAACTGCAATTAGACAAGCACCCAAGGATTATTTTGTAATATTAACATTGAAAATCGGGCTATCGAATATACTTTAGAAATTAGGGCAAAGTTGGCAACTTTTGTATTTTTTTAATTTTAAAGAAAAGTATTTTTTTCAGTTGATGTTTTTATAACACAGGATGGAGGTATATTAGGTTTGTCATTCGATTTGTAACGCCCTGAAATATCGACCCGAGACCCTAAAAAGTATACATATAATTTTGTTCGTCCTAAAATTCTAAGACGATCTAGCCATGTCCGTCCGTCTGTTGAAAACATCTAAACGCAAGGAGCTATGAGGTTAAAATTTTCCATAAATGTGTCTCATAGTCGTAGTTCGGTTGGGATTGCAGCTGGGCGAAATCGGTTCAAAGAGAAAAAATTTTCCTCTCTCAAGGACTGAAAAATACCCATAATATCTAGTGTATTTCAGCACATTTTTCAATATATCTGCTTATATTTACTTGATATTGGTAATGCGCATTCCCCATATATAGGGTCCGCCAAATAACTTTTTTTTTGAAAATGCTATAAAAAAAACTACTGAATATTTTCTCTTTTTTATTTGAAAGTACAATCCTTCCGATTAATAATGGAAAATAATTTCATTCAAACGGCTGCCTCGGGCACCCCACAAATAATAGTCCAACGGTTGAATAGTTGAAAAAAACGTTAGATGGCGGACCCCATACCAATGTCTCCTATGGTTTACCTTTTCCGCTCTAGAAACCACATATTTCAACAAATAACTTTTTTAAAAATGCTATAAAAAAGAAACTAATGAATATTTTCTCAAATTTCTTGTTTTATTTGAAAGTACAATCCTTCCGGTTAATAATGGAAAATAAGTTCATTCTGAGGGCACCCCACAAATAATAGTCCAACGGTTGAATAGCTAAAAAAACGTTAGATGGCGGACCCTATATATATGCACCAGTGACTCTTATTCAATTTGGCAAAAAGATATCAAAATGGTGCAATAGCTAGAAATACGAAATTCGGCGTGTACATTCATCTAACCGAAAGGATACATAATATAAAAGAATTTTTTTCTAAATTCGTACTTTTAAGGGATAAAATTGGTACCAACCAAAAGTCTGCACCTAATGAAATTAGGTGTATACATTCCTCTAATTGCGTATACTCGTTAAATAAAGGTATTTTTTTAGGGGGCGAAATGGAAAAAGGGGGATACAAATTGTACCAAGTAAATGGCTACAGCTAGAATAATAAAATTAGGTGTATACATTCCTCTGACTGCACAGTCAAGCAAAATAAAACAAGTAAGGAAAGGCTAAAGTCGGGCGGGGCCGACTCTATGATACACTCCACTTTCTATCCGAATACAATTCTATTCGGTGAAAAAGTGAATGATTTTTGTATCCTGTAAATGTATGTGTTTGAAAAACAAGTAAAAACGGCGTTAAATTCGGTCGGGCCGAACTTTATATACCCTCCACCAGTGATTGCATTCCACAGAGGTTGTCGGTTTTCGTAGAAGTGCAGTAATATTATAGGAAAGTATAATTTTTTTAATATAGCCAAACCAAAACAAATACAAATATTGAAAAATTAATTTTATAAATAAATATAATATTTTAATTATTTCAAACCACGCTTATAAGGTAATGCTACCAATACGTCAATTCAAAAAATAAATATTCTTATATTTATATTTTCAAAAATATTTTCAAAGCCATAAATTTTGGTAAATAGTGGGTGCTACAGTTGGTTGTATTTCCATTCAATTTGAATTCCAAAAGTACAAATTTTGAAAATATATTATCAGACGTACATAGTGCAAAATAACCTAACTTCATGATTCAACCAATTTTTGCCGTAAAAGGAAAAGTACGAATTTGGAAAAAAAAACTTTTTATTTTGCGTGTCTATGCAGTCAGAGGAATGTATACACCGAATTCCATTATTCCATTTGGTTGGTACCATTTTTACCCCCTTGACGTATCTACGCAATTAGAATTTTATCATTCTAGTTGTAGTCGTTTAGTTGGTACTATTTTTATCCCTCTGTACCATTGTATCCCTTGAAAGTACTAATTTCGAAAAATTCGTCTATTTTCCGTGTCTTCGCAGTCAGAGGAATGTATACTCCGAATTTCATGACTCTAGCTGTGGTCATTTGATTGGTACTATTTTTATCCCCTTTTTCATTTTAACCCCAAAAAGTACGAATTTCGAAAAATCTGTTTATTTTCCGTGTCTAACCAATCAGAGGAATGTATACTCCGAATTTCATGACTCTAGTTGCGGTCATTAGATTGGTACTATTTTTATCCCCTTTTTTATTTATTATGAATTACAATACAAAGTAAATTTATATTCTAATTTTGGGTCCATGGATTGAGCCGGGGTGACTAAGACCATTGTGGCTAGTTAATGCAGCGACAGACCAGAGCCTCTGGTGGGAATCGAACCCACAACCCCCACGCTGATAGCCGAGCACGCTACCAACTCGACTACCGGGGCGCTCCCCCTTTTTTCATTTTAACCCCAAAAGGTACGAATTTTGAAAAATCCGTGTATTTTACTTATCTATGCAATCAGAGGAATGTATACACCGAATTTCATTATTCTAGGTACAGCCGTTTGGTTGGTACCATTTTTATCCCTCTATTACCATTTACCCCTTAAAAGTACGAATTTGGAAAAAATACTTTTATATTATTTATTTACTCAATTAGAGGAATGTACACACCGAATTTCATGTTTCTAGCTATTGTCGTTTAATAAGTACCATTTTTATCCCTTTTCACCCCCTACAAATAAGAACCACTTTATGGTGCACGTTTTTGCTATAAGGGGAATGCGCATACCAAATATCAAGCAAATATGAACAGTCATATCCAAAAAACATGCTTAATACGCTTAAATATTAGGGATTATTATGGGTATTTTTAGTCCTTGTGAGGGAAAAATTTTTCCCTTTGGGCCGATTTCGCCCATTTCAATCCCAACCGATCTACGACTATAAGACGCATTAATGAAAATTTGAACGTTCTAGCTCCTTTCGTTTAGATGCTAGCGTGCTTTCAACAGACGGACAGTCGGACGGACGGATGGACATGGCTAGATCGTCTTAGAATTTTATGACGATCAAGAATATATATACTTTATAGGGTCTCAGGTCGATATTTCAAGGTGTTACAAACGGAATGACAAAGTTAGTATACCCCCATCCTGGAGGTGGAGGGTATAAAAAAAAATTATTTAAATAAAGTGCTTCAACAGCGGAAATAATCAAATCGGTGACGAAATTTGTATAGGAGCTATATTTCTATATCTGAACCGATCTGGCCCATTTGCACCAGAACTGTTTCTAGTTGAAATATAAGTTGTTTTGCCAAATTTGATGAAAACCTGTTAAAATATGTGGTTTCTAGAGCGGGAAGAGTCAAATCGGAGGAGATATTTGTATGGGAGCTATATATGAATCTGAACCGATCTGACCAATTTTTACCAGAGCTATTTCTAGTTAAAATATATGGTTTTTTACCAAATTGGAAATATGTGAATTATGTGGTTTCCAGAGAGGAAAAAGTAAAATCGAGAGCAAAATTTTTATGGAATCTATATCTAAATCTGAACCGATTTCCTTCAAATTGAATAGCGTTCGTCCTTATCCCATAAAACTTCATTGTGCATTAGTTATAAAAACAATTGCGACCTGTACTTTGATTACTAGAATAGATGAACAGACGGGCATTGCTAAATCGACTGAAAAAGTGATTCTAAATCGATAGGTATAATAAACAATGGGTCTAACTCGTTTCCTTTTCGGTGTTATAAACAAATGCACAAAGTCATTATACCCTGTGGTGTAGGGTATAAACATTTGATAATATCAAAATGCAAGTGATTTTGACTACACGCATGGATGCCGGTTTTGCCACTTTGTATGGGAGGTTCCATAAGGGGTGTGTAAATATCGCCCATATTCCATGCGAATGTAACTGCCATAAAGCAATTATAAAAATATTTTCAAATACCAAAATATAGCTAATTCTGAGTGTCCGTGTGAAAGTTACATCGGTTTTAATTTAACATTGAAATATGAGCTATTTGTGTGGGAGGCACGTGAAAAAACTCAAACTAAGTTTGGGAAAAATATTACCATGTGCCAAGTTTGAATTGATTCCTTAACTCCGTTCGACAGTTATCGTGTACACCAGCCAGCTTGACAGACGGACGGACGGACATGGCTCAAACAGCTTAAAAAGTCGTGAAATGAATTTGGTCCAAACATATTTAGGGTCTTAAGTCACTCCTTCAATGCGTTGCATTTTTTCTGTCCCAAGTGATATAAAATGTAGAATGAGGGTATAAAAAGAATTAGCACAAAAACGCGTAACATGTAATTGCGGAATATTCACCATCTTGCTGTAGATTACAGAATTTAGATTTAAAACTCTATATGTATTTTGAAAATACCTCGAGTTTAGACATATTTTCAACAATTTTTTAAAAATATTTCTACAATACTTGCATTAAAACATTTTTTTTTTGTAAAAACTCTGAACTTGAAGATTCCATAACTAAAGTGTTACTTTTTATCAATGAGAAAAAAATATATGAGTCATTCCATGTCAAGCGGTACAGTTTTTGAGCTCGATAGCTGCGATTGTTTTTAACACTTTTAACACTGAAAAACACAACTTTTTCAAAAATCGCCTGTAACTCCTGAAATACGTTGCCGATTTTAATGTGTTATACCTTGTTTTGAAGGTAATTTCAATTACTTTTAAAATATTGATGTAGTGTCTCATAGCAGGGTTAATTTTTTTTTAAGTTTTTTAATTCTTTTATTTCGATTTTCGAAATGATTACACTAATCCATTTTGTTGAAATTTTAAAGTAGTGTGCTCAGGTCTATTTTTAAGCTACTGCGTGAGTTTGAAAGTGGTGAAATGATGGCTTCTAGTCTTTACGATTTTTTTTACAAAATCAACCAGATTTACAGTGAAAATTCATCAAAATTTTAATTTTTGCATTAGTTCATAAACACAAGGTATAAAAATAATAAAAAATTCAAGAAAAAGTAGGTACCGCTTGACATGGAATAATTCATATCAATTTGAACTTTTCACAACTTCTTCATTTTAAGTCAGTGCAACTGGAAAAGTAAACAACACATGCCATTGATATTTTTGGTTGTGATGTAGAACTTTATGTTCGTTGAATAAAAATTCTTCAAAAATCTAAATTTTGATGTTTGAATTAGTCTCCATTTTGGCGATTTCTTTTTTAACCTCCCCTATCAGAATCCGTTGTTAGAACCTTGTAATTAATTTAATTAATTAATTTTGTTCCACAGTTTTATAAGTGAATTAATTTTTCTTGCAGAAGTTAAAAAATTTCCAAATTTTCAAAATCTTGAAAAAAAATCTTAAGTCAGTTAAAGTTAATTTCAATATTCCAAAATATGGAACAGTCAAAATAATGCTCAATAATGTGAATCGATTCAATAGACTCTGTTAGACTTTTTCTTGTGGCGTGTCCTTAAGTTGCAGATCTACGCAATAAAAATCGAAAACTGGGACAATCGTTTGTCTTTAGACGGACCTTCGGGGGATACACATTAAAACAAGTTAGGAAAGACTAAGGTCGGGCGGGCCGACTATATGATACCCTCCACTTTCAACGCCATTACAAATTCAATTCAAGGACCGTAAGACCCACTTTCACAATGTTTGTTTTCCGGGCGAAATATAACGTGTTCAGATCAAAACCTGTTGAAATGTGTGTCTAGAGCAGAAAAAGTCAAATCAGGAGCGACATTTGTATGGGAGCTATATATAAATCTAAGCCGATTTGTCGCATAGTTCTAATTAAATTATAAGTTGTTATGACAAATTTGAGAAAAAATCTGTTTTTAGAGCGGAAAAAGCCAAATAGTGAGTGAAATTTGTATGGGGGCTATATCTGTCTATATCTAATCTGAACCGACTTGATGTCTTTAGTTGAAATATAAGGTGTTGATGAAAATCGCTTAAATTATATGGCTTCTAGAGCTGAAAAAGTCAAATCACTAGCGACATTTGTATCTGAAGCGATTTCCTTCAAATTAAATAACGTTCGTCCTTGACCGGGAAAACTAAAGGATTTTTGTAAGGATGGGATAATAATTGTGACCTGTACTCTGATTACAAGAATAGATGGACGGACAGACAGACGAACATGGCTAAATCGATTCAAAAAATGATTCTAAGTCGACCGGTATACTAACCAATGAGTCCACTTTACAATTTTTGTTCTTTATAACAAGTGCTACAACTTTGCCTCGGATAGTAAGTCAAAATTCCAAACGGTTTGCAAGATATGAGCCTGAGAAAATGATCACTTTTTGCAAAAATGACACTGATGTCCAAATCTTTGGGGGCCCATAAAAACGTGCATGACTTTGGGCAGAACTGGGAGACACAGGACTTTTTTTTGGTCTTTTATCACGTAGTGGTGTCCGTATATGGTTATTATTTTCGTGTTTCGCTGTGGTACGTTTGTGTGTGTGGGGGGTGGGCTATGTGGTTGATTCTGATATTATGGGACAATTTGGAACTCATTTTTGGCATTGAAGTTTTTGACAGAATTTAGTATTTTCGATATGCAGTTTGATCCTATTTAGAAAAGCTATTTTTTAATTGTTAAGCAAATTATACGAAGTTTTAATAATAATAAAAATAGAAAAAGGGGAATAATTCATGTTAGTATGGAAGGGAGGGTCACTAGAGAATCAAGCAGGCTCACATCTACTTTTTAATTGTCCAATTTCTCTATTTATCTCTACCATCTGACAGTTAAAATCTATTTAACCACCAGAGTCTATTTTCTGTGAAGATGAACTGCCCCATGGTCGAGCATAAGGTAGCCATGAACCTGATATAGTCCATATTTTCAACTGGGGAGTGACTCTCCAAAATGTTATTTCAAGTAAATATCGTCCGTCCGTGATCGACAAAAGCTGTTTGTGCCCAAAAGCATAATAATAGTTAAGAGTGGAGCTTTACACAGCCACTAAACGGATTTGGTCCAAACTTAAGTCACTCCTTCATTGCGTTACACTTTGTTTCTGTCCCAGAGAGAGAGAGAGAGAGAGAGAGAATAATTGAAAAAATATAAGTAAGTTTGTACAATCCCCGAAAGTTTGGTTCATATCCTTCTCATGACTTTTGTAGGCCACTTGATGCATGAACGTTCATCCGTCCATTTTTGTACCAATCCAGTTTGTATACCTAAAGACTTTTGAAAGTAGTGCAGGGCTATATTCAAACTTTGGACTTATTTGCATGTTTGTCCCAAACTTTGTTTGAATAAGGCTGTATCTGGGTCCCATTTTATTGGGTAAGATTTTGTAATAAGTAAGCGCCAATATTTTTAACTATGGGTATGATCTGCAAAGGATGTGTTCTGGGTCTCATTTTATTGGATAAGAGTTTTTAATGTGTAAGGACTACCATTTTCAGCAATCAACCAACAAAATTTTATATTTGATTTTCAACACAAATGTACTCCAAACTCAGAAAGGAAATCACCAAGTCACAACACTCTTATCACCATCACCGAGGCTTACTCTTGATATGGCCGCCACGTTCACTATGATGATAGTCACGTCCTTCCAGCGGACTGCCATGACCATTGGTCGCCTCCACGCCGAAGCTACTGGTGCTGCCGCTGCGCCGGCCACCATTTCCGAGTCGGCCTATGCCGCCACCGAAAAACAGGAAATACCACAAAATCGCCGAGCAAACAACAAATATCAGCGTCATTAATTTCGCCATAATCACCACGAACGAATAGATGAGCCGACCGACCGAATATCCACAAAATTGAAATTGGCGACGACGACAATGGGTGGTAATTTTTTTCTTTTTGTTGTTTTTTTTCAGTTTTTTTTTTGAAGGGATGTTGTTGTCTACAATTTTGTTTTTGGTGGGGGTTGTTTCTTTTCTTTTGATTTTTTTTTCCTGAATATTTTCTCTAAAAGTACGCCAGAGCGTATAGTGCGATTCGAAAGTAACGCAAAGTGTTTAAGCCCAACGATAGATGTCCCCGAACTGAATACATGTTCACGACGGCAAAAAATCCAATGTGGACTGTGAAGATCATCGTGTCATCACTCTGTAATACCAGAGAGCGCGCGCAACATCTCCAGCACTTGGCACTTGACTCTCGGTGATAATGACGAGCGCGATGCCAGTGCATGCCAGTGATGTTGTTGAAGGTGGCGACGATTCTGCTGCCACCTGCGCCGCAAGCACTGACGCACAGCTGTCGCTGGTGATGCTGCTGGTGCTAGAGCGAGCGCTAGCGCAAGTGCTAGTGCTGCTGCTGTCACTTGTGCGGTTGGCGTTGCTACTGATGATGATGAATTTTAAACTTGATTTTGTATTTTTGTTTTCAATTGAAATGAAATGGAAAACAAGCCACAGTGGTAATAGCACAGTGGTTGGCAAAGGTTTTGTCACAAACACACACATTATGCAAATGAGAATGTGATATACCTCCACATTATATACCCACTTAAAAAATCGATCTAAATACATTCTAAAATTATTAATATTAATTTATATTTTTCATATTTTTTGTCATAATAATAATTTATATTTTTTTGTTTTTGGAAAATTTTTAAAAAATTATTTTTGGCCTGAAGCCCACTGTAATTAAGAAATACATTAAATATTGGTTATTTTCCGTCCTTGTTAGGGACGCATTCACAATCGGAGATGCTTCGATATTTATGTCATCCTTTTGCTTGGTACCTTTTTTATCCCGTTTATCCAATTTTGACCCTAAATGCATGGATTTGGCGAAATTATTTTGTTTCCCGAGTCCTCATAGCCAGAGGAATGTATACAACGAATTTTATGATTCCAGCTGCTGCAGTTTGCTTGGTACCATTTTTGGTAACTTTTTCCAATTTTTGTCCAAAAAGGTACGAATTTGATGAAATTATTTTCTTTTGTGCGTCTTCATAAGTCAGTGAATTTCGTGATTCCGGCTACAGACGTTTGCTTGGTACCATTTTTACCCCTTTCCCTTTTTTGACTTCAAAAGTGCGTCTACTACATAAGTATGTTGTATACATCGCATTTTATTGTTCTATTCATACCCGTTTGCCAGGTACCATTTTTATCTCTTTTCAGCCCATTTTGCCCAAAGAGTCAAAATTTCCAAAAAAATCACTTTATTTTTCACGTATACTACGTAAGCCACGATTTGTCTGTTACCAATATTATCCCTTTTCCAATAGTTGGCTCTATAAGTACGTATTTCTCAAAATTCCATTAATTTTTCATTCATATATACTGAATTCTATTATTCTATTCGTATCCGTATGGTTCGTACCATTTTTATCCCTTTTCACCCCATTTTGCCCAAAAAAATCAAAATTTCCAAAAGAAATCCCTTATTTTTCGCGTATACTCTGTAAAAGCGTCGAATACACCGAATTTCATTATTTCGGCTACTATTTACTTGGTACTCTTTTTATCCCTCTGTTTCCATTGTATCCCTTGAAAGTACGAATTTAGAAAAACCTTTATATTTTTCGTGTCTACGCAGTCAGAGGAATGTATACACCAAATTTAATCATTCTAGGTGCAGCCGCTTGGTTGGTACTATTTTTATCCCTCTATTCCCATTGTACCCTTTAAAAGTACGAATTTCCAAAAATTTAATTAATTTTTTGCGTCTACTACATAAGTTCGTCATATACACCGAATTTTATTATTCTATTCGTATCCGCTTGATTGGTACCATTTTTATCCCTTTTTCATCCCTTCTCGCACCATTTGGCAAAAACGTAAAAAAATTCCAAAACATTTCTTTTTTCGTATATACTCCGTAAGAGCGATATAAAGAGTGATTTTTTTGAGGTTAGGATTTTCATGCATTAGTATTTGACAGATCACGTGGGATTTCAGACATGGTGTCAAAGAGAAAGATGCTCAGTATGCTTTGACATTTCATCATGAATCGTCTTACAAACGAACAACGCTTGCAAATTATTGAATTGTATTATCAAAATGCGTGTTCTGTTAAGAAAGTTCATTGCGCGCTTCCATTTTATGGTCAGTTTAATCGACCCACTGAAGCGGCTATTCGGGCTATTGTGACTAAATTTCGCACCAAATTTACATTGTTGGACATTAAACCACCAACACGCTTACGTAGAGTGCGAACTGAAGAAAATATCGCAGCTGTATCGGCCAGTGTTAATGATGACCACCAATTTTCGATTCGTCGCCGTTCGCACCAATTGGGTCTCTGTTACTCAAAAACGTGGAAATGCCAAAATTGGACTAAGCGGATGGACCACCTAAGACGCAGCCGCGGTCAACATTTAAATGAAATTATCTTCAAAAAGTAAATGTCATGGACCAATCTAACGTTTCAAATAAAGAACCGATGAGATTTTGCAAATTTTATGCGTTTTTTTTTAAAAAAAAGTTATCAAGCTCTTAAAAAATCACCCTTTATATACTGAGTTTCATGATTATAGCTGCTGCCATTTAGCCGGTACCATTTTTATCCCTTTTTCCCGTTTTTAACTCTAATAGTGGAAATTTCTAAAAATTCCTTTAAATTTTCGACTACATGCACTTATATGATTGTAAACATCGAATTTTATGATTCTAGCAGCCAATTGGTCGGTACCAGTTTTATCCCTTTTTCTCAGTTTTGACTCCAAAATTACGAATATCGAAATAAATTATTATTTTGCGTGTCTACTTCGTAAGAATGGCATAAACAGCAACTTTCATTATCTCAGTTGCATTTGTTCGATTGGTACCATTTTTATCCCTTTTCGGCCCATTTGGCCAAAAAGTAAAAATTTACAAAAAAAATCATATATATTTCATGTCCACTCCGTGATAGCGACATATACCGAACTCCATGATTCCAGCTGCTTCCATTTGGATGGTACCATTTTTATCCCTTTTTTGACTGCAATAGTGGTAATTTTTAAAAATCTCTTCATTTATCACCTCCAAGTAGTCAGATAAATGTAACATCGAATTTAATGATTCTAGCACCCAATTGATCGGTACCAATTGTATCCCTTTTTCGGCATTTTGACCCTAAAAGTACGAATATCGAAAGATACCATTATTTTGCTCGGCTACTCGGTAAAAATAAAAAATAAACAGCAAATTTCATTATTTTAGTTGCCGTTGTTCTATTGGTACCATTTTTATCCCTTTCGTCCCGTTTCCCGCTAAAGGTGTAAATTTCTAAAAATTCCTTTATATTTCAGAAATTCTTAAAAATCTCTTCATTCATCGCTTCCATGCAGTCAGTTTCGATCCCCATTCAGCCATTTAGACGGTACCATTTTAATCCCTTTTCTGTTTTTTTAGCCCCAAAAGTACGATTATCATTATTTCATTATTTTGAGCGTCTACTCTCTAAGAATGACATATACAGCAGATTTCATTATTCTGGTTTCAGCGTTTCGATTGGTACCATTTTTATCCCCTTTCGCCCCGTTTCCCCCTCAAAGTACTAATTTCACAAAATCCTTTCAATTTGTGTATTTGTGATTGTCTGAAAAATGTTTACACCGAATTTAAGGATTCCAGCTGCCCTTTTGCTGGTACCATTTTTATCCCTGTTCCCTTTTTTGGACTCCAATAGTGGACATTTTGAAAATCCTTTCATTTTGCACCATCTTGCAGTCAGAGGAATGTGAACACCGAATTTTATGATTCTAGCGCCCAATTGATCGGTACCAAATTTATCCCTTTTTTCGGCATTTTGACCCTAAAAGTACGAATATCGAAAGATTTTATTATTTTACATGTCTACTTCACACTACTGACATAAACGACAAATTTCAATATTCTAGTTGCAGCGATTCGATTGGTACCTTTTGTATCCCCTTATGCCCGTTTCCCCCCTCGAAGTACTACTTTGAAATTATACCTTTAATTTGTTTGTCTATGAATGTCTGAAAAATATTCACAACGAACTGCTTCCATTTGGTGGGTACAATTTGTATCCCTTTTCCTTTTTTTATTCTAGCACCCAATTGGTCGGTACCAATTTTATCCCTTCTTCGCCATTTTGACCCCAAAGTTACGAATATCGAATGATCTCATTATTTTACGCGTATAGTTGGTAAAAGTGTTATATATACCCAATTTCAGTATTCTATTATATATAGTGCCAACCTTTGGGTCGGTACTATATTTATCCCCTGTCGTTCCGTTTCCACCCTAAAAGTATAAATTTCGAAAATTTTCTTCATAAGGCTCGTCTACACAGTCAGAGGAGGCTCGTTTACACAGAACTTCGTGGTTTCAACTTCAGCCATGATTGTACTATTTTTAACCCTTTTTTCCCTTGTTACCCCTTAAAAGTACGAATTTCGAAAATTTCCTTTATTTTCCGTGTCTCTCCCTCTTTTCCCTTTTACCCCTTAAAAGTACGCATTTAGTAACATTTTTATCCCTTCTCCCCCATAACAAATATTGAGTAAAGGCAGAATTCTTTGTTTGTGAAAATATCGCTTTCAAACCACTGTACATTGATTTAAAAGTTGAGCACCTTCCTTTTTACAATCGCTTGGGCACTTTTTTGTGTTGCCTCTCAGCTCTGTACATTGCTCCGGTTCATTCGTTCATTCATGGCGTTGGAGGCAGTGAAATCGTTTCTTTGTTTCGCATGGCATGGATTGTGTTGCGATCGCAGGGGTACGTGCATCCCATGATCCCGCACCGAATGTGCGGCGACGAGTATGTGACAAAAATAACCGAAAGAGTCACAAATGAAATTATGCGAATGCCAGTTACTTGTTTGATTAATTTTAATTAAATAAAATGTTGTTCATACAATACTTTTTCGTTGATGTTTATACATGTGTCCGATACACAGATGGTGGTTGTGGTCTCATCTCCTCATCGTCATCATGATTGCCATTATTTGGGTGAGGGTCGTCATTATGGCTTTGGCTTGCCTGTTCTCGTTTCGTTTTCGTTTCGCAACCCGATTACTTTGAGTTTGATTTCTGTGGCATCATTCATTCATCCATTCATTCATTCATTATAGTGTTGTAAAGAAAGTGTAATGGAATGGGCATAAAATTACACAGTGATACAGGAATTTTGCTCAATTCGTACATTTAAGGGGAAAAAAGGGATAAAAATGGTACCAACAAAACGGTTAAAGGTCAAATCATTCCACCGACCGTATAGACACACAACACAGGATTTTTTCGAAAAAAATTACATTTAGGGAAAAATGGGGCAAAAAGGGATAAAAATAGTACCAACCAAACGGATGCATTTACAATAACGAAATTTTGAGTATATGTCGCTCTACGCAGTCAGACTCGAAAAATTATAAGTATTTCGATATTAGAGTGAAAATGGGAACAAGGGCTAAAATTGGTACCACCAAAAACAGCTGAAGGTGAAATCATGAAATTCCGAGGATACATTCCTCTGACCGTATAGACGCACAAAATAAAGGAATTTTTCGAAATTCGTTACTTTTTGGGAAAATGGGACAAAAGGGGATAAAAATAGTACCAAACAAACGCATGTATCTAGAATAATGAAACTCCGTATATACGTCGATCTGACTGCGCAGACGCGAAAAATAACAAGTTTTTCGACATTATTCTGAAAATGGAAAAAGGGATAAAATTGGTACCTACCGAAAATCTGCAGCTAAACTCATAAAATTCTGGTATATATTCTGTTGACCGTATAGACGCACAAAATAAAGGATTTTTTTTTAAATTTTACTTTTAGGGGAAAATGGGACAAAAGGGGATAAAAATGGTACCATCCAAGCGGATGCAGCTACAATAATGCAACACCGTGTATATGTTGCTATGATTACATAGACGCTAAAATCTCAAATCCTTTGTTATTTGTATTTTTAGTGTGAAAAATGGAAAAAGGGATATAATTAGTACCTACCGAAAATCTGCAGATAAAATCATTACATCCAGATGTAAATTCCTCTGAAAGTGCAGATGTATAAAATAAAAAATCGATTTTTTACTTTAGGCAAAATGGAGCGAAAAGGGATAAAAACAGTACCAACAAACGGGAGCACCCATAATAATGAAATTTTACTTTTAATAAAAAAATGAATAAAAGGGAATAAAAATGGTACCAACCAAACGCATGTACCTCGAATAATGAAACTCCGTGTATACGTCGTTCTGACTGCGTAGACGCGAAAAATAAGAAGTCATTCGGCATTAGAGTGAAAATGGGAAAAGGGATAAAATTGGTATCAACCAAACGACTGAAAGTCAAATCATAAAATTCGAAAGTAAATTCCTCTGCCCGTGCAGAGACGTAAAAAAGAATTTTTCGATTTTTTTACTTTGTGGGCAAAATGGGGCGAAAGGGGATGAAAATAGTACCAACCAAACGAATATGAATAGAATAATGAAATTCGGTGTGTATGAGACTCTTACGTAGTAGACGCGAAAAAATGAAGGGATTTTTAGAAATGCGTACTTTTAGGGCGAATAAAATGGAAAAAGGGATAAAACTAGTACCTACCGAAAATCTGTAACTAAAATCATAATATACGGGTGTACATTCCTATGACAGTGACGACGCGCAACGCAAAGAAATTTTTCGATTTTTTTTTTCTTTTTGGGCAAAATGGGGCGAAAGGGGATGAAAATAGTACCAACCAAACGAATACGAATAGAATAATGAAATTAGGTATACTTGAGACTCTTACATAGTAGACGCGAAAAATAAAGGGATTTTTAGAAATTCGTACTTTTAGGGTCAAAAAGAGGGAAAAGGGATAAAATTGGTACCGACCGAATGGCTGCAGCTAGAACCATAAAATTCGGTGTGCACGTTCCTATGACAGTATAGACGCGTAACATAAAATAATTTTTTTCAAATTTTTACTTTGTGGGCAAAATGGGCTGAAAGGGGATGAAAATAGTACCAACCAAACGAATACGAATATAAATAGGTAATTCGGCGTACGTGAGACTATTACATAGGGCTAGAAAAATAAAGCAATTTTTAGAAATTCGTACTTTTAGGGACAAAAAGAGGGAAAACGGGATAAAATTGGTACCTACTGAACATCAGAAACTAAAATCATAAAAATCGGATGTACATTCCTCTGACAGCGATGACGCGCAAGGTAAAGAAATTTTTCGAAATTTTTACTTTTTGGACAAAATGGAAAGAAAGGGGATTAAAATAGTACCAACGAATAGGAATATAAATAGGAAATTCGCTGTATGTGAGACTCTTACGTAGTAGACATGAAAAATAAAGTTATTTTTAGAATTTCGTACTTTTAGGGTCAGAAAGAGGGAAAAGGGATAAAATTAGTACCTACCGAAAATCTGCAACTAAAATAATCAAAATCGGATGTACATTCCTCTGACAGCGATGACGCGCAAGGTAAAGAAATTTTTCGAAATTTTTACTTTTTGGACAAAATGGAAAGAAAGGGGATTAAAATAGTACCAACGAATAGGAATATAAATAGGAAATTCGCTGTATGTGAGACTCTTACGTAGTAGACATGAAAAATAAAGTTATTTTTAGAATTTCGTACTTTTAGGGTCAGAAAGAGGGAAAAGGGATAAAATTGGTACCGACCGAATGGCTGCAGCTACAATCATAATATTCTGCGAGCAGGTTCCTATGATAGTATAGACGCGTAAAATAAAATAATTTTTCGAAATTTTTACTTTTTGGACAAAATGGGGCGAAAGGGAATGAAAATAGTACCAACCAAACGAATACGAATAGAATAATGAAATTCGGTGTCTGTGAGACTCTTACGTAGTTGACTCGAAAAAATGAAAGGATTTTTAGAAATTCGTACTTTTAAGGTCAAAAAAGAGGATAAAATTGGTACCTAAAATTAGTACCTCCGAAAATTTGCAACTTAAATCATAAAAATCGGATGTACATTTCTCTGACAGCGATGACGCGCAACGTAAAGATTTTTTTCGAAATTTTTACTTTTTGGACAAAATGGGGTGAAAAGGGTATGAAAATAGTACCAACCAAACGAATACGACTAGAGTAATGAAATTCGGTATCTGATTTTTAGAAATTCGTACTTTTAGGATAAAAAAGAGAGAAAAGGGATAAAATTGGTACAGACCGAATGGCTGCAGCTAGAATCATAAAATTTGGTGTCTACATTCCTCTGACTACGTAAATGCAAAAAAATAAAGATTCTTTCGATATTAGTACTTTTAGGGGAGAAAAGGGATAAAATTGGTACCGGCCCAATGGTTGATAAAATTCGGTGTGTACATTCCGCAACATATAGAAATTTCTCGAAATTTTTTATTTTAAAAGAAAACTCGGACAGAAAAGGGGATAAAAAGGTACCAGGCATAAGCATGGAATTTTATTTTTTATTCATTTTATATTTTTGTATGCATTTTGCAGGAAAAAAACAAACTCACTGACAAAAATAAAAATAATTATTGCACTGCGAATAAAAACCAAAACAATACACGTCGCCCCTAGTTTTTTTGTGATAATTTTGCAGTGAATCACTTATCACACATCCATTATTTAACAGCAACAGCCGGAATGGTAATAAAGACAACAAAAGCGCTAATTCGTAGCGTTGAAGTGCCAACAAATTGCCACATATGACATTGATCGTTGAAGGCCATTTTGAGTTCAAAACTGTTGCTGTTTGCAAATGGTGTCATTTCTTTCATTTGTAATTTCACAGAACCAGGTCATTAGCACGTGAGAATTAGAATCGAAGTAACAATACAAAGGAAAAATGTTATGTATGGGTGTAGAATTAAAAAAAAATCGAAATGATATGAGTGATGACTCTATGAAAGTAGATGCACCCGAATGGTGGATATATGATTGGAAGATCAGGTCCTTGGATAGTTATCAGTGGTTTCAACAATTTCCAGACATAAATAATACATTTTTTATATTTACATACATTTTTTTCTAATCTTTTAATTCAAATTTCAAGAACACCAAATAAAGTAACGCTTTAGATTTCCTTCGATTTTTGCTGGAAAAGTATTCGAGATACATTGCAATTAAAATACTCCCGATTTTCATCAACAAAATCGGTCCAGGGGGTAAATTGTTTTCCTAACAAGGACAGGAAATACCACCAATAACATCTACAATTTCGAGTATTTCAGAAAAATTTTGATGATTTCATTTGTATCCATGATCCATACTTTTAGAGGACGAAATGGGACAAAAGGGGATAAAAATCGTACAAATCAAACGACAATAGCTATTAACTTATGCTTAATTCTCCCACTAATCTTACATACATATAAAATAAATGGATTTTTATACGCTCCACCTCCAGGATGGGGGTATACTAACTTTGTCATTCCGTTTGTAACACCTTGAAATAACGACCTGAGGCTCTAATAATATATTCTTGATCGTCATAAAATTCTAAGACGATCTAGCCTTGTCCGTCTGTTGAAAGCACGCTAGCATCTAAACGACAGGAGCTAGGACGTCCAAATTTTACATAAATGCGTCTTATAGTCGTAGATCGATTGGGATTGCAACTGGGCGAAATCGGTCCAAAGGGAAAAATTTTTCCCTCACAGGACTAAAAATACCCATAATATTCCCTAATATTTTAGAGTATTTAAGAACATTTTTTCAATATGTCTGCTTGTACTTACTTGATATTGGGTGTGCGCATTCCCCCTATAACAAAAACGTGCCCCATAAAGCGATTTTTATTCATAGGGGGTGAAATGGGCCAAAAAGGAATAAAAATGGTAACTATAGAACGACAATAATATAAAAGTATTTTTTCCAAATTCGTACTAACCAAATGGCTGCACCTAGAATAGTAATAAAATTCGGTGTATACAATCCTCTGATTGCTTAGACACGAAAAATAAACGGATTTTTCGAAATTCGTACTTTTTGGGGATAAAATGGAAAAAGGGAATAAAATAGTACCAACCAAATAACCCCAGCCAGAGTCATGAAATTCGGAGTATACATTCCACTGACTGCGTAGACACGAAAAATAAAAGCTTTTTTTCCAAATTCGTACTTTCAATGGATAAATTGGGTACAGAGGGATAAAAATAGTACCAACTAAACGACTACACCAAGAATGATGAAATTCGGTATGTTCTAATGTAAAGGGTGATTTTTTAAGAGCTTGATAACTTTTTTTTAAAAAAAAACGCATAAAATTTGCAAAATCTCATCGGTTCTTTATTTGAAACGTTAGATTGGTCCATGACATTTACTTTTTGAAGATAATTTCATTTAAATGTTGACCGCGGCTGCGTCTTAGGTGGTCCATCCGCTTAGTCCAATTTTGGCATTTCCACGTTTTTGAGTAACAGAGACCCAATTGGTGCGAACGGCGACGAATCGAAAATTGGTGGTCATCATTAACACTGGCCGATACAGCTGCGATATTTTCTTCAGTTCGCACTCTACGTAAGCGTGTTGGTGGTTTAATGTCCAACAATGTAAATTTGGTGCGAAATTTAGTCACAATAGCCCGAATAGCCGCTTCAGTGGGTCGATTAAACTGACCATAAAATGGAAGCGCGCAATGAACTTTCTTAACAGAGCACGCATTTTGATAATAAAATTCAATAATTTGCAAGCGTTGTTCGTTTGTAAGACGATTCATGATGAAATGTCAAAGCATACTGAGCATCTTTCTCTTTGACACCATGTCTGAAATCCCACGTGATCTGTCAAATACTAATGCATGAAAATCCTAACCTCAAAAAAATCACTCTTTACATACCGAACCAGGTTACAAGTAAAAAAAAAAAGTTCGCCGTACACCTTCGAATATGAAGTATTATTGAAAGGTAGTTTCAATAAAATTTTTTTTATTTTTTTATGCCGAACGTAGGGGTCGCGCTTTTACATTTTTCTATATAACTTCTGCATTTATAAACGGATTTTAAAGTGTGATACATCGATGTTTTTGTCTCGACGAGGCCGATTTTTTTGTCTTTGAAGTCATTGAGCTCATATTCGAAGGTGTACGGCGAACTTTTTTTTTTTTTGAGGTACGCCCTAATGTACATCCCTCTAATTGCGTAGTTTACGTGTCTACATAAGGAGATTTTGGAAAGTCGTACTCTTAAAGGGGTGAAATGGAAAAAGGGAATAAAAATAGTACCAACCAAATGGCCGCAGCTAGAATAATGAAATTCTAATTCTAATTCCTCTAACTGCATAGACACACAAAAAAATTATTTTTTCAAATTCGTACACTCTACTTTTACGTCAAAAATTGGTTGAATCAAGATAATGGATTTTCGAAATTTTTACTTTTGGAATTAAAATAGGATGGAATATGTTGACTTGAAGTATTATTTCGATATATATAGTATAAACGTATTGGTGGCCTTGCCTTATAGCGTGGTATGAAATAATAAATTTTTTTTTTTTTTTTGGTTTGGCTATGTTAAAAATTTAAATTTTCCTGCAATATTACTGCACTCTACGAAAATCGGCAGTCGCTGTGGAGTGCAATCCATGGTGGAGGGTATATAAAGTTCGGCCCGGCCGAACATAACGCCTTTTTTATTTGTTTTTGTTCTCCTTTTTATTTTATAGTTTTTATCTTTCATTTTTATTTTATTTTTGAGTTTTTTATTCTTTTCACTTTTATTTATATTTTCGTTTTTATTGCTATTTTTATTTAAGTTTTTATTTTGTATGTAAAAAATGTAAAACATTTTTATTTTAATTTTATTAATTTTTATTTTTATTTTTATTTTTATTTTTATTTTTATTTTTATTTTTATTTTTATTTTTATTTTTATTTTTATTTTTATTTTTATTTTTATTTTTATTTTTATTTTTATTTTTATTTTTATTTTTATTTTTATTTTTATTTTTATTTTTATTTTTATTTTTATTTTTATTTTTATTTTTATTTTTATTTTTATTTTTATTTTTATTTTTATTTTTATTTTTATTTTTATTTTTATTTTTATTTTTATTTTTATTTTTATTTTTATTTTTATTTTTATTTTTATTTTTATTTTTATTTTTATTTTTATTTTTATTTTTATTTTTATTTTTATTTTTATTTTTATTTTTATTTTTATTTTTATTTTTATTTTTATTTTTATTTTTATTTTTATTTTTATTTTTAGTTTTAATAATTATCACTAGAAATATTCGTACACATATTTGCTTTAGTTTTTCATATTTTTATTTATAACAAGTATACAATATAAATCCTTAATCTATGGCATATAAACATATTCTTTGAAATGGTGATATAAACATTTGTAAATATATACTTCCTCATCTGCCATTAAAGAAGGTAAAGGTCTCATTGCAATGGACCTCATAACAATCGGGCAGAGTGGTGAAATGCCGGGACAAACGTAAATCGAATATAAACTCACAATAGGGAAATCTGTAATGATAAAGAATGGAAAGAATATTAATAGAGTCAGTGTGAAAAAGAAATAATTCAAAATGTGAAAATGTGATTTGCTGAAGAAATAAATATGGAGTAATACAAAAATCAAAACTACTAATAATATAAACATATTTCTATAATAAAAAATTATCTCATTTAGTCAAAAATTATGTCTCATTGTAAATATAATGCAAAGGAACTGAGCATCTCGGACAATGATAAGAGGTAAAATTTTTTTGATATCAATTAAAAAGCTGGCTAACGAAATAAAGTTCCTTAGAAATATATATATAAATATCTTTATATGCTATATTTTCCAACACTCTCTATTTTGTTCAATACCTTTAACTTAACCTTTTAAAAAATCGTTTTCAAATTCTTCACACGCTTCCACAGAAACACTGTTTCATGATTCGAGTTAGTTTCTTATTAAGAAAAAAGCCAACAACATTTTGCTGCTGTGGAAAAAATTCTCAGTGCATTCGTTCGAATTTGATACCAAAGGATTTTGCCGGTATTTAGTAAAGAACCAAAGTAGAATCCAACCAACATAATTGAAATGTTAGCTGGAAGTGGTAGTCAGAAAATGTGTTTTTTTTTTTGCTGTTCGTGCCAACTGAAAATACAAAGACGGACGGACTGACGGCAGCCAAATCAAGCTAAAAATCGGAAAAGTTTCTGTGGGGGAGGGGGGTGCGCTTAAATAAATATTGTTGGGTTAACTTACACTGGCTGAAACCACAGAAAACATTGATATGTACATAAAATGCCAAAAGGGCGTTTAAATTCACCGTCGGGCGTTTGAATTGAACCGGAATTATGTTTTTTCCAACACTGAGCAGTCCATCCTGTTGCAATTGCAGCGATTGTTGTAATTGGTGTACAACAGTCAAGTGATGACGATGACGATGCCAACGACGACGACGACGATTGTTGATGAAGTAAAGTTAGTGTTGGCAAAGGATGCGGTTTGGGGCCGTGTGGCAGGTGGCAGTGGCGTCATCCATGGCCATGTGCGAGTTGTTGTTTGCGCCCAGCAATCACCCCAGGATGGCCAGCACATGTATCCAGTTACGAAAAATTGATAGCAATTGTTTTGTTGTTCAAAAAACATCACATCGTTGTTGCATCAACAATGGCCGCACCATCGTCACCATAGCCCCACACATACCATGATGAGGCGCGTGTTTGTGTGTGTTATTAATATCATCACGTAGTATCAGTAGATGTTGTTGGTGTTATTTTTTCGCCATCGTTTGATAAATTATAAAAAAGAAGAAAAAAACAAAAATAAAAAATAAAAAAGATTGTAAAATTTTTCCTTTTTTTTCGAAATTGTAAAAATATTGAACCTTTTGATTGGAGGGTTCAACCGGAAAAGCACGAAAAAAGCCAAGAAAAAAATTAAATGAACATGTAAGTCAAAACGAAAATTGGAAATTGTTACTAGTGGTATTGAGTGGTCATCGAGTAGTTTGGTGGTGTTAAATAAAACATGAGCAGCAGTTTGCTTAACTGAGGATTTGAAAGAGAAACAAATTTTTTTTTTTTTTACAACTTACAAACACAGAACAAAATTTCATTTGACAGAATATTGCCAACAATGCCTTCCTTTTAATTAAACAGTATTTCTAAAATAAGTCGAAATTACTCTATAAATGCTGATCACAATTTCCTTAATTTTCAGGAAAACATTTTTAAAGTTTCAATATTTTTTGTTTTAATTATACGAAGGCTAAGCAATACAAGGCCATTTTCAGGAATGTAACTATTTTTTGTCAAAAGTTTTGAAATTAATCATGAAAAACAAAAAAAAATATTTTAGAAAAATATAAAATGTTCCCCACTTTGGGGATTCGGATTTTTGAAAAAAACTGCAAGTTTAATACTCTTTTCATTACTTATCGACCATTTTGGTAAAAATCTGAAATTTTGGAACATATTTTCCCCACTTTAGAAATTCGGATTTAAAAAATAAACCTGCAAGTATAGTACTCATTTCATTATTTGTCAACCATTTTAGTAAAAAATCTAAAATTTTGGAACATATTTTCCCCACTTTGGGAATTCGGATTTTTTGAAAAAAAAAACTTTATCTGTAAATTTAGTTATTATAATTAGTTGGCAACCATTTAAAAAAAAAATAAATTTTGGAACATAGTTTCCCCACTTTGGGAAAAGAAAAAAGAAAATCTGCAAGTAATCTTTTCATCATTTTATTAAAAATATCAATTTTTGGAACACATTTCTGCACTTTGTGAATTCGTTTTTTATGAAAAACAAAACAAAATCGGCAAGTATAGTACTCTTTTCATCCCACCATTTTAGAAAAAAAAATCTCAAATTCTGGAACATATTTTCCCCTATTTGGTAATTCAGCCGTTTTTTAAAAAAAATTGTAAATCAATTATATCATAATTGTTGTTAATAATCCCAAATTTTGGAAAATATTTTCCCTACTTCTGGGAATCCGGATATTTTTGCAAAAAAGAAGAACAAATGTGTAAATCTGCAAGTCTAGTAGTATTTTCATCATTGGCCAACTCTTTTAGAAAAAAATCTGAAATTTTGGAACATAAAAAAAATCTGTAAATCTAGTAGTCTTTCCATCATTTGCCAACCATTTTAGTAAAACTTTTGGGAATTCGGCCATTTTTGGAGGAAGAAAATAAAATTTATAAGTTTCCCAGCAAAAACTCTCATTACCAAGTAATGTGGGGAATAAGGCAAAACCAAAAACCTTCACTACTTACTTTTCGGGCCCGTTTCTAATTATTTTTATAAAGTGATTTTAAAAAAGTAAGTACTTGCACGCACGCTTACAAAAAGTTAAGAAATAAGTACTTCCACACACGCTTACGAAAAGGTAATAAATAACTACTTCTAAACGAGTTGTACAATAAGTGGCCTCCGGAAGATACAAAATAAGTCATTATTGATAACTAGCCAAATAATGTATTATCAATAATGGGCATAATAAGTGATGAAAACAACAAAAAAAAAATCTTTTAATCTTGTAATTTATTCTCCAATGGCCAACCATTTTAGAAAGAACAAATTTTTCTGAAATTTTGGAACATATTTTCCCCATTTTGGGAACTCGTCTATTTTTGGAAATAAAAACAAAGTCTGTAAATCTGCAGGTCTTGTAAACTTTTGGTCATTTGTCAACCATTTTAGAAAAAATCTGAAATTTTGTAACATATTTTCCCCACATTTTTGAAAAAAACAAAATCTGTTAATGTAGTAATTTTTTCATCAGCCATTTTAGAAAAAAAAAAACGGAAAATTTAGAACATATTTCCAACGCTTTGGGAATTCGTCAATTTTTGGAAATAAAAACAAAGGCTGTAAATCTGCAATTGTGGTACTATTTTCACCATTTAGGAAAACGACTATTAAAAAAAAAAAAACAATATTTTTTGAAAAAATCATTTTAGAAAAAAATCTAAAAATTTGGAACTCATTTTCCCCACTTTAGGAATTAGTATACCTTTGAAAAAATCTGTAAATCTAATTATCTTTACATAATTTGTCAACCATTTTAGAAAAAAAGTGCCAAATTTTGGAACACATTTTCCCCAAAATTGGGAATTCGTCTATTTGTCAATAATTTTAGTTAAAAAATCTCAATCTTTGTAACACATTTTCCCACTTTGGGAATTGGGTTATTTTTGAAAAAAAATCCCCAATTTCCCACTTTGGGAACTTGGCTAATTTTGGAGAGGAAAAATAAAATCTGTACGTCTTGTAAACTTTTCATAATTTTTCAATAAACCACTTTGTGAAAAAACCCAAATTTTGGAACATATTTTCCCAGCTTTGGGAATTCAGCTATTTTTGAAAAAATCTGTAAATCTGGTACTCTTTTAATAATTCATACCCGTTTTGCTGAACTTTATATATTTTTATTGATCCTCAAGTTCGTAAAACTTTGAGAGATGTAAACTTGAATGACCAAAAATAATTTTTTTTGGCCAAAAAAAAGTTTTGATGAAAACTTCAATAACTAATATAATCTACCAACGGTTTCCAAAAACAAGATGCAAATTTTCGCCTTTCTAAATGTATCTTTAAAACAAAATCCACAAGTAGTATGGTTATCTTAAATAAAAAAAACATTTCCAAAGTTGGAAACTGGCGAAAAAATTAAAAAATATGTTTGCTGGAAAAATACACACCTATTTCTCAAGTTATGAATTAATAGCGTATACATTTTTGGGAAAATTTACGTATCTTCTATTTTAATCCGATGAGAAACTAAAATCAGTTGATAACACTATGCAACGCAAATTTTTCCGAAGGGCCATGTTAAACATTTTCACTGTGTTTTTGGATTTCTAAACTCGAAAACGATATTAAAATAAATTATGGATAATTTCTTTTAAGATTTAAGATTTGTCTACTAATTTTGGAAATATAAGTTCGATCACATCCGCTCACATCACAAGACAGGAAGCAAAACAAACATAATCATGGTGGGCGCCGAGGCTTATACTTATTAACAATTCATTTCGATAACTCTCAAAGCTTATACTTATTATCGATTGATTGAGTTTGAATTGATATAAGTCATACGTACCCCTTACATTACCAAAAAACTCGCAGATCTTAAACATACAAACCCCACTCCACCATTATTTTTCAACAATTTATACTGAAGACATATCAATATCACTCAGTCATTCGTATCCAAATGCAAGCCAGGGGGAACAAGCTACCAAGACGTATGCTTATTATCGATTGAAAGCGAATTTAAATTAATATCATTCATTCGTACCCCATTCATCGCAGATTTTAAACTTACTAACTCCACTCCATTATTATTTATATTGCTAACAAATCAATAATACTAAACCACAAGTCTGAAAGCAAAACAAACATAATTCTGGTGGCTGCCGAGGCGTATACTTATTAACGTTTAATTTCGATAACCCTTATTTACTTATTATCGATTGATTGAGTTTGAATTGATATAACTCATACCTACCCCTTACTTTACCAAGACAACTCGCAGATCTTAAACTTAGGAATTTCTAAACACCACTCCACCATTATTTTCAACATATTTTACCGAAGACAAATCAATATCACCCATTCATCCGTACCCAAATACAGGACAGGGGAAAAAACTTATGCATATTATCAATTGATAGCGAATTTAAATTAATATCACTCATTCGCACCCTTTACTTTACCAAGACAACTCGCACATCTTAAACTTACAAACCCCACTCCTCCATTATTTTTCAACAATTTATACTGAATACATATCAATATCACTCATTCATTCGTATCCAAATGCAAGGCAGGGGGAAACAAGCTACCAAAACGTATGCTTATTATCGATTGATATTGAATTTTAAATTAATATCACTCATTCGTAGTGAGAAAACTCGCAGATCTTAAACTTGCAAAACTACAAACGCAACTCTATTATAATTTTTCAACTATTTATTGAAGGCAAATCAATAATAACAAAACAAAAAAACAGGAAGCAACACAAACATAATCCTCAAGACTGTCTAGGGGTATACTTATATTGAATTTGAATTAATATCACTCATACGTACTGCACTCGCTCTCAGGAATAGGTACTTGAAACAATTAAACTTTGTCCTCTTAACGATTTATATTGAAGAAATCATATCATGATCACTCAAAATCCTAGAGGAATATACTTATTATCGAATTCCACTGAATTCCAATTAATATCACTCATACGTACTGCACTCACTATCGAGAATACGATTTATATTGAAGAAATCATATTAGGATCACTCAAAATCCTCGTGGCGTATACTTTATAGAGAATTATATTGAATTTGAACTATTATCACAAGACATGAATGAAAACAATCATATTCTTCAAGACTACCAAGGAGTATACTTACTACCGACTTATATTGAATTTTAATTAATAACACTCCTACGTACTGCACTCATACTCTCGAGAATAGGTACTTGAAACAATTAAATTATGTACTCTTAACGATTTATATTGAAGAAATCATATCAGGATCACTTAAAATCCTAGTGGCGTATACTTATTATTGAATTCAATTGAATTTAAGTTAATATCACTCATACGTACTGCACTCGCTCTCAGGAATAGGTACTTGAAATAATTTAACTTTGTACTCTTAACGATTTATACCGAAGAAATCATATCAGGATCACTCAAAATCCTCGTGGCGTATACTTATTATGGACTTATATTGAATTTTAAATTAATATCACTCATACGTACTGCACACACTCTCGAGTAAATTTGGAACAATTTTAAATGCGCCATTGTTCTCTCAACGATTTATTTGGAAGAAATCATAAGAGGATCGCTCAATCCACTATTATTTGTTAAGGATTTCCAATGAAATCACTCATACGTACCCGCTTCCGTTAAGTTTATCAATAAGACAGCAAATATTATACAAATTATAAAGAATTTCCACATATATTGTTTGCACAATTTTTCCATTTTCTCTCAAGCAAATGATTTATGAAATTCATAGCAGAACAACAATAAACAAAAGTAAGGCACGACACGGCACGGTACGGCACGGCACGAACACGTACACTTTCGCTTATGAAATTTTCATGGAATCCAAAAAATCCAAAAAAATAAAACACACAAAATCTTTTAAACGTTGATTTTCTGCGTTTCTCAAAATGAAATCCCCCGAAAAATGTCGTTATGCGTAGCGCTGCTTGAATTATACTACATGATAATGGCACTGGCACGGACACGGGCACAGTTACAAATGTTTATCCACTGGATGGATAGATAGATGGATGGATGTATGGATGATGATGGCTGCCGACTGACGGGATGGCTGGCTGACTGGCTGGTGGAGACTGCTGACATGAGACATCACATCACTGATGTGTTTACTTTTCTCTTCACTGTCTTCTTATTTGTTTTGCATCTTGTTGCTTTCTGCTTTTGTTGTGAGTGAAGCAGAAAACCGAAGAAAACAAGATTTGTGGCATAATCTTCACACATCTTGCGTTCCCTCGTTCCCACTGATTCGGCATAAATTGTCTTCAATTGATTGTAATTGCTCGGATTAATGCGATTATAGTCGAGACTCTCGTGAGGTGGGGGCTCGCTACAGCTTGCCAAGGCAACGGGTGTTCGAAAATTGCTAGGGCAATTGCGTCTCAGACAAAACGAAAGCCTGGGTTATACCTAAAAAAGAGACGCAGGTGAATCATAGAATCATAGATAATTCCACTAGCTGTGCATATCTTGAAAGATGATAAAATCTTTATGGCCTATCTATGGCTGACTTTTGTCGCGGGTGTTTTTAGTTTTTATTTTTTCTTTCAATTATTTATTCTATAGCTCATCTCTGGATCACTGTTGACCCACAGCTCGAATTAACATTTGAAGTGTTATTTTTTTTCGTTGCTGCCACACCTTTGTCTCGTTGTTGCTTCTCCCATTGATTCTGCTGCTTTTCATCAGTTCATGTGGTTGGTCTCTTGTCATTTTGTTGGTCGTAAATCTCAAGTTATTGTCTTCAATTGTTCAAGTGCGCAGAGCACCTCATTCTATTTTTATCCATTAAATTCCAGCAAAGTTTTGCGTCTTAAACAAATAGAAGTGTTCGAAGAACGCAGAGAGCTTTGGGTGTTTATCACCCAAACAAATAACATTACAATGAGTTTTCTAGAACTCTTTCGCCGAAAAATAATAATAAATTAATTAATTAATTCGGGAGAAGGGCGCCATTTCTATATAACTTCGATCTGTCTGGAGAAGTACGAGAACCCACCCCCCTCCCTCCGCAATCTTAAGATATCATATCGGAAAAGGCTACAGACGAATTGTACTCTATCAAACTTGCGTTGTGCGCCATTTCCAGTGAACTTTGTACTATCTGGAGAAGGACGAGAATCCACTCAACCATCTTAAGCTAGAAAAAAGCACGGACGAATTATACTCCATCGGACTCATGTTGGGCGCCATTTCTATTAAACTTTTATCTATCTGGATAAGGAGGAAAACCAGCACCCCAACCATCTGAATCCAGCACTCAAAATGCCGTTAAAGATAGATTTTACTCTATCAGCCCTGCGTTGGGCGCCATCTATAATGAATGTAGTACTATCTGGAGTTAGACGAGAACATCCAACCGTCTCAAGCTAGCCTAGCGAATAGCGGAAAAAGTACAAACGAATTTTACTCTATCGACCTCACGTTGGGCGCCATTTCCAGTGAACTTGGTGCTATCTGGAGTCGGAAGAGAATCCAACCAACCGTCTAAATGTTGCATTCAAAGTCCGGAAAAAAGTACAGACGAATTTTACTTTATCAGCCGCGCGTTGGGCGCCATTTCCAGTAAACTTTGTACTATCTGGATAAGGATGAAAACCCCCAACCGTCTGAATATAGCACTCAAATGCCCTAAAAAAGCACAAATGAATTTTACTCCATTTGTCCTGCATCGGGCGCCATTTATAATGAACGTAGTACTATCTGAAGTTGGACGAAAACACCCCAACCTAGCCTAGCGAAGAGCGGAAAAAGTACAAACGAATTTTACTCTATCGGCCTCACGTTGGGCGCCATTTCCAGTGAATTATGTTCCATCCGGGGAAGAACGAGAACCACCAAGAAGCTAACATTCAAGGCCGAAAAAAAACACAGACGAATTATATTCCATCGGCCTCACGTTGGGCGTCATACCTAGTCGATTTTGTACTATCTGGAGAAGGAGGAAAACACCCCAAACGTCTGAATGTTGCACTAAAATGCCGTAAAAAAGTGCAAATTAATTAAACACTATCAGCCCGGCGTTGGGCGCCAATTATAATGAAATACTATCAGGAGTTGGACGAGAACCTCCCAAACGTCTCAAGCTAGCCTATCGAAGAGAGGAAAAAGTACAAACGTATTTTACCCTATCAGCCTCACGTTGGGCGCCATTTGACAAATGATCTTTATACGGTCTGGAGAAGGACGAGTAGCTTAAGATGTTTATCGAAAGCTGAAAAATAGTACAAACGAATTTTACTCTATCGCCCCCAAGTTGGCGCCATTTGTATAGGGTGGGCCATTTAAAATTTTAAATTAGAATCGGCTATTAAAAAAGTACTGGTAATTTTTTCACATTTCTTTGTCACTTAATAATGGAACGCAATATCATTAATATGACTACCACAATTGGCTCGGCAGTAACTCATCCGAACAAGCCAATTTTTCAGGGCAGCCTAAAATCCACACCAACCAGTGACTCGTTGTGGATGCACTGGCTTCTCAATAGTCACGTGTGGCTTCTCTGAACCCCATATGCGGCAATTTTGCTTATTGACATAGCCACCGAAATGAAAATGACCCTCATGAAGGCTGAACTCGAAAATATTCCACGTAAAATTTCTTACAGTTTTCGTTAAAGACTCACTACTTTGGAGATAAGTTTTTAATATATCCCAATTTTGTTCGAGCGTATAGCGTCCCATTTTGCAAATGTCAAACAAAAACCTGAAAATCAAAATAAAAATGGAATGTTATTCTTCCTTTCAAAGTCAAAGTAATCGCTAGTTAAAATTTAAAATGTTACATGGCCCACCCTATAGTTTAGGATGGTTATCAACAGACGGAAAATAATACAGACGAATTTTACTCTATTGCCCCATGTTGGGCGCCACTTTTATATGATCTTTGTGCGGCCTGGTCAAGGAAGATGTCTTGTTTTCTTCGTTAATATGTCTGCTATTACAAACTATAACAATATTTTCTTTTATAAAATTTGTAATTGGACTTGTCGCCCTATTTCAACAAAAATTAATAAAAATCATGAGTTTTACAAATTCTTTTACGTCTACAAAGAGTATCATAACTTCTACATTTATTTGTAGATTTTTTACATATAAACATTGTTTTCTGCGTTGGTATGTTAGTTAAAAAATAAAAATATATGCATTTTTCCTACTTTTTTCTATTTTTTATGATTGTTTTCGTGCAGCAAAAATAGATTTTTTTTTAACAATTTCTTTAAGACTGTTCCTAAAGCACTATTTCTATGTGCAAATGTAATTCTCAACATTTGTAGACATCATAGTTACCATTAATTGAACATATAAGCCGATGCGATCGGACCAATCTATCTAAAATGAGAGTGCAAATATTAAAGGCACCAACGGAGAAAATTTTAGTTTTATTAAAAAAAAATAAACTAAATTATCCATAAATAATTTTTGTTTGCTGATTTTATGAAGCAGCAAAAATAATAACAAAAATAAATAAAATAATAACAACAAGTAAAACCGGGGTTAAGTTCGGCCGGGCCGAACTTTATATACCCTCCACCATGGATTGCATTCCACAGAGGATGTCGATTTTCGTAGAAGTGCAGTAATATTACAGGAAAATATAATTTTTTAATATAGCCAAACCAAAACAAATACAAATAGTGAAAAAATAATTTTATATATAAATATAATATAATTAATTATTTCAAACCACGTAGCCTCAAATCAAAAAATAAATGTTCTTATATTTGTATTTTCAAAAAGCTTAAATACTATAAATATTGGTGGATAGTGGGTGCTACAGTTGGTTGTATTTCAATTCCATTTTAATTCCAAAAGTACAAATTTTGAAAATCCATTATCAGATGTACATAGTGCAAAATAACCTAACTTCATGATTCAACCAATTTTTGCCGTAAAAGATAAAGCACGAATTACGTACGCCCATTTGGTTGGTACCATTTTTACCCCCTTAGCGTTTCTACGAAATTAGAATTTCATCATTCTAACTGTAGTTGTTTAGTTGGTACTATTTTTATCCCTCTGTACCATTGTATCCCTTGAAAAATCCGTTTATTTTCCGTGTCTACGCAATCCTCTGATTATTCATTATTCTAGGTGTAGCCGTTTGGTTGGTACCATTTTTATCCCTCCGTATCCATCGTATCCCTTGAAAGTACGAATTTGGAAAAAAAACTTTTATTTTTCATGTCTACGTAGTCAAAGGAATGTATACTCCGGATTTCATGTCATTTGGTTGGTACTATTTTTATCCCCTTTTTCTATTTTGACCCCAAAAAGTACGAATTTCGAAAAATCAGTTTCTACACAGTCAGAGGAATGTATACTCCGAATTTCATGACTTTAGCTGCGGTCTTTTGATTGGTACTATTTTTATCCCCTTTTTTCATTTTAACCCCAAAAAGTACGAATTTTGAAAAATCCGTGTATTTTACGTGTCTATACAATCAGAGGAATGTATACACCGAATTTCAATATTGTAGGTACAGCCGTTTGGTTGGTACCATTTTTATCCCTCGATCCCCATTTTACCCCTTAAAAGTACGAATTTGGAAACAAATACTTTTACATTATGTATCTACTCAATTAGAGGAATGTACACACCGAATTTCGTGCTTCTAGCTGTTGTCATTTGATAGGTACCATTTTTATCCCTTTTTGCCCCATTTCACTCCCTACAAATAAGAATCACTTAGGTGCACGTTTTTGCTATAAGGGAAATGCGTATAGCAAATATCAAGCAAATATAAACAAACATATTCAAAAAACATGCTTAAATACGCTAAAATATTAGGGATTATTATGGATATTTTTAGTCCTTGTGAGGGGAAATTTTTTCCCTTTGGGCCGATTTCGCCCCGTTTCAATCCCAACTCGATCGTCTTAGAATTTTATGACGATCAAGAATATATATACTTTATAGAGTCTCTGGTTGATATATCAGGTGTTACAAACGAAATGACAGAGTAAGTATACCCCTTATCCTGCAGGTGGAGGGTATAAAAATACCTTAAATATTATGGATTATTTTTTCCCTTATTATGGATTTCTTTCCTTCTGAACCGATTTCGCTCCTTTGTACTTGCAACCGATCTTGAAATAAATTTTGGAATTTTATGACTATCAAGAATATCAATATTTCAAGATTAAGGTGAAGGCCCTAGCAGCCAGTTCTTTTTCTCTAATATTTTCTGTAAATCATATTTGCTTTAAATAAAATAATAAGTAAATATTTCCAGATATTTTTATCGATATTTCAAAAGGAATGACTGAACCCATTCCTTTGTTGGAGAGTATTTAATGTTCTGTTTCCAATTTTGTATTATTACTGATTTAGTATAACCCCCTTCCTACGAAGAAGGCTATACAACTTTCATATTCTTATTACGATTTTCATTTTATATTTTTACTGTTTTAGTATAACCCTATCCTATGGAGGATGATATACAACTTTCATTTTCTATTTCAATTTATCGTTTTATTTTTTTATAGTTTTACTGTTTCAGTATATCCCCATTCTATGGTGAAGGGTAAACAAATTTAAATTTTTCTTATTGTATTTTTTCTATTTTATATTTTTCTACGGAATGCATTTATCTGGGCTATATTTCAATTGGCAAATTTCCAATTGAGTCATATCGAGTTGGGTGGGCAAGTCAAGTCGAGATTACCAGGCTGACATTACAGTTTTCAATTTATTAGGGTCATTAATAATTATTTGAACACTAATTAGAAATGGGAAATGTTAAAGCTAAAACATTAAAATGTTGAATTTATGACAAAGAGTTTAGAAATATTTCAGAAACCATATTTATTCATAGAAACCGAGGATTTTCTTTCAGTTCACTCTGAGAAAGTAAACGTGGGAGTCATACACCAGCAGCTGCGAATATGAACTTTTTGCTACGGACCCTTGTTATACTGTCCTATGGCGCTTCGTTAATAAAGAGTGGTAAAATTTATTTTATTTTATTTATTTTTTAATTAAACATTAAAAATATATATATTTATTTTTTTGCAGAACAGTTTACACCTTACTCTTTGGCTTGTAGGAACTTTCAAGAGTCTCGTAAGTTAGGATTTGTGTTGAAAAAAAAGCTGTGCTTTAAATCGTTTCACATTTAAATATTTTTCTCATTTTTTTTCTAGAGGAATTACACGTACCCCGATGCCAGGCGAACTATTGGTTCTCCACCTGCATCTACAAGTATAGCTGTAACGAGCATGGTGAGATTGAGTAAGTGTAAAGCGAACACTTTACAAACTCCAATGGTGACTTCAATCTTCTTTCCTAGGTTTTGTGATTGCCGCAAATGGAACAGTCATTATGATTATCCGGACTGTGGAGATTTGTATTGTCTGGCCTCAGAAGATGATAGGAAAGGTATTTGCATTTATTTCACCCCACTGGGAATTTGAAAACTTTTATATTTTTTAATTTAGATGTAGCTCACAGGGTTATGCCCTCCACAACCACCATGGAAAGTGATATGTCGAGTGTTGTGGATTCGGATGATAAGTCTTGAGAAGAAGTGCAAGGACCACCGACAGAAATATGAAGTTTAAGTTACATCCAATCAAAGGAGAAACACTTGAAGATGATTTTTGACGAAAAATAAAAAATTCGAATATTGTTTCTTAAAATGTTCTTTTTATTTTAACTCTAACTAAGTTGGATATCTTCTCCAAATAATCTCAGTTCTTTCAGGAGAGTGATATAGTATCAGCATCTCTTCCACTTGGTGCCCAAGTAGCCCTCAATTGAGAAGATGATCTGGTGTCGTCATCTATTCTTCTTAGTGCCTTAGTGGCTCTTAATTTAAGAACAGTCCAAGACTGAAGAGCTTTTCTTTGGGACATGATCTGTTGTCAACTTTAATTCGACGGGGACTTACTGGCAGCAGGGCATTAACTATAAGTTAGATTCAAATGATTAGCTCTCAATTGAGAAGATGATCTGGTGTCTTCATCTATTCGACTTAGACTTCGTGGCTCTTAATTTAAAAACAGATCATCAGAGATGATCTGATGTCAACATTATTTCGATTAGAACTTGCTGGAGCCTATGGAACAGGGCATTACCTACAAGTTAGATTCACAAGATTATCAAGACCCATCCCAATTTAGACAGAGAACGATATTAATCTATCCATTCATTCGTCCATCTAGTACTTGAAGCTTTAGATGACCAGCAATCTAAAACTTCAAATGCCAACACTATATTGAGGAGAGTTTACACTTTAGACTATCTAGTATATCTGCTGGTCACCTCAAACTTCAAATACCAACATTATATTGAGGAGAGTTTACACTTTATACTATCAAGTCTATCTGCTGGTTAGCTCAAACTTCAAAGAACAACACTATAATGAGGAGAGTTTACACATTAGGTGACAGTACATCTTCCATGCCTCATAGTTTCGCTTAACATGCCGGGCAGTTTTTCTAATTGCCTAGTGACACAATTTCATATGTAAGTCACACAGACCAACAATTATTCCATCGATGGCAGCATCATTAATTGCTCTTAATAATCGACATCAATGGTGGGGGGCAGACATAAGCTTGAAGCTCGGCATGATGATGAAGTCAATGCTCGCTAAATGAACAACGAACACTTTTGTCGGCTGTATTGTATTTGACGCCAAAGTTCACTGATCTCTGTGCCTGACTGTCGACAGACAGACTTACATAATTCATTATCAGGATGTGAAGATCTGAAGAATTAATTCCGAAGAATTCATTTAAAGTTAAATTAAATGGTACAAATCGCATGATGTCAGCAAAAGGGGGACATTGCATATTCCATTGCAGACGTACATATAAAAAAGATGAATCTTCTTTAGTAGATTCAAATTAGGGGGGTGGGGAATGGGGATAAAAATGGTACCAACCTAATGGCTAAAGTTGAAATCATGAAATACGGTGTGTAAGTTACGCTGACGGCGTAGACGCGCCACATAAAAGAATTTTTCGAAATTCGTACTTTTAAACACTAAAATGGATAAAGAGGGATAAAAAAGGGCTAAAGTTGAAATCAGGAAATTCTATGTGTAAGCTACACTGACGGTGTAGACACGCCACATGAAATAATATTTTGAAATTTGTCTTTTAGTGGGAAAATGTGGCGCAAGGGGGATAAACTTGGTACCAACCACGCGGCTAAATCTTAAATCATGAAATTCGGTGTATTAGTCTGAGATTCGCTACATAGAGGAATTTTGCTAAATTCGTCCTTTTAAAGGGTAAAGAGGGATAAAAAAGATACCTACCAAGCAGCTTAAATTGTAATCATCAAATTCAGTGTTTATATTACTCTGTCAGCGAAGACTAGCAAAATGAAAGAATTTTTCAAAATTGTTACTTTTATGGAGAAAATGTTACATTGACTGTGGCGCAATGGGTTAAAACTGGCACAGACCAAAGAAATATTAAAAGCGTGTGCTTTCATTTGTAATTTAAATGGGAATAGAGGGATAAAAATGGTACCAACCAAACGGTTGTACCTAGAATAATGAAATTTGGTGTATACATTCTTCTGATTGCATAGACAAGTAAAATACACGGATTTTTCAAAATTCGTACTTTTTGGGGTTAAAATGAAAAAGGGGATAAAAATAGTGCCAATCAAATGACCGCAGCTAGAGTCATGAAATTCGGAGTATACATTCCTCTGACTGTGTAGACACGGAAAATAAACTGATTTTTCGAAATTCGTTCTTTTTGGGGTCAAAATTGAAAAAGGGGATAAAAATAGTACCAACCAAAAGACCGCAACTAGAGTCATGAAATTCGGAGTATACATTCCTTTGACTACGTAGACATGAAAAATAAAAGGTTTTTTTCAAATTAGTACTTTCAAGGGATACAGTTGGTACGGAGGGATAAAAATGGTACCAACCAAACGGCTGCACCTGGAATAATGAAATTCGGTGTATACATTCCTCTGATTGCGTAGACACGGAAAATAAACAGATTTTTCGAAATTCATACTTTTTGGGGTTAAAATGAAAAAAGGGGATAAAAATAGTATCAACAAACAACCGCAGTTAGAGTCATGAAATTTGGAGTATACATTCCGCTGACTGCGTAGACACGGAAAATAGACGAAGTTTTCGAAATTCGTACTTTTTGGGGTCAAAATAGAAGAAGGGGATACAAATAGTACCAATCGAATGACCGCAGCTAGAGTCATGCAATTCGGAGTATACATTCCTCTGACTGCGTAGACACGGAAAATAAACGGATTTTTCGAAATTCGTACTTTCAAGGGATACAATGGTACAAAGGGGGTAAAAATAGTATCAAAGGGGGTAAAAATGGTACCAACCAAATGGGCGCAGCTGGAATCATGGAATTCGGTGTATACATTCCTCTGACTTGATAGACACGCAAAATAAAATGTTTTTTCCAAATTCGTACTTTCAAGGGATACAATGGTACAAAGGGGGTAAAAATAGTATCAAAGGGGATAAAAATGGTACCAACCAAATGGGCGCAGCTGGAATCATGGAATTTGGTGTATACATTCCTCTGACTTGATAGACACGCAAAATAAAATGTTTTTTCCAAATTCGTACTTTTTCTTTTACGGTAAAAATTGGTTGAATCATGAAGTTAGGTTATTTTGCAACAGACGTACAGGCTGATAATGGATTTTCAAAAAATTGTGCTTTTGGAATTAAAATAGAATGGAATTACAACCAACTGTAGCACCCGCTATCTACCTATCTATTAAAAAATTATATTTTCCTGTAGTATTACTTCACTTCTGCGAAAATCGACATCCTCTGTGGAATGCAATCCATGGATGAACTTGTCAAGTAGTTAAACATTTGTGATCTTTAAAAGTGTCCACAACAACGGTTCGGTAGACTTTTGCAGTTGTGAGGGATTTAAAACCCACCTCTCGGAGAGTTTTACAGCTCTAAAAATGAAAAGAGCAAGAGATGATCCTCATGGTCCTTATGGTCGTTCTGAAAGCTTTAAAAATGGCGGATGTGATATGTTCATTTTAAATTTGAGATGCTGTGATACTTTTTTCTATTTTTTATGATTTTTTTCGTACCAGCAAAAATATTTTTTTTTTCGAAAAAAAAAATCATTTTTGCCCCAACTTTTTGCAAACCGTTCCTAAGCCACTATTTCTATATGAATATTTAACTCGCAATATTTGTAGCCATCCATGAGTATCTTTAATTTAACATACAAGCCGGAGCTATCGGACTAATATGTCTTAAAATAAAGTACAAAAGTAAAAGGTACCTACGACGAAAATTATAATTTTATTAACAAAAACCAAATCCATGAACAAACCAAAAATATTTTTTTTCGGTTTGTCCACAAAATCTTTCTTTTTTGTTGCATAGTGTTATTTGCATTTACGAGGCTGTTTGTTGGCCATCAATGCAACCTAATATATACATGTTTATTTTTACAAGAAAATAAGTTAAAATAAAAGGAATGTAAAATAAAAAATAAATAAAATAATAAATGACGTCCTACTAAAATCAGTGGTATCATCTCCATATTGGCATTTTCCAGTTGTCATAAAAATATCTTGTGTATTCATACCAGAGTTGCCAGTTTAGGGGATATAGCCCATTCACAGAACATCCGTTAAAAATACTTTAAATGACATGCTTCAAGCTATATCAGTTTAGCATTAATAACCATTTAAAATTATTCCTCTTAAAAAGTAAAATGTGAATAAATTAATAAACAAAGGGGGAAATTTTAAATAGCTGTTAATACTAAACTAATACAGATAGAAGGATGGAATTTTAAGTATTTTTAACAGATATTGTCCTCTTTAATCCGACACTTATATCGGTGTTATAAGGTGAGAATAAGTATTTAAAATAAATTTTCGAAAAATAATTAATTAAAATAATTTTTTGAAAAATTGTATCCTTTGGAATTTTGTAGGATGAGTAAATGAGAAACTAAAAACGCCAATAATCCCTATTTTGCCTGTCGTCTCAGAAATATATCATACGGTGTATTATTACCCTATACAGGGTAATAGGGCTTTATTCATGTGTTGATATAACAACGAAAAGAAAGCGAGATGGACAGAATCAACGATGATTACACTGATTGACTTAGAAATGATTAAAATTAGATATATCCTGCGGTCTGTCCGTTTGTCTATAGAATCACCAACTTTAGACGTTTCCTGTATTTCCAGAAAGTGATGCAATTGATTATATACTCGACGCTGTCCATCCTTAGCCCATTCTTATTTGCTTTTCAATAACTTTCCCTGAAGGATCATAATAAAAGGGTGATTTTTATTTCACATCATCACAAGCAAATAGTTTCACCCTCCCTCGTCTTGCACGACCCCCTTTTAAGGGGGCGCGAAAGTTATTAGATTTTATGTGAAACCTCATAAAATTTTATCACACCCGCTTACTTACTACTTAGGTTGGATTAATTTCAATGTAGCCCCCAGACAGCAAATGCATTACTTACATGGTCCGGTTTAATCAGCATAAAATCGATTTCAATATTTATGCAAATACATCGAAGCAGGCCCAGTGCAATAAAGTGGATGAGGGCAGGGTAACCGGAGGCGGTTATTTATTGAAACAAAAAAAAAACAACGAGTATTTATATGTAAATACCAGCACTATGGCATGGGGGCAGACAAATTTTGCTAGTAAGAGACAGGAAAAGAAAACAAGGAAAAACAGATTTACTTAGGTAGTTTTATTTATTATTTTTTTATTTTCGAAAAAAGGACAACTTTTGAAAAAGAAAACAAAGAATTTTGTATTTTCACAATGCCATTTTTTTATTTTTTTTTCAAATTGTAAATGTATGATTTTAGTTTGAATTATTTTGGATTTTCACAATTCAATTTTTTATATTTTTTCAATTAGCAAATGTATGATTGCAAATTGAATTATTTTGGATTTTCATAATCCCATTTTTTATATTTTTCAAATAGCAAATGTATGATTTTAAATTGAATTATTTTGGATTTTCATAATAAAATTTTTTATTTTTTTTCACACAGCAAATGTATGATTTCAAATTGAATTATTTTGGATTTTCACAATTCCATTTTTTATATTTTTCAAATAGCAAATGTATAATTTTAAATTGAATTATTTTGGATTTTCACAATTCCATTTTTTATATTTTTTCAAATAGCAAATGTATGATTTCAAATTGAATTATTTTGGATTTTCACAATTCCAATTTTTTATATTTTTTCAAATAGCAAATGTATAATTTTAATTTGAATTATTTTGGATTTTCACAATTCCATTTTTTATATTTTTTCAAATAGCAAATTTATGATTTCAAATTGAATTATTTTGGATTTTCACAATTCCATTTTTTATATTTTTCAAATAGCAAATGTATGATTTCAAATTGCATTTTTTGGATCTTCAAATTCCATTTTTTGTATTTTTTCAAATGTATGATTTCAAATTGAATTATTTTGGATTTTCACAATTCAATTTTTTATATTTTTTCAAATAGCAAATGTATGATTTCAAATTGAATTATTTTGGATTTTCACAATTCCATTTTTTTATATTTTTCAAATAGCAATTGTATGATTGAATTATTTTGGATTTTCACAATTCCATTTTTTTATATTTTTCAAATAGCAATTGTATGATTGAATTATTTTGGATTTACACAATTCCATTTTTTTATATTTTTCAAATAGTAAATGTATGATTTTATTTTGAATTATTTTGGATCTTCAAATTCCATTTTTTGTATTTTTTCAAATGTATGATTTCAAATTGAATTATTTTGGATTTTCACAATTCCATTTTTTATTTTTTTTTCACACAGCAATGAATGATTTTAAATTGAATTATTTACGATTTTCACAATTCCATTGTTTATATTTTTCACATAGTAAATGTATGATTTCAAATAGAATTATTTTGGATCTTCACAATTCAATTTTTATATTTTTTCAAATAGCAACTGTGTGATTTTAAATTGAATTATTTTGGATTTTCAAAATCCCATTTTTTATTTTTTTAAATAGTAAATGTATGACTTTAGTTTGAATTATCTTGGATTTTCAAATTCCCATTTTTTATTTTTTTTGTTCAAACAACAAATGTATGATTTCAAATTTAATTATTTTGGATTTCCAATTCCATTTATTATATTTTTTCAAATAGCAAATGTATGATTTTAAATTGAATTATTTTGGTTTTTCATAATAAAATTTTTTATTTTTTCACACATCAAATGTATGATTTCAAATTGAATTATTTTGAATTTTCACAATTCCATTTTTTATATTTTTCAAATAGCAAATGTATGATTTTAATTTGAATTATTTTGGATTTTCACAATTCCATTTTTTATATTTTTTCAAATAGAATTTTGATTTTCACAATTCCATTTTTTATATTTTTTCAAATAGTAAATGTATGATTTTAATTTGAATTATCTTGGATCTTCACAATTATATTTTTTTAGATTTTTTCAAATAGCATATGTATGACTTCAAAATTAATTATTTTGGATATTCACAATTATATTTTTGTAGATTTTTTCAAATAGCAAATGTATGATTTCAAATTGAATTATTTTGGATCTTCACAATTCCATTTTTTATATTTTTTCAAATAGCAAATTTATGATTTCAAATTGAATTATTTTGGATTTTCACAATTCCATTTTTTATATTTTTCAAATAGCAAATATATGATTTCAAATTGCATTTTTTGGATCTTCAAATTCCATTTTTTGTATTTTTTCAAATGTATGATTTCAAATTGAATTATTTTGGATTTTCACAATTCAATTTTTTATATTTTTTCAAATAGCAAATGTATGATTTCAAATTGAATTATTTTGGATTTTCACAATTCCATTTTTTTATATTTTTCAAATAGCAATTGTATGATTGAATTATTTTGGATTTTCACAATTCCATTTTTTTATATTTTTCAAATAGTAAATGTATGATTTTATTTTGAATTATTTTGGATCTTCAAATTCCATTTTTTGTATTTTTTCAAATGTATGATTTCAAATTGAATTATTTTGGATTTTCACAATTCCATTTTTTATATTTTTTCAAAAGCAAATGTATGATTTTAATTTGAATTATTTTGGATCTTCACAATTTCATTTTTTTATTTTATTTAAAGCAAATGTATGATTTCAAATTGAATTATTTTGGATCTTCACAATTTAATTTTTTATATTTTTTCAAATAGCAAATGTATGATTTTAAATTGAAATATTTTGGATTTTCACAATTCCATTTTTTATATTTTTTCAAATGTATGATTTTAAATTCAATTATTTTGGATTTTCACAATTAATTAAATTTTAATTTGAATTATTTTGGATCTTCAGAATTCCATTTTTTATATTTTTTCAAATAGCAAATGTATGATTTCAAATTGAATTAGTTTGGATTTTCACAATTCCACATTTTTATATTTTTTCGAATTTTATATGATTTTTTAATATGATTTTAATTTGAATTATTTTATATCCATTTCCATTCCAATCATATCCAATCCATTTTTTATATTTTTCCAAATAGTAAATGTATGATTTTAATTTGAATTATTTTGGATATTCACAATTCCATATTTTATATTTTTTCAAATGTATGATTTTAAATTGAATTATTTTGGATTTTCGCAATTCCATTTTTTTATATATTTTCAAGTAGTAAATGCATGATTTTAATTTGAATTATTTTGGATTTTCACAATTCCATTTTTTTTTTTATATTTTAAATTTTTTTATATTATCAAATAGGATTTTGGATTTTCACAATTCCATTTTTTATATTTTTCCAAATAGTAAATGTATGATTTTAATTTGAATTATTTTGGATTTTCACAATTCCACTTTTTTATTATTTTTTTTATTAAAAGTGAATTATTTTGGATCTTCTCAATTTATTTTTTTATATTTTTTCAAATAGCAAATCTATGATTTTAAATTGAATTATTTTGGATTTTCATTTTTTTATATTTTTTCAACCATTGAATTATTTTATTTTTCATATATATTTGACAAGTTTTCTTCACATAGATTTTTGTTTTTATCTTTCTTGCTGACTTTTTTCTTTGGGTGAACTTTGCATTTTTCCTGCGAAATTATTACAGTTTTGTCTATTGTTTTGTTCTCGCCATTGATTGAGGTAAATTACACGGCAAATACACACTCATAGATTTGAATGAAGAAAAACAACACAACACAACCCGAATTCATCAACACACACTCACACAAGGAAAATCGGATAAATTCACACATTAAATGTGAACATCAAGGCAAGGGGTTCTCATCCACACCTAAGCCTCAACAAGTGTGCTTAACCATCCAATATTTCGCCTACACCCAAGACTCTGTATACTTTTTAGACTTAAGCATACTGTAGAGTGGGTCATAGGAAAAATTTATGGTTATCATTTCAAACTAAAAAATTCAGGAAATTTGAAATTGAAAGCACCTCCATAGATATAAATCCAATTTGTTTGGATACAAATTGTTCCGCAATTATAAAAACAAGTAAGGAAAGGCTAAAGTCAGGCGGGGCCAACTATATGATACCCTACACCACTGCCTGCGTGTATACTTGGTACCTTTGAAATTGCCAAAATTTTCATGTGTTAAATTTTTTCTTATATTTCATTTTCAAATGAAGGAAATTTAAAATTCACTTATTTTAAGCGGCTGTGTGAGTTTGAAAGTGGTGAAATGATGGCTTTTAATTTTTATGAATTTTTTTGCGATATTTTTTTACAAAATCAAACAAAATTACAGTGATATATGATCAACATTATAATTCTTTTACACAAGGAATAAAAACAATGGAAAATCCAAGAAAAAATAGGTTATGGAAAAATTTATTTTGTTTTGCACCATCAGAAAAAAATTAAAAAAATATACTTTTCCTTAATCTATGTTTTCTTGGATTTTTCATTGTTTTTATATCTTGTGTTTATGAACTAATGAACAAATTATAATTTTGACGATTTTTCACTGTAATTCTGGTTGATTTTTTAAAAAAATATCGAGAAAAATTCGATAGAAGCGAAAAATAGTAGCCATCATTTCACCACATTCAAACTCACACTGTCGCTTAAAAATTTCAACAAAATGGATTAGTGTAATCGTTTCGAAAATCAAAATAAAAGAATTAAAATTGCAAAAACTTTAAAAAATCTAAAAAAATCTAAATCCGCTATAACACAAAGTGATTTATTATAAAAAATTTAATAAAATTATTATTTATTTATTATAAATTAAATAAAATTGAAATTACCTTCAAAATAGGGTAAAAACATTAAAATCGGTTAAGTATTTCAGAAGTTACATGGAATGACTCATATACAATTTCAAAATTTTCTTAAAATTTTAACGTTTTTTCAACATTTCTAAAAGTCGATTTTAATTTAATATAGTTAAATCGGTTCTTTTACAGTGCAAAGAAAATAAAATATAAATCGTGTGAGAATACATAAAAATTCAACTTTATAAGCAAATAATGTTGAAAAGTTATATTTGAAGGCATGTAGTAAATTAATTTTCCAGGGTAACATTTTTCTTCAAATAAGATTAATTTATGATTTTTTTTTTGAAAGTAACATAATTGCCAATCACGCAGTAGGTGAGCCGAAAAACACCACCCTACTATAAATACCAGCATGAAGAACTAATAATTTTTTACCCTAATAAATTACCCCCTAAAAGAACGAAGTAAGTGGAGCAAATATACAAAAATTTATACCTTTTTGCCAAAAGTGAAATTTTTTAAACATCCCTTTATTTTATTAGAACGATCAATTTCACCCAACCGTATGCTAGAATGGTTTCAATAGACAGACGGACATTACTAGATCGTCTTAGAATACTACGACGGCCCAGAGTCTATATACTTTAATATTTCAAGGTGTTCGAAAAGTAAGGATAAAATTAATAAATTCTCCATCCTATGGTGGAGTGTATAAATAGGAATTGTACAGAGCCACGTGTAAAGAATGTGTAAATTGTTCACGTAGGTTAAATCCTGGCTAATTTTAACATTCTCCATTTATAGTGCTCCATTTATAGCGCCATAAGAAAAACAAAATGTGAAAATTTCCTTGGCAGTAAAAATGACAATAACTAATTATCCACGACTGTGGATATTTTTACACCGAACGATGTAGAACTGCAACCTCTACGTCTGACAAAAATATTGGACACGAGAAGATATTAGGATTATAAGAATTTATTTAATTTCAAAAAATATTCTTTTTTGACAATAAACAATTAAAAACAAGTATAAAAGGCATTAAGTTCGGCCGGGCCGAACTTTACGTAACCTCCACCATGATTTGCATTCCACAGAGGTTGTCGGTTTTCATAGAAGTGCAGTAATATTACAGGAAAATATTATATTTTTTAATATAGCCAAACCAAAACAAATACAAATATTGAAAAAATAATTTTATAAATAAATATAATATTTTAATTATTTCAAGCCATTAATTATTTCAAATCAAAAAATAAATACTCTTATACTTATATTTTCAAAAAGCTTAAATACCATAAATATTGGTAGATAGTGGGTGCTACAGTTGGTTGTATTTCCATTCTTTTTTAATTCCAATAGAACAAATTTTGGAAATCCATTATCATACGTACATAGTGCAAAATAACCTAACTTCATGATTCAACCAATTTGCCGTAAAAGAAAAATTACGAATTTGGAAAAAACGTTTTATTTTGCGTGTCAATGCAGTCAGAGGAATGTATACACCGAATTACATGATTCCAGCTGCGCCCAGTTGCTTGGTACTATTTCGTACTAATTTCGAAAAATTCATCTATTTTCCGTGTCTACGCAGTCAGAGGAATGTATACTCTGAATTTCATGACTCTAGCTGCGGTCATTTGATTCGTACTATTTTTATCCCCTTTTTCATTTAAACCCCAAAAAGTACGAATCTCGAAAAATATGTCTATTTTAAGTGTCTGTGCAATCAGAGGAATGTATACAGAGAATTTCATTATTCCAGGTGTAGTCGTTTAGTTGGTACTATTTTTATCCCTCTGTACCATTGTATCCCTTGAAAGTACGAATTTCGAAAAATCAGTTAATTTTCCGTGTCTACACAGTCAGAGGAATGTATACTCCGAATTTCATGACTCCAGCTGCGGTCATTTAGTTGGTACTATTTTCATCCCCTTTTATCATTTTAACCCCAAAAAGTACGAATTTTGAAAAATCCGTGTATTTTACTTGTCTATACAATCAGAGGAATGTATACACCGATTTTCATTATTCTAGGTACAGCCGTTTGGTTGGTACTATTTTTATCCCTCCGTACCCATTGTATCCCTTGAAAGAACAAATTTGGAAAAAACCTTTTATTTTTCATGTCTACGTAGTCAAAGGAATGTATACTCCGAATTGCATGACTCTAGCTGCGGTCATTTGGTTGGTACTGTTTTTATCCCCTTTTTCTATTTTGACCTCAAAAAATACGAATTTCGAAGAATCTGATTATTTTCCGTGTCTACACAGTCAGAAGAATGTATACTCCGAATTTCATGACTCTAGCTGCGGTCAGTTGATTGGTACTATATTTATCCCTTTTTTCATTTTAACCCCAAAAAGTACGAATTTTTAATAAATCCGTGTATTTTACTTGTCTATGCAATCAGAGGAATGTATACACCGAATTTCATTATTCTAGGTACAGCCGTTTGGTTGGTACCATTTGTATCCCTCTATTCCCATTTTACCCCTTAAAAGTACGAATTTGGAAAAAATACCCTTATATTATGTATCTACTCAATTAGAGGAATGTACACACCGAATTTCGTGTTTCTAGCTGTTGTCGTTTAATATGTACCATTTCTATCCCTTTTCTGCCCCATTTCACCCATCTACGAGTAAAAATCACTTTATGGTGCACGTTTTTGTTATGGTGCATACCCAATATCAAGTAAGTACAAGCAGACATATTAAAAAAATATGTTCAATAATAACTCTAAACTATTAAGGGATATTATGGGTATTTTTTGTCCTTGTGAGGGAAAAAATTTTCCCTTTGGGCCGATTTCGCCCCGTTTCAATCCCTACCGATCTACGATTACAAGACGGTTTTATGGAAAATTTTGACGTCATAGCTCCTTTCGTTTAAATGCAGCGTGCTTAGAACAGACGGGTGGACATGGCTAGATTGTCTTAGAATTTTATGACGATCAAGAATATATATACTTTATAGGGTCTCAGGTCAATATTTCAAGGTGTTACACCACCTCCTGGTGGTGGATGGTAGAAAAAACAATTTTTAGCAATTGTTTACTTCTAACTGCAAATAGGCCTTGATTTTTTCGTTAATATCCCAGCTATTATAAAATATTATAAATATAAAATAAAAATAAAATATTATAAAATAAATTAAAAATAAAAAATAAACTTTGTAAAAAGTAAAAGTACATACAGTAAGACTTCAACTTCCACATTTATCCATAGGCATGAAAATAAAATATTTTAAAATAAATTATAAAATAACAAATAAAACTTTGTAAAAAAACGATTTTTTGTTATTCGTTTACTTCTAACTTTTACATTTAATCATAACTTTTCTTCAAATAGGCCTTGTTTTATTCTTTAGGATCCCAGCTAATATGAAATATTATAAAATAAATTGAAAAATATAAACTTTGTAAAAAACGATTTTTTTGATATTCGTTTATTCACAATAAGAGTTAACACTTCTACATTTATCCATAGGCCTTTTTTATACCCTCCACCTCCAGGATGGGGGTATATTCACTTTGTCATTCCGTTTGTAACCCCTTGAAATATTCATCGGAGACCCCATAAAGTATATATATTCTGGGTCGTGGTAAAATTCTAAGACGATATAGCCATGTCCGTCTGTCCGTCTGTCTGTTGAAAGCACGATAGCGGCCGAACGAAATGAGCTAGGAGGTTCAAATTTTTCCTAAATGTGTCTTATGGTTGTAGATCGGTTGGGATTGAAAGTGGACGAAATCGGCCCAGAGGGAAAAATTTTTCCCACACAAGGACTGAAAATACCCCTAATATTTTGTGTATTTCAGCATGTTTTTTTGAACATATTAGCTTGTATTTACTTGATATTCGCAATGCGCATTCCCTCTATAGCATAAAAGGGCACCATAGAGTGAATTTTATTTGTAGGCGACGAAATGGGACAAAAAGGGATAAAAATGGTACCTATCAAACGACCACAGATAGAAACACGAAATTTGGCGCATACATTCCTCTAATAGAGTAGATACATAATATACAAGTATTTTTTCTAAATTCGTACTTTTAAAGGGTTAAATGGAAATAGAGGGATAAAAATAGTACCAACCTAACGGCTGCACCTAGAATAATGAAATTCGATATATACATTCCTCTGATTGCGTAGACACGTAAAATAAAAGAACTTTCCAAAATTCGTACTTTTTGGGGTTCAAATGGAAAAAGGGGATAAAAATAGTACCTACCAAATGACAGCAGCTAGAATCATGAAATTCGGAGTATACATTCCTCTGACTGCGTAGACACGAAAAATAAAACGTTTTTTCAAATTTGTATTTTCAATGGCTACAATGGCTTTAATATGCTGGTAATACTATGGAATGCACTCCGTGGTGGAGGGTATATAAGATTCGACCCGGCCGAACTTAACGCCTACTTACTTGTTATTTTTAGGATCCAAGCTATTATAAAATAAAAATAATAGAATGATTTTTTGTTCTCCATTTACTTCCACAATAAAAATCACAACGTCTATATTTGCCTATAGATTTTCTCTCATTTCATTTCCCCATCCTGGAGGGTATAAAAATGACGAACGGTTCACCCTAGGTCGCACAGTGGAATATTTTCATACAATCTGCGGCAAAATTTAAAAGTAATACAGTTAGGGCCTGGAAATTTCACTTGTATCCTCAAATTGGATCAAAAACAATTTTTTGTTTAAATCCGCCCACAACCACGCCTACCTCCCGGTTAAGTTAAAATTAAAAAATGTTATAGATTTCTTATTTATGTATATAATAATACAAGTCATTACCAGTGATTTCATTTGAGTCCGCAATTAAATGAAAATTTTCAGTGTCATGCCCAACGCCAAAATAATAATTTTAATTTCTTACAATTTTTGAAATTTTTGATAAAAATTATTTTATTTTTTAATCGATGACAAAAGAATTTTATAACTTTATAAATAACTTAAGATTAATATCGGCCCAATATGTACATGTGCTCGCATGTCATAAAACCTTACATCCCTAAAGTATGCTTTAAAATATTTTCCAAAATCCATTAACAGAGAACAACGAAGAAAGTATTGCTTCATTTTTGGCTTAGAAGGTTTTACCATTTCAGCAATTAAATCGATGTTTGCAGCTATAAGCAGAATATTCTTTTTAAAATGAATAAATAAGACAATAGTTTAACCATATTTGTAAATGGCGAGGCATCGGTAAGCCTCGCGAATATATTTTTATACTGTAGAAAATTAAAAATACTAAATAAATACAACCTTCAAGTAAACCACTGTCTGAAAAGGAAAGAAAAAATTAATTGCACTTTTTTAAACGCAAAAGAACACCTCAAGAGCTCCCATTTTCTAAGAACTAAACGAAATTTCAATACGATACATGGTTTCCGAGATACATCCTAATAAAATAACCTCTATTATGATGAAATTTTCAACTATTTTAGCATTTATGAACTTTAATTGCATCCACAGCTTAAGTTAGCCGCGATATTGGCCAAATCTTTTAGAATATGCTTAATAGGAATGTTCTTTGCAAAATTTAATCAGTAAAGTCGAGATTTGGGCGCATGAAATTCGGGAGTTTTTGTCGCTGATAATACACTGTGGGGCGCACCCACACTTATTACTGGGAATGTAAATCAAGACTATTATAAGTCATTCTAATGATTACTATACGAGACATTTCCATCATATCTGAAAATTCAAAACAAACTAAGATTAAAATGCCAAACAAAACTTTTAGGCTTCTCTGCTTTTCCCCCAACCTCACTGGGATATTATTTGAGTTGAGGAAAACATTTAACTTAAATTTATTTGTTGATTAAATTTGATTTGCAAAAAAATACAAAAAATTAACATGAAAATGTGCGCAACAATTCTTACAAATTGCGATGTTGTGATCAGTTGAATCAAGTGCAGGATTTTTTTAAATCGGCCAAGGGCAAACAGAATTTTGTATAAGAAAATTTCAACCAAGTATAAGTGGGCTGATATTGATATTTCTCGAGGTAACTATGAAAGTGATAAAATGATTAAAAAGGGAGTTTTGTTCATTGATAAAAACTATAAATAAAAAAATATAATATAAATATAGTCTTCAAGATTTCTACAATAGTCCTCCACCATTTTTCTATAAGAAAGGCCAGCCTCAATTGAACTCTTCTACAATTCAATTCTACAATTTTGCCATGTTACCATGTTGCCAAACCGAGCATAGTTTCTATATCATCATTCTGTTCAGTTCAGTTCAGTATTTCACATACAACAGCATTTCACCCACATTTTTGCTCGAGTGTCAGCTGTCACCTTAATTTGTGGGTGAGTGCCACACAATGACACTCAGCGTGTGTAGGCACTTTAGTGGAAGCACTTGAATTTGTGTTGTTTTTTCCAAACCTCCAGTTAGTGGTCACACAAAGAACACTTCACAGAGACAGAAAGAATAGTCGGAATAAATAGTTTTGGAAATTTTTGCTCTTAAACGGATTTTTGTTTTTTGGGAAACTTTTCATTAAAACAAAAAAGAAATAGGAAAAATTTGTAAATTCGAAAATAAAAGTGTAAAAATGTTAAAATATTTACTCGTTTTAGCCGTAACACTAACGTGTTGTTACGGCTTCGGTCAGTTTCACATGAAGAAATACACGCCGCCCGTCGATTCCGATGAACAGGCCACGAACAGTGTTCTGAGTAAGCCGCAAAGTTGCCACAGGACATACAAGTTTGTTTGATTTACACAGAACGTGAACGTTGTCCATTGTTTTAGGAACCTATCGCCGCTGCCTGTGGGAACAATCGAAGTCGTTGCCACGACGCTTGGTGCTGCTCAGTTTGTGCCAGAATTTGTTTTGTGAAAACAATCAAGTCGTGGCGAGATCCAGGTCTATTTTTGTAGTCGAAAAGATGGCTAGACCCAACGAGTAGTTATAGTTTCCAGTTCTCGATTTCTTAGATGCATGCAAAAAAAACACTGAGCTGCTGTGTATTTATTTTACGCAACTATAATTTATTTTTCGACCATTAGAAAATGTTATTCGAACAATTTGTTAAAATTTTGAAAATTTATTTTTAAAATTTTGAAAATTTACTTTTAAAATTTTTATTTTTTTTCGATAATTTATGAGCATACGAGCTGCGTAAAATAATAATACAGCAATAGTATCCTACACCTATATTCGAGGAGCAAACAAATCAGCCCTTGGAGGTTGTGAAAATTCAAAATTAAATTTATTCGTCCGTAAGTTTGGGAAACTTCAAAATTAAATGTATTCGTCCGCAAACTTCAGAACCTCAAATAGATAGAATTGTCAAATATGCTAGCAAATTACTCAAAACAACAAAAAATGCCGAAGGGCTACGTATTTTGACTTACTCAACGCATAAACGATATTAAAAATTTATTATTTTTTCTTTAATTTTTACTAAAATTCCATTTTTCCACACAAATACCTTTAATATTTGTAATCTCATTTTTGAAATATAACTCCGATAACAACATCTTATATATCAAATTAAAGGTATTAACGATGGCTATAAATGTTGCCAATTTCACTTTCACCTAGATACAGTGGTTTAGCAACAGTCTCTAAAAATAGAGTAAAAAATTGTTTTTTAAAAAATAAAAATCTTTTTTTTGCTGGCACGAAAAAAATCATAAAAAATAAGGAAAAAATCGGAAAAAATATTTCGTTATATTTCCAAAAAAAACGAACACTATAACGCACGAAACGGTAACTACACGTAAAAGATCTATAGATAAATGTAGAAGTTATGACACTCTTTGTAGAGACAAAAAAAAAACTAAAAAATCCTGATTTATTTAATTTTGTACAAAATAGCGCAAAATTTGCATTTTCAAATTAGAAAAAATAACATTCTACTCAAGCTTGTAATAGCTAGGATCTTAATGAAGCAAACTAGCCCGAGTTGAATAAAATCGATGGATAAATATAGAAGTTATGGGACTTATTGTAGAAATAAGGGAATTTAAAAAAAAATAATGTCTTTTTTGTTTTTCGAAGCAGATAACTTTAATATTTGTAATCTCATTTTTGAAATATAGCTCCGATAACAACTTCTTATATATCAAATTAGAGATAAGTACAATGACTACAAATGTTGCCAATTTCACTTTGACCTAGAAACATTGGTTTAGCAACAGTCTCTTAAAATAGAGTAAAAAATTGAGTTCCTGCCACGAAAAAATTCATAAAAATTAGAGAAAAAAATCGTAAAAATATTATTATATTTCGTTATATTTCCTAAAAGCGAACAGTCTAACGCACAAAACGGTAACCACATGTACAAGATCTATAGATAAATGTAGAAGTTATGACACTCTTTGTAGAGACAAAAAAAAATAAAAAATCCTGATTTATTTAATTTTTGTATAAATAGCGCGAAAATTGCCTTTTAAAATTAGAAAAAATATTATTGTACTGAAGTTTGTAATAGCTAGGATCTTAATGCAGAAAACTAGGCCGATTTGTATAAAATCAATGGATAAATATAGGAGTTATGGGACTTATTGTAGAAGTAGGGGACTTTCAAAAAATCATGTTTTTTTGCTTTTCGAAGGAGGTAACTTTAATATTTATAATCTCATTATTGAAATGTAGCTACGATAACAACTTCTTATATATCAGATTAAAGATAAGTACAATGACTACAAATGCTGCTAATTTCACTTTCACCCAGAGACAGTGGTTTAGGAACAGTCTCTAAAAATAGAGAAAAAATAGATTTTTTTTATATAACAATCTTTCTTTGCTGCCACGAAAAAATTCATAAAAAATAGGAAAAAAAATCGGAAAAATATGTCGTTCTATTTCTTAAAAGCGAACACTCTAACGCACAAAACGATAACTACATGTAAAAGATCTATAAATAAATATAGCACTTATGGCCCTCGTTGTGGAGGCAAACGAATTTTTAAAACAATTTATTCTAATTTTTTATTTTAAAAATTTCAAACAAAAAATTAACAAATCATAACTTTTTAAATATTTTTTGAGTCTACCATAACTTCTACATTTATCCAAAAATCTTTTACATGTAAGATTTGTATTGTGCGTTAGATTTTGGCTATAAAAAATATATATACATTTTTTCGAAAAAATCAATTTGTTCTTAATATTTTTGAAGGCTGTTCTCAAGCCACTGTTTCTATATGAAAGTGAAATTCGCACCAATTGTAGCCATCATATTTATCTTTAATTCAACATAGAAGCGGGTGTAATCGAACCTATATTTCCCAAATGAGAGTACAAATATTAAATGTACCTGCGTCGAAAAGTGGAATTTTAGTAAAAAATTGAAAACAAAAAATATCCATATTTTTAAGTCTCACAAAATTTTGTCAACTTACTCGGAGTACTTTTCGGATTTAAATATTTTTATTTCGCTTACAATTAGATTGTTTGACACGTTTTAGATTCGAATACTCATTCGAAGTAATTTTTGGAGTTGAAATTGTTTCATTCAAAAACTCATATTCTCGTTATGTTAGCCTTTTTAGGGAAAAAAATGCGGAGTTATTTTCGGAGTTAAAATTCGACTGTTCAAAACGCTTCATATTAGAGTATTCGAATCGGAGTAATTTCAGAGTTACTATTTTTAATTCATATTCAATTTTTGAAGCTTTTCAAGTTACTTTCATTATCTAAAGAAGCTTTAGATTAAAAAAAATTATTTGGAGTAAATTTTGGATTTAAATAGTTTTTAATTCGCTTACAATTCAATAGTTTAACACGTTTTAGATTCTAATACTCATGTGGAGTTAATAATATTTCAATTCTGATAATCTAATATTTTAATATTTGTAATTCTGAGTTAATTTTACTTTCAATTTTATAGCTTTGCGTTCTAAAATTTAAGCCGAAAAATATTTTCGTTATTTTAGTATATTTAGATTAAAAAATCATTCGAAGTCCTTTCGAAGTTAAACAATTCAATTACAATTCGATAGTTTAATATGTTTAAGACTCGAATGCTTTCGGAGTTAAACATTTTTAATTCGCATTCAATTCTGGTAGCCTAACAAGTTCTAAATTATTTCGTAGTAATTTTCAGAGTTGAATATTTCTAATTTTATTTCAATTTTTCAATTGACACATTTTTAAATTCATATGAAGTTGACTAACATTTAATTTTAGGAGAATTGACACATTTTAGATTTGAATACAAATTCGAAGTAATTTCCGGACATAAATATTATTAACTTTAAGGTCATTTCGTTAGCGCATCGAATCTTAGATTCGAAAATGAGTTTGAAGAAGTTTTCGGCTTAAAAGTTCTTTTATTGAAATTCACTTTCGCTCTTAATACAAAATCCCATTCAGAGTAATTTTCATATTTCACTATTTTTAATTTGGAATCAATTTCATTTTTATAGATTTAAACTGTAAAAATTCATCCGGAATAATTTTCCGAGTTTGGAGTAATTTTCGTATATAAATATTTGTAATTCGGAGTTAATTTCATTTTTCAATTTTATAGCTTTACATTCTAAATCTTATAACTTTCTGGGTTAAATATTTCTAATTTTGAACAAATTTGGTGTAAAAAAATTCAATCGAAGTAATTTTCGAAGTTAAATATTTTTCATTTGATTTACATTTTAAGATTCTGAACATTCTGAACAAATTTAGTCCAAATAATTCAATCGGAGTAATTTTCGGAGTTAAACATTTTTCGTTTGATTTATATTTGTTAGCTTTAATAACTCATTTGGAGTAATTTTCATATTTTTAATTCGGAATAAATTTAATTTTTATAGATTTAAATTGTAAAAATTCGTTCGAAATAATTTTCCAAGTTCGGAGTAACTTTCATATTTCAATTCGGAGTCAATCTAATTTTCATTTTCATAACTTTACATGCTAAAACTCATTCGGAAGAACTTTATGAGTTAAATATTTTTAATTTTGAACAAATTTAGTGTAAAATAATTCAATCGAAGTAATTTTCGGAGTTATATATTTTTAATCTGATTTACACTTTATTAGCTTTAATAACTCATTCGGGGTAATTTTCATATTATCAATTCGGAATCAATTTAATTTGTATAGATTAAAATTGTAAAAATTCATCTGTAATAATTTTCCGAGTTCGGAGTAATTTTCGTATTTCAATATTTGTAATTCGTAGTCAATTTCATTTTTAAAGCTTTGCATTAGGAATAACTTTCTGAGGTAAATATTTTTTATTCTGAACAACTGTAGTGTAAAAATGCAATCGAATTAATTTTCAGAGTTATGTATTTTTCGTTTGATTTACATTTTATTAGCTTTAATAACTCATTCGGAATAATTTTCATGTTATTAATTCGGAATAAATTTAATTTGTTAAATACTAAAATTCATTCTGAATACTTTTCCGAGTTCGGAGTAATTTTCCTATTTCAATTCGGAGTCAATTTAATTTTCATTTTCATAGCATTACATTCCAAGACTCATTCGGAAGAACTTTATGAGTTAAATATTTTTAATTTTGAACAAATTTAGTGTAAAATATTGAATCGGAGTAATTTTCAGAGTTAAATATTTTTCATTTGATATACATTTTATTAGCTTCAATGACTTATTCGCAATAATTTTCATATTATTCAATATATATATATATATGTATAGATTTAAATACTAAAATTCATTCTGAATAATTCACCGAGTTCGGAGTAATTTTCATATTTTAATTCGGAGTCAATTTAATTTTCATTACCATAGCTTTACATTCCAAGACTCATTCGGAAGAACTTTATGAGTTAAATATTTTTAATACTGAACAAATTTAGTGTAAAATAATTCAATCGGAGTAATTTTCGGAGTTAAATATTTTTCATTTGATTTGCATTTTATTAGCTTTAATAACTCATTCGAAGTAATTTTCATATTATTAATTCGGAATCAATTTCATTTTATAGATTAAAATTGCAAAAATTCATCTGGAATAATTTTCCGAGTTGGGAGTAATTTTCGTATTTCAATATTTGTAAGTCGGAGTCAATTTCATTTTTAAAGCTTTACATTCGGAATAACTTTCTGAGTTAAATATTTTTTATTCTGAACAACTGTAGTTTAAAAAATTCAGTGGAATTAATTTTCGGAGTTATGTATTTTTCGTTTGATTTACATTTTATTAGCTTTAATAACTCATTCGTAATAATTTTCATATTATTAATTCGGAATCAATTTAATTTGTATAGATTTAAATACTAATATACATTCTGAATAATATTCCGAGTTCGGAGTAATTTCCGTATTTCAATATTTGTAATTCGGAATAATTTTTGAGTTAAGTATTTTTAATTCTGAACAAATGTATTGTAAAAAATTCAAACGAATTAATTTTCGGAGTTAATTTTTTTCATTCGATTAACATTTTATTAGATTTAATGACTAATTCGGAGTAATTTTTTTTTAATTCAGATTCAATTTAATTTGTATAGATTTAAATTCTAAAATTCATTCGGAATAATATTCCGAGTTTGGAGTAATTTACATATTTTAATTCGGAGTCAATTTCAGTTTCGGAATAACTTTCTGAGTTAAATATTTTAAATTCTGCACAAATTTACTGTTTAGAAATTTACAATTTTAAAAATGCAACCGGAGTAATTTTCGGAGTTAAATATTTTTCATTTGATTTACATTTTCACAAGTTTTATATTCAATAACTCATTCGAAGTAATTTTCGGATTTGATTATATCTAATCCATTATGACACGTTAATAAGCTAATCGAATCATGCTGAATCATCATTTTTATAGATTTAAATTGTAAAAATTCATTCGAAATAATTTTCCAAGTTCAGAGTAATTTTCGTATTTCAATATTTGTAATTCGTAGTCGATTTCATTTTATAGCTTTACATTCGAAACAACTTTCTGAGTTAAATATTTTTTAATTCTGAACAAACTTAGTGTAAAAAATTCAAACGGAATAATTTTCGGAGTTAAATAGTTTTCATTTGATTTATAGTTTTGGACTTAAATTTTGTCTCTTAGATATGTTAGGTTTTGATTGTAATATATTCGAATTCCAATGATTTTCGATTAAGTATTTTTTTCTTAGGGTGGGAATTTTTGTTTGGTGATGGAAAGGAGTATATTTCATATACTGTGTGGGGATAACACATCAGTGGTGCTGTTTCTGTATAGAATGATTGTTTATAATAAAGTTTATTAGGCGTCAGTGTTAGTTTGAAAGAGGGAAGTGCTTTATATATTAATATATATTTTACATAGTCTCCGATATGGTGTAGGGTACTTGAAAATCGGCCCATAACCGATTTTTCTTTTCAAAATTGTACTTAATTTTTTTTTTACTTTTATTAATACCTATACTTTGTGCTATCATTTATTTGTTTGTCTCTCCCCTCAATTCTTACTGCCCGGGCACCACAGCTGCTTGGACATTCTACCGGATCAATGTGAACAGGGCGAAGAAGAGGAACTCATGTACAAGCCTTTCCCCGATTGTTGTCCCGTCTATTGCAATCTCAAGCGACGCATGCAGCGATTGAAGACAATGCATTATCGCCATCGCATGTTGTTGGATATGCAGCGCCAGCAAGCTGCTGGTGGAACGAATCTATTGCTCAATGAATATGGCTTGGAAAGCTTGTAGAGCGTGTTGCTCGTGGAAGCAGAGGATATGAATCCCCCACCCCCCATATTAAAACTATTTACCTAATGTAAATAATGTATGATTAATTTTGTAATATATTCAAAATAAATTGTTGACATTTGTATCCTTTGTCTCGAAAGTTGTAAAAAATGCTAAAGGCACCCGGTATTTGAAACGACTCCCCCCTTTTAAGCTGGTACTCAAATCTGCTGTCGAGCAAAATTATAGTGGAGCACAAACCTGATTATATCAATTCTGTTTGCTTCTTCACGTTTTATCGTTGTAAGCGGCCTGATTGATATTAAATGCGTTTTTCATCATGTTGGATGGCGGTTGATGGTGGTAAAGGACGTTTTTTCTTCTTCTCTTCTCTACTCTACTCTTTAAACAGCACTGAACTGCTCTTGACTTTAGTGCGCTCAACTTGATTGCATGCACTGCTGAGCTGTGCTGTGCTGTGTGAAAAGGACGTGGCTAAAAGTCCTCCCCAGATGCAAGAGTGTCAAGAGAGAAAATGTAAAATAACTTCAACATTTCCCTTATTATATTGACATCTATCCAATTGGATATATTTATATATCAAATATATATATTCTTGCTATGACGCATAATCTCCCAAAGATTTCTTCATTCACTCCACAACCCTACATATTGCGTAGGACACAATGAACTGTATCCCTTTGCTACGCTTCTGCTTTATCGTTTTTATTACTTTTTAATAACGACGATAGCATCGTTTACACTATCATCTTTTGATTGTCATTTAAATGGATAAAAAGGTGTTCCAACTTCTCTGCATGTCGCTAAATGGAAATAAAATAGTTTTCATGGAGAGAGAGAGAGCGAAAAAAAAACTACAATATAAGAGTAGAATGCAATAATCGATTTAATAGACTCTATATTGGATATTACGTTCAATTCAACACTAAACCAAAATATGGCAAACTCAGTGTGGAATAAATTTTTCTTTTAAATTGTTAGTTCGAAAATAAAATAAAGAAAATAAAATAAACCTCCACCATGGTTTGGATTCCAAAGAGGCTGTCGATTTTCGTGGAAGTGCAGTAACATCACAGGAAAATGTTATTTTTTAATATAGCCAAACCAAAACAAATACAAATATTGAAAAAAAAATAATTTTACAAATAAATATAGGGTCCGCCATCAAACGTTTTTTTTTCAACTATTCAACCGTTGGACTATTATTTGTGGGGTGCCCTCAGCAGCCATTTGAATGAAATTATTTTCCATTATTAACCGGAAGGATTGTACTTTCAAATAAAAAAAGAAATTTGAGAAAATATTCAGTAGTTTTTTATAGCATTTAAAAAAAAAGTTATTTGGCGGACCCTATACAATATTTTTATTATTTCAAACCACGTTTACGTTTACACATATAGATCAAAATAATACTCGAAGTAAATTCAAAAAAAAAAATATTCTTATATTTATATTTTCAAAAAAGCTTAAATACCATAAATATTGGTAGTTAGTGGATGCTGCAGTTGGTTGTATTTCCATTCTTTTTTTAATTCCAAAAGAACAAATTTTGAAAATCCATTATCTCACGTACATAGTGCAAAATAACCTAACTTCATTAATCAACCAATTTTCGCTGTAAAAGTAAAAAAGAACGAATTTGGGAAAATCTTTTTAGTCAGAGGAATGTATACAACGAATTCCATGATACTAGCTGCTGTCATTTGGTTTGGTTGGTAACATTTTTATACCCTTTTTTTGCTCCCCAAAGAGGATTACAACTTTCTAAAATCTCTTTAATTTGCGTGTCTACGCAATTAGCTGTAGTTGGTACTATTTTTATCCCTCTGTACCCATTGTATCCCTTGAAAGTACGAATTTGAAAAAAAAAAAAAACATTTTATTTTTCATGTCTACACAGTCAGAGGAATGTATACTCCGAATTTCATGACTTTAGCTGCTGTCATTTGGTTAGTACTATTTTTATCCCCTTTTTCCATTTTAACCCCAAATAGTACGAATTTCCAAAAATCCATTTATTTTACGTATCTAGCCAAACAGATGAATGAATACACCGAATCTCATTATTCTCGGTGCAACCAACCGTTTGATTGGTACCATTTTTATCCCTCTATTCCCATTTTACCTCTTAAAAGTACGAATTTGGAAAAAATACTTTTATATTATGTATCTGCTCAATTAGAAGAATGTACACCGAATTTCGTGTTTTTAGCTGTTGTCGTTTGATAGGTACCATTTTTATCCCTATTTCATCCCCTACGAATGATAAGCATTTTACGGTACACGTTTTTATACCCTCCACCTCCAGGATGGGGGTATATTCACTTTGTCATTCCGTTTATAACACATTGAAATATTCATCGGAGACCCCATAAAGTATATATATTCTGGGTCGTGGTAAAATTCTAAGACGATATAGCCATGTCCGTCTGTCCGTCTGTCTGTTGAAAGCACGATAGCGGCCGAACTAAATGAGCTAGGAGGTTCAAATTTTGCCTAAATGTGTCTTATGGTTGTAGATCGGTTGGGATTGAAAGTGGGCGAAATCGGCCCAGAGGGAAAAATTTATCCCTCACAAGGACTGAAAATACCCCTAATATTTAGAGTATTTCAGCATGTTTTTTTGAACATATTAGCTTGTATTTACTTGATATTTGCAATGCGCATTCCCTTTATAGCATAAAAGGGCACCATAGAGTGTTTTTTTATTTGTAGGGGACGAAATGGGACAAAAAGGGATAAAAATGGTACCTATCAAAAGACAACAGATAGAAACACGAAATTTGGCGTGTACATTCCTCTAATAGAGTACATATATAATATAAGAGTATTTTTTATAAAATCGTACTTTTAAGGGGTTAAATGGGGATAGAGGGATAAAAATAGTACCAACTTAACGGCTGCACCTAGAATAATGAAATTCGATGTATACATTCTTCTGATTGCGTAGACACATAAAATAAAAGAACTTTGGGGTTCAAATGGAAAAAGGGGATAAAAATAGTACCTACCAAATGACCGCAGCTAGAATCATGAAATTCGGAGCATACATTCCTCTGACTGCGTGGACACGAAAAATAAAATTTTTCCAAATTCGGACTATCAAGGGATACAATGGCTACAGGGGTTAAAAATTGTACCTACTAAACGAATACAGCTAGAATGATGAAATTCGATGTGTACAATGTACACTGTACATCCCTCTAATTGTGTAGATACGTAAAATAAGAGATTTTAGATAGTTGTACTCTTGAGGGGGCAAAATTGGAAAAAGGGGATAAAAAAGGTACCAACAAAATGGCCGCTGATAGAATCATGGAATTCGGTGTATACATTCCTCTGACTGCATAGCCACGTATTTTTTGTTCAAATTCGTACTTTATTTTGTTGCTTTTACGACAAAAAATGGTAGAATCATGAAGTTGTCTTATACTGCGTACGTGAGAGATAATGTATTTTCAAAATTTATACTTTTGAAATTAAAATAGGATGGAAATACAACAAACCAAACGACTAGCTGAAAATACACTCCCTATCCACCAATATTTAGGGTATTTATGATTGCTCCCTTATATTTACTTTATGAATTGAAGTATTATTTCCATTATATATATACATAGTATACGAATATTGGTAGCCTTGGCTTATTAATTAAATTTCTGATTTTCATACAGTTAAAATTTGTTGCGGCCATTCCTCTTGTAGCTTGGAAGCAACACAAAGAAAATAAAAGTTTTATCTGGTGAAATGGGACAAAAAGGGATCCCTCTAATTGCATAGACACGTCAAAAAGAGGGATTTTTCGAAATTCCTACTTTTAAGGGATATAATTAAAAAAGAGGGATAAAAATGGACCTACCAAACCGCTGAATTTAAAATCATGAAATTCGGTGTATACATTCTGAATTTGAAGACTCGAAAAATGTTTTTTTTTCGAAATTTGTACATTTGGGCGAAGAATGGGGCGAATGGGGATATCTTTAAAATTTATAATTTTTTTATCACTTTGTCTGTATCTAAAAAAGCTTCTTTCTAATGGCGACTGACAATCGCCTAATATTTAGGCATGTTCACTTTCACAATTTCAGCATTTTATTTATATTACAGTTTGAAATAGTAAACAAATATAGTAATGTGCATAAAAATATCAAAATTTTCGTAATATGGTACTGTGCTTCTATGTAAAGTCGACATCTTTAATCTGCTGGTAATACTGTGGAATGCACTCCGTGGTGGAGGGTATATAAGATTCGGCCCGGACGAACTTAACGCCTACTTACTTGCTATTATTATCAAGTAAGTACAAGCAGACATATTGAAAAAAATGCTTAAAAACTCTAAAATATTAGGGATTATTATGGGTATTTTTAGTCCATGTGAGGGAAAAATTTTTCCCTTTGAACCGATTTCGCCCAGTTGCAATCCCAACCGATCTACGACTATAAGACGCATTTATGGAAAATTTGGACATCCTAGCTCCTTTCGCTTAGATGCTAGCGTGCTTTCAACAGACGGACGGTCTGTTGAAATATATATGAAGAATATATATACTTTATAGGGTCTCAGGTCGATATTTCAAGGTGTTACAAACGGAATGACAAAGTTAGTAAACCCCCATCCTGGAGGTGGAGGGTATAATGAACACGATCCTGAAAAATTTTGTCATGATCCCATGTAAAATATCTATTCTAGAGCAGTAATAGTGTAAATTATAGGGATACTAGTTGAACCCCGCCCGCTTCGTCAGGCAAAAAAAAAACGCAAATTGTAAAATTAAAATCAGGTTTCATATTGATATTATCGTGGTCAATAATATATATGTACCAATTTTTAGCCTTCTAGCTCTCAAAAACACTTTTGCCACGCCCCCACCGCCTACGAAACGAAAATTCAAAATCCGGCATCACATTTGTCTTTCTCATGATCAGTAACATATCGCTACGGGAAAATGAACTGTCCCAGGACAAGTCCCAGAACTGGTCCCTGGTGGGTAAGGACCGGTCCTGGTTCTAACACAAATGCATGAACGGGACCGGTCCCTTTCACCATTGTTTTTTCATTGGAGGGAGTGAAATGACACCCTGTGGTATGTCTTGGACATGACCTAGGATCGGTCTCAGAGGACATGACTTGCACCACACCTTAAAACACATGTCCTAGAATCGGTCTCAAAGGAAATGACTTGGAATCGGTTTCAAAAGACATGACTAGGAACGCACCTCAAGAGAATTTACAATTTTTATTCACACTTAGGGACCCGTTCTGTGATATATATCCATATCGACCTATCCCAGGATAGGTACTTCTATAGCAATTGCCACCAATTTCCCGTGGGGAAACGCTCCAATTTTCAGCCTTCTAGCTCAAAATACACAATTGTCATGACCACTCCGCCCACGAAACGAAAATCCAAATTTCGGCATCATTTTTATACCCACCACCACCAGGATGGGGATGAAATATCCACCTGAGACCCTATAAAGTATATATATATTTGATCGTCACAAAATTCTAAGACGATCTAGCCATGTTCGTCTGTCCGTCCGTCTGTTGAAAGCACGCTAGAATTTAAACGAATGGAGCTAGAATGTTCAAATTTTCCATAAATGCGCCTTATAGTCGTAGAACGGTTGGGATTGAAACCGGGCGAAATCGGCCCAAAGGGAAAAATTTTTCGCTCAGAAGGACTAACAATACCCATAATAATCCCTAATATTTTAGAGAATTTAAGCATATTTTCTCAATATGTCTGCTTGTCCTTACTTGATATTGGGTGTGCCCCGTTAATAAAACCGTGCACCATAAAGTGATTCTTATTCGTAGGGGGTGAAATGGGTCAAAAAGGGATAAAAATGGTACATATTAAACGACAACTGCTAGAAACACGAAAGTCGGAGTGAACATTCCTCTAATTGAATAGATACATAATATAAAAGTATTTTTTCCAAATTCGTACTTTTAAGGGGTAGAATGGGAATAGGGGGATATAAATGGTACCAACCAAATGACCGCAGTTAGAGTCATGAAATTCGGATTATAGATTCCTCTAACTGTGTAGACACGACAAATAAAAGATTTTTCCAAATTCGTACTTTCAAGGGATACAATGGGTACGGAGGGATAAAAATAGTACCAACGAAATGACCGCAGCTGGAGTCATGAAATTCGGAGTTTAAATTCCTCTGACTGTGTAGACACGAAAAATAAAAGGTTTTTCCAAATTCATACTTTCAAGGGATATAATGGGCACAGAGGGATAAAAATAGTACCAAATCAAGGGCTACAGCTAGAATGATGAAATTCGGTATGTACTTCCCTCTAATTGCGTAGACACGGAAAATAAGGAGATTTTGGAAAGGGGTGAAATGGGAAAAAGTGGATAAAAATATTACCAACTAAATGGCTACAGCTAGAATGATGAAATGCGGTGCGTACATCCCTCGAATGGCGATAACACGTAAAATAAAGAGATTTTAGAAAGTCGTACTCTTAAGGGGGTAAAGTGGAAAAAAATGGGATAAAAATGGTACCAACCAAATGGACGCAGCTAGAATATTGGATTTTTGTGTATACATTCCTCTGACTGCATAGACACACTAATAAAACGATTTTTTCAATTTCGTACTTTTTACTTTTACGGCAAAAATTGATGGAATCATGATGTTAGGTTATCTTGCACTGCGTACGCGAAATAATGGTTTTTCAAAATTTATACTTTTGGAATTAAAATAGGACGGAATATGTTGATTTTAAGTATTATTTCGATATATATGTATATAGTATAAACGTATTGGAAGCCTTGCCTTATATGCGTGGTTTGAAATAATAAAATTTTATATTTATTTATATTTTTTTTCTATATTTTGTTTTTGGTTTGACTATATTAAAAAAATTCCTGTAATCTTACTGTACCTCTACAGAAAATCGGCAGTCTTGGTGAAATGTAATCCATGTTGCAGGGTATATAAAATTCAAACTCAACGCCTTTTTTACTTGTTGAAATATAAAATGATCTGCAAAATTTTATCAAGATCCAATGTGATATGTGTAAACCCAATTTGTATGGGGGCTATAGCAAAACATCGACCAATATAGCTGGCTTTTAAAATAGCTGTTTCTAGTCTAAATGCAGCACTGTGTGTGAACAGATTTCCATCAGGATGATGACACTGTTGGTCTCCCTAGACGTAGTCTAGAGGAGACAATTTTTTAAAACACACAACATTAAGTTTTTTTTAATATATTATTTCAGCAATTATTGCTGTTTCGTACGAAGTATTCAAACTACTACCTTGACAGACAGAATAAAGATCGATAGCGCCACCTGCACGTGAATGTTATCGTCTTGTCATACGCACATCAGCTGTCGTCGATCATATGGTCGATCTTTAACCTTTCAGCATCAGCTGATGTCGATCTTCAACAGTGTTGGAAATTTGATCAAGATCCGATGTAAAATGTGCATTTTAGAGCAATAATATTGTAAATCGGAGATACATTTGTATGGGGGCTATACTTACAAAACTTGCACCCATGTGGCCCACTTTCCCGGTAGCTGTTTCTAGTTAAAAATAAAGACGATCCTGAAAATTTTGTCATGAGCCCATGTAAATTATAGGGATATTTGTATGGAGACTATATCTAAATCCGAACCGATTTCCTCCAAAATTCAATACCGATCGTCTTTGGCCAAAATAAATAATTTCTGCCAAATTTCATGTTAATCGGACAACAATTGCCACCTGTAGAGTGTGAACAAGCTTAGATGGACAGCAGACGGACGGATGGACAGACAGACATCGTTAAATCGATTCAGCTGGTGATTCTAAGCCGATCCCTTTACTTAAAAGTTGCTCTAGCTCGAATATTAATGGTTTTACAAACATTTGGCGCGAAACTAACTTATAATACCCTAGTCCACGAAGTGGTGGTGTCGAGTATAAAAAGCACTTACTTTTTATAACTAAATTCAATTTGTTGTTTATTGGAAATTATACATTATTTTATAATAAATAATTATCTCTGTCTTTGGGTTCTGTTCTTTTACAAATAAACTACATCCATGTCTCCGTGGCTATTGGAGGCAAACAATAAAGATCAATAACAATTAATTAAAAATATCTTAAATTGACTATGTGGAATTTTCACTTTTCGTCGCATTGCTCTCCAGGGCATCCTTCTCGATGTAGTACGACGAGCCATCGGGGTTTTTGCACTTGTACACCAGTTTGCAGCACTCCGGAAAGGGTTTCTCGCGATTGATGCGTTCGCCTCGATTGCAATTCTCCAGCCAAAGTTTGCCGCAACTGAATTTTAGATAAAAATAAAAAGTAAAAAATATAATTAATAGATTGAATTAAAAAATCAACTGTGTAAGGAGGCCTCTGTCACATCCCCATTTCTAGGCCGCGGGGTCTTCACATTCTTCCCCACTGCCTTCATCATGTGCATGTTTGCATTTTTCTGGTTTCTTTTTTTCTTTTTGTGGAATTTGTGTCGCTTTAAATGTAAAATACAATTTCAAAACGCAGTAACACTTTTTGCTGCTGTTCTTACTGATAAGCGTTGAACTTATTTCCGCAGAGTTGCGTTTATACTCGTATGAATGTCGTTATGCTTGTGTGTGTGTGTGAGTGTGTTTGCTGGCAGTCCCACTTGTCGTTATGTTTGAATTTTATTTTTTGTTTTAATTTGTGCAAAAATGCGATTATATTTGCAATTCATTTCTGTGCTAATTTCGAAAGCAAAATCGAATAAACACCACTGCACCATAGCGATAATTGAAATGGGATTAAGAATTTGTATATGGAATATACAATGTAGAGAAAAAAATGTATATTTTGTTTGAAAAGCTCCGAAGAGATCGCTACATGTGGTAGTGTTGTTTTGGCAAATTTTAATAAATAAAATTCATATATATTAAGGTCAGATAAATTCAAATATTCAAAAGTAAAAGCGAAATTTGTCCGAATCTGGACATGTCGTCATAGGAGGTCATAAGAAAATACTTGATTTATTTATTTATATTTCTCGGACCTATTAAGAAAAATTCCATTGTGAGAGAGTATTTTATTAAACGATTGAAAATGTTGCCTTAAAATTAATTACCTCAGTTAAAAATTAATTGATTTCCCAGAGAAAAAAATACATTCAATTTTCAATAAAAAAATATTGATTAGCTCAATTACAAATTAATTGATTTACAGCCTAAATCACAATTAATATATTAATTTATTCATCGCGAAAACGATTTTCAATCACAAAATTAATCACTTCAACTATTAATTAATTAATTTCATTAATCTTCTCCAAGAAAAACGAATTTTAATTAACAATTTAATTGCTATTTAGCTTTGGTCAAAATTAACATATTTATTTTTCCTGTCCCCTCAGAAAAAAATAAAGAAAACCGAGTTATTCACCATACAATTACTAATTAATCAAAGAATTATAATAAAAATTTATTAATTAATTAATTATCGCTTTTTAAAAGAAAACGAGTTCCAATGATTTACCTCAATTAAAAATTAATTGATTTTCAGCTCAGAGAAAAGAAAATAAATCCAAGTTTCAATTAAAAAAATACCTCAATTAAAAATTAATTGATATTCATTGATTAAAATATTAATTAATAAAAATCATCACAGTAAAACTATTAACAATTTAATTACCTCAATTAAAAATTAATAGGTCACAATTGTCTTCACAGAAAAAATAAAACGAGTAAATGGGGCATTAAGTTCGGCCGGGGCGAACCTTACATACACTATACCATGAATTACATTCCACTGAAGTAGTCGATTTTACGTAGTAGTGCAGTAACATTGCAGGAAAATTATATTTTTTTAAACTGTAATTATTTTAAACCACGCTTATAATGGAAGGCTATCCATATGTGTATACAGGGTGAGTCAAAATTTGCGAAGGGATTTGAAAAATTAATAAATTTTCTAATTTAATTTGTTTTCCCCATTTTCTTTTTAGGACTTGTAAAATAAATCTAGGAGATTAATCATGGAAAGTTACAACAATAACCAACGAACCAAAATCATAGAATTTTATTTTGAACATCAATTTGAACGTTTAATTTCCAAAAATTCAGCATTCAATTGGCCGGCCCGTTCGCCGGATTTAACAGCATCGGATTATTTCCTTTGAGGATATTTAAAAGAGAGGGTGTATGCCAATAAACCCAGAACCCTTGAAGAGCTGAAGGAGAATATTCGAGCCGAAATAAGAGCGTTGCAGTCAGATACTCTGACTCGTGTCATGGAAAATGCTCTTGAAAGAGCTCAACTTTGCGCGGCTGAAAATGGTGGTCACTTACTAAAATGGAATATTGTTTGAATTGTTTGTTTTAAACCCCTTCGCGACTTTTGCCGCACCCTGTACTATATATATCGAAATAATACTCCATGTCAGCTCAAAAAGTGTAAGGCAGCAATCTTCAAAAAAGCTGGATATATTTTAAGCTACAGCCATTTGATTGATTGTATTTCTATCTTATTTTAATTCCAAAAGTACAAATTTTGAAAATCCATTGACTATCACTTATACAGTGAAAGATAACCTAACTTAATGAGTCTAGCCATTTGCTCCCTTTTATTTTATCTCTTTTACAATTTTTGCTGTAAAAAAAATAAAAAATAAAGAACGAATTTAAAAAAATATTTTGCGACTCTATACAATAAGAGGTCATTTGGTTGGTACCATTTTTATCCCCATTTACGCCCTTAAAAGCATGACTTTCGAAATTAGAGGGATCTACACATCGACTTTCATCATTCTAGCTACATCCGTTTAGTGGGTACCAGAGGGATAAAACTCTGTTCCCATTGTATCCTTTGAAAGTACAAATTTGGAAAAACCCTTTTATTTTTTGTATCTACGCAGTCGGAGGAATGTACGAATTTCGAACATTCCTCCGAATACGAATTTCGAAAAAGCCCTTTATTTGACGTGTCTACGCAATCAGAGGAATGTATACACCGAATTTCATTATTCTAGATGCAGCCGTTTGATTAGTACCATTTTTATCCCTATATTCCCATTTTAGCCCCTAAAGTACGAATTTGTAAAAACTATTTTTATATTATGTATCTACTCAATTGGAGTATGTACGCCAAATTTCGTGTTTCTAGCTTTTGTCATTCGGTAGGTACCATTTTTATCCCTTTTTTACCCCATTTCGCCCCCTACGAATAAGAATCACTTTATGGTGCTCGTTTTTGTTATAGGAGGAAGACGTATACCCAATATCAAGTAAGTACAAACAGATAGATTGAAAAAAAAAAAACATTCTTAAATACTCTAAAATATTAGGGGTTCTTATGGGTATTGTTAGTCCTTGTGAGGGAAAAATTTTTCCCTCTGGGCCGATTTCGCCCCATTTCAATCCCAACCGATCTACGACTATAAGACGCATTTATGGAAAATTTGAACGTTCTAGCTCCTTTCGCTTAGATGCTAGCGTGCTTTCAACAGACGGACGGATATGGCTAGATCGTCTTAGAATTTTATGACGATCAAGAACATATATACTTTATAGGGTCTCAGGTCGATATTTCAAGGTGTTACAAACGGAATGACAAAGTTAGTATACCCCCATCCTGGAGGTGGAGGGTATAAAAACGCAAGTTTTTGGAATTTTTGTTTAAATCGGGTTTTTAAACACAAATGTAGAAAATCATATATTTAAAAAAAATTGTTTTGCGTCTACAAAGACGGCCGCAACATCTACATTTATACATGAGCGCCCCGGTAGTCGAGTTGGTAGCGTGCTCGGCTATCAGCGTGGGGGTTGTGGGTTCGATTCCCACCAGAGGCTCTAGTCTGTCGCTGCAACAACTAGCTACAATGGTCTTAGTCACCCCGGCTCAATCCCTGGACCCAAAATTAGAATATAAATTTACTTTCTATTGTAATTCATAATAAATAAATAAAAAAAATACATTTATACGTATGTATCTACTTGAATTAAAAAAAAATCAATTTTTTTCTATGTGAAAGGTGGATGATATTGGACATATACTTCCAAAATAATAAAGCGCCAAAGGTGATAAATTTTAGTCAAATTAAAAAAAATGAATCCATTAAAATTTTTGAATATTGTTTTCGAGTTTAGAAGGCCACAATACCTCAGAAACTACTATACTCCAGACTTTAACATCAAAATGATTGTCGACTGCATTTTAAGAAATTTCTTCACAAACACACTCACACACACACTGATTTCCAAATGACTTTTCATGTTTAATTTTCACAAATTCCCCCTAATTTCAACAACTTCCTACTTACCCATCCACCAGTATGGAACCATCCTCATTACAGGTCAAACGCTGACAGGGCACCGGACCTGGCTGTTGGCCGAGCTCTAGCTTATCACCACGATACACACACTTTCCATCTTCGCCTACCATGGGATTTTTCCACAAATTTTACAATTTACACCAACAACAATCACCACCAAAAAAGAAACATCAAAAATAATTCGTTATCATTCATTCAATATTCGTTCGCTACCAGATTGTTCTAGAACAATAATTATTTCACTTTGAAATCGTCGACCAAACAAATACCTGGCGGTATCAGCATTTGATATGCTTCCGCATCATTATTCACTAGAGAAAACACCGCATACGTGACGATGACACACAAACACATCAAATTATGTTTTTCCGACGCCATTTATGCTAAAGAATTTCCTCGTTGTCGCGGCAGGGCAAAAAAAATGTTTTTTTTTTTGGTTTTTGTTGTCGTCTGTGTTTTCACAGTGAATTTTCAAAATGAACTGAAATGAAAACAATGAATCGTGTGTGATATGATCGGCTGGCTGGCTGACTGCGTATTTTCAAGAAATGGGGTTGCCAAGTTCGGCCAATATGCCAAAGGGATTACAATATTTACAAGTATCACGAATGTGATACCAACTAAACTTGGTACAAGAAACTTTTGTGGAGCGGGGATGAAAATTTTTGAATTTAAAGAAACACAAGGGCAACCCTGTTGCCACTACATCGCACATGCCGAGTGCACGACTAAGTCACACAGCAACAACAACAAGAACCACAACAGCAGCAACAGCATCACTAAGGAGTGAAAGAGATCTCAGCTATATTGGCCGCCAGTGATCTTCTGACCCATAACAAATGTTAGACATAGATTGTACGAAGAATCTGTTTTTGATTTCGTTCTGTTTTGATATTTTGCTTCGATTTGTTTACAAACAATATTTGTTCTTAATTATGTATTTGTTTTGCATAATTTTTCTATTCACTATTATTAAGTTCAATGTTAATTTAATTATAGAATAATTAAATAAACTTCCCAAAGTGGGGAAAATGTGTTCCAAAATAAATAAAAATTCTTAAAATTCATGAAAACACAAAAACAGAAAAAACGACGAAGTACAATACTTGATTTTCAGATTTTGCAATTTTTCAAAAAAATAATTGAATTCCCAAAGTGGGGAAAATGTGTTCCAAAATAAATAAAAATACTTAAAATTCATGAAAACAGAAAAAACGACGAAATACAATACTAGACTTTCAGACTTTGCTATTTTTCCAAAAAATAGCAGAATTCCCAAAGTGGGGAAAATGTGTTCCAGAATAAATAAAAATTCTTCAAATTCATGAAAACAGAAAAAACGACGAATACAATTCTAGATTTTCAGATTTTGCCATTTTTCCAAAAAATATCGGAATTCCCAAAGTGGGAAAAATGTGTTCCAGAATAAATAAAAGTTCTTAAAATTCATGAAAACAGAAAAACGACGAAATACAATACTTCATTTTCAGATTTTGCCATTTTTCCAAAAAATAGCAGAATTCCCAAAGTGGGGAAAATGTGTTCCAGAATAAATAAAAATACTTAAAATTCATGAAAACAGAAAAAACGACGAAATACAATTCTAGATTTTCAGATTTTGCCATTTTTCCAAAAAATAGAAGAATTCCCAAAGTGGGGAAAATGTGTTCCAAAATAAATAAAAATACTTAAAATTCATGAAAACAGAAAAAACGATGAAATACAATACTAGACTATCAGACTTTGCCATTTAAAAAAAAAAAAAAATAGCGGAATTCCCAAAGTGGGGAAAATGTGTTCCAAAATAAATAAAAATACTTGAAATTCATGGGAGCAGAAAAAAACGACAAAATACAATTCTGGATCTTCAGATTTTGCCATTTTTCCAAAAATATCGGAATTCCCAAAGTGGGAAAAATGTGTTCCAGAATAAATAAAAGTTCTTAAAATTCATGAAACCAGAAAAAACGACGAAATACAAAACTTGATTTTCAGATTTTGCTATTTTTCCAAAAAATAGCGGAATTCCCAAATTGGGGAAAATGTGTTCCAAAATAAATAAAAATTCTTAATATCAATGAAAACAGAAAAAACGACGAAATACAATACTTGATTTTCAGATTTTGCCATTTTTCCAAAAAATAGCTGAATTCCCAAAGTGGGCAAAATGTGTTCCAAAATAAATAAAAATACTTAAAATTCATGAAAACAGAAAAAACGACGAAATACAAAACTTGATGTTCCGATTTTGCCATTTTTCCAAAAAAAAAAATAGCTGAATTCCCAAAGTGGGGAAAATTTGTTCCAGAATAAATAAAAATTCTTAAAATTCATCAAAACAGAAAAAGCGACGAAATACAATACTTGATTTTCAGATTTTTCCATTTTTCCATTTTTCCAAAAAAAAATAGCTGAATTCCCAAAATGGGCAAAATGTGTTCCAAAATAAACAAAAATTCTTAAAATTCATGAAAACAGATAAAAAATACCCGAATTCCCACTTTCAGTTCAAGTTCAAATAGAAAAAATATTGATTACAAAGCCGATCGAAAACTTCAGCAGAGATTTCAGTTTGTTGCACATTGGGATGAACAAATTTGCTTATTTCAGGTCATAGTCATAATTTTTATATGTTCCTAGGACAGAAAGTACCCACAAGAACTCCTAGAATATAAATAGTTCAAACTTCTGGCCGGAACCCACACCATATTCATGATTCATTCTATTAAGGGGGTGGAAGGTGAAGTGGTAGAAAAAGGGATAAAAATGGTACCGAGCCAATGACAACATCTAGAAAACATTCAAATACATCCCACTAATTGTGTAGACATATAAAACAACGAGACTTTTCGAAATTCGAACTTTTAAGGAAAATGTGGAAAAAGGGATAAAAATGGTACCAAACGAACAAATGAAGTTGAAATCATGAAATTCATTGAATACATTCGCCAAACAGTGTAGACGCTCAACATAAAAAAATTATCGAAATTTTTACTTTTAAAGAGGAAACACGAAAAGAGGGGCAAAAGGGATAAAAATAGTACCCAAGAAACGACTGTAGTTAGAATAATGAAATTTGGTGTATACTGCAGTCTGACTGCGTAGACGCAAAAAATAAAGATATCTCTTGATATTCTCTTCTAAAGTCAATTTGGGGAAAAAGGGATAACAATAGTACCAAACAAACAATGGCAACTTGAACTATGAAATTTGATGTTTACTGCGCTCCGGCTGCATAGACGCGAAAAACGAAGCAGATCTTTTGATATTTAAACTTTGAGGACCAGAATAGGCAAAAAAGGGATAAAATTGGTACCGACCCAATAGCAAAATAGGTAAAAAAGGATAAAATTAGTACCAAACAAACGGCTGTAGCTAGAATAAGGAAATTTGATACATACTGCACTCTTACGGCGTATACGCGAAAAATTAAAATATCTTTCAATATTATCTTCTAAAGTCAATTTGGGGGCAAAAGGGATAAAATTGGTACCGACGCAATGGCTGCAGCTCGAATGATGAAATTCGATGAAAACATTCGCCGGACAGTGTAGACGCCCAGAATAAAGAAAATTTTCGAAATTCGTAATTTTAGTGGTAAAATGGGGAAAAAGGGATAAAAATGGTACCAAACAAACAAAGAATAATGAAATTTGGTGTATACTGCGCTCCAGCTGTAAACACCAAAAAAAGCGAAAAAATATGCAGATCTTTTGATATTCAAACTTTCAGGGTCAATATGGGGAAAAAAGGAATAAAATTGGTACCAACGCGATGGTTGCAGCTGGATGATAAAATTCAATGAATACATTCAATGAATACATTCACCTGGCTGTGTAAACGCTCAGCATGAAGAAATTTATCGAAATTTGTAATTTTAGGGAGGAAATGGGCCAAAAGGGATAAAAATAGTACCACTAATACTACGGGAGCTAGAATAATGAAATTTGGTGTTTACTGCGCTCCGACTGCGTAAACGTGAAAAATATGCATATCTTCTGATAATCAAGCTTTAACAATCAAAATCGGAAAAAAGGGATAAAATTGGTACCGACGCAATAGCTGCAGCTAGAAGGATGAAATTTGATGTATACATTCCTCTGAAAATAAACGGATTTTTCGAAACGTACTTTTTGGGGTTAAATTTGAAAAAGGGGATAAAAATAGTACCAGCTAGAATAATGAAAGTTGGTGTTTACTGCGCTCCGACTGCGTAAACGTGAAACATTTGCATATCTTTTGATAATCCAGCTTTAAGCATCAAAATCGGGAAAAAGGGATAAAATTGGTACCGACCAAAATGGCTGTAGCTAGTATAATGAAATTTGGTGTTTACTGCGATCCGGCTGAGTAGACGCGACAAATAAAGAGATCTTTTAATATTCTCTTTTGAAGTCAATGTGGGGAAAAAGGGATATAATTGGTACCGGCCCAATAGGTGCAGCTAGAGTCATAAAATTCGGTGTATACATTCATTTGACAGTGTGGAATTTATTAATTTACATTTATGAATTACATAAAAAATCTAAAATTTGAATTTTAGGGGGGAAACGAGGAAAAAGGGACAAAAATAGTACCAAACCCAAACCCAAAGCTGTAGCTAGAATTTTGTTTCTACTGAGCTCTGGCAGTGTAGACGAGAAATTTATGGAGATTTTTCGAAATTTGCAATTTTAGGCCGAAAGGGATAAAATTGGTACCAGCCGAACGGCTGCAGCTACAATTATGAATAGTCGAAGTGTGCTACAATAAAAGTCGAAGTGTGCATTCGCCTGACAATGTAGACGTGTAATATTTTTCGAAAATTGTAATTTTAGGGGAAAATGGACCGAAAGGGGAGAAAAATGGTACAATGTAAACGCTTGCACCAGAAATAATGAAAATCGCAATATAAAATAACGGCCGTAGCGAGAGTCTTGTGTAATTATTCGTTTATATTCCACTGTGGACTAGCAAAAAAGTGGATTTTTGTGGAAATTTCCTACTTTTGGTACCAAAATGGGATAGAAATTGTACCAACCTAAATCAGATTTGTAGATTTTGTATTATTTCCAAAAATAACGGAATTCCCAAAGTGGGGAAAATATGTTCCAAAATAAATACATATACATCAAATTCATCAAAACAGAGAAAAACGATGAAAAACAATACCAGATTTGAAAATTTTGTAATTTTTCCAAAATTTTCTGAATTCCCAAAGTGGGGAAAATTTGTTCCAAAATAAATACATATACATCAAATTCATCAAAACAGATAAAAACGATGAAAACCATTATCAAATTTGCAAATTTTGTAATTTTTTCCAAAATTTTCTGAATTCCCAAAGTGGGGAAAATTTGTTCCAAAATAAATGCAAATACTACAAATTCATCAAAACGGATAAAAACGATGAAAAAATGACTAGATTTGCAGATTTTTCACTTTCCCAAAAAATAACCAAATTCCCAAAGTGGGGAAAATGTGTTCCAAAATAAATAGCAATATTTAAAATTCATGAAAACATATAAAAACGATGAAAAAATTACTAGATTTGAAGATTTTTCACTTTCCCAAAAAATAACCAAATTCCCAAAGTGGGGAAAATGTGTTCCAAATTCCAAATAAAAATAGAATAGAATAAACCTAGCAGGGCATTTAAAATATCGTTTTAAATTGCAGCCTTACATGGAATTTTTGAATACTCTTGAAATATTATTTTCACATACATTCGAGGACTATAACGCTACTTAAACATTTTAGTAGCCTCGTCCTACGGCCTTTAAAAATACCAAAAAGTAAGACCATATTCTTTATTATTTAATTTATTATCCATTTATTTAAATAGCGTTGCTGACATGAAAACATGCAGACGAATGAAAAAAGCTATTTCGTTTTACTCTCAAATATCTGACAGGCCAACAAGGCCTATTTGAAGGAAATACAATACAAAGATCTATGCATGAATTTAGAAGTTATAAGCCAAGAGATGTATTTTTCATTTTATATTTTCATTTTTTTATATTCTATTTCTTTCTTTTCTAATAGTTAGCGCAGTTTATATTTAGCTTTTTGAAGAACAAAAAAATTGTTTTGTCCAACGCAATTTAGAAGAGATAACCTTGCGCACCTTTTTGCTCGGCTATCGCATCAATTTTCCACACAAATTTCTGTTCGACATTTGTTTACAAAACTTTTGTTTGAATTTCGAATCACGAAGCTGTCGCCCATCTACATCTTTTAATTGTTTCGGCATCAAAGGTCGGACATAAAAATTAGTACAAATAAATAAAACGACGGGATAGTTCAATTACGTACGGGCAGATAGTTGGAAAGTAAAACTATACAAATGATTGTAAAAGTGTAGAGCCGATCATATTGATGCTGTGATAAGAGTGAGTTCAAGAACATGAACCGATGCACAGTGGTTCAGGGTAGGAATTTTGAAAGAATAATAAAAATAACTAAAATTCATGAAAACAGTAAAAATAATGAAAACAATGAAGAATTTACTAAAATTGCACATTTTGTAATTTTTCCAAAAAATTCCCGAATTCCCGAAGTGGGGAAAATGTGTTCCAAAATAAGTAGAAATACTTAAAATTCATGAAAACAGAAAAAAAACCCAAGAAAAATTACTAGATTTGCAGATTTGACAATTTTCCGGAAAAATACCCGAATTCTCAAAGTGGGGAAAATGTGTTCCAAAATAAATGCAAATACTTCAAAACGGATAAAAACGATGAAACAACTAGTTTAGAATTTGTTTTTTTTTCAAAAAATACCCGAATTCCCAAAGTGGGGAATATGAGTTTCAAAATAAATAAAATTCTTCAAATTCATAAAAACGATGAAAAAGTTAATAGATTTGTAAATTTTTCAAAAATACCCGACTTCCCAAAGTGGGGAAAATGTGTTCCAAAATAAATAAAAATACCTCAAATTCATCAAAATAGATAAAAACGACGAAAAATTACTATTTTTTTAAATACCCGAATTCCCAAAGCGGGGAAAATGTGTTCCAAAATAAGTAAAAATACTTAAAATTCATGAAAACAGATAAAAACGTGAAAAATGACTAGATTGCCAGATGTTGCAATTTTTCCAAAAATACCCGAGTTTCCAAAATGGGGAAAATGTGTTCCAAAATAAATAAAAATGCTTCAAATTCATGAAAACATATAAAAACTAGCAATAAAATACTAGATTTGCAATTTTTCCAAAAACACCCGAATTCCTAAAGTGGGGAAAATGTGTTTCAAAATAAATAAAAATACTTAAAATCCATCAAAATAGGTAAAAACGATGAAATAATTACTATATTTTTAGACTTTTCTTTTTTTTTCCAAAAATACCAGAATTCCCAAAGTGGGGAATGTGGTTCCAAAATAAATAAAAACAATGTCATCAAAACTGATAAAAAAGGATGAAAAAGTGGTATATTTGCAGATTTTGATTTTTTTTTTCCAAAAAAAAACCAAATTCTCAAAGTGGGGAAAATGTGTTACAAAATAAATAAAAATGTTTAAAATGCATCAAAACAAACAAAAACCAACACTAGATTGAAGATTTTGTATTATTTCCAAAAATACCGGAATTCTCAAAGTGGGGAAAATATGTTCCAAAATAAATACAAATTCATCAAAAAAGATAAAAACGATGAAAAATTTCTGAATTCCCAAATTGGGGAAAATGTATGCCAAAATAAATAAAAATATTAAAAATTCGTGAAAACATATAAAAACGATGAAAAACTGACTAGATTTGCAGATTTTTCACTTTCCCAAAAAGTACCCGAATTCCCAAAGTGTGGAAAATGTGTTCCAAATTAAAAACAAATACTTCAAATTCATCAAAACAGGTAAAAACGATATAAAAATACTAGATTTGCAACTTTTGCATTTTCCCCAAAAATACACGAGTTTCCAAAATGGGGAAAATGTGTTCCAAAATAAATAAAAATGCTTTAAATTCATGAAAACATATAAAAACTAGCAATAAAATACTAGATTTGCAATTTTTGTAATTTTTCCAAAAATAAACGAATTCCTAAAGTGGGGAAAATGTGTCCCAAAATAAATAAAATAAATAAAAATACTTGAAATCCATCAAAATAGATAAAAACGATGAAATAATTAATATATTTTTAGACTTTTCATTTTTCCAAAAAATACCAAAATTCCCAAAGTGGGGAAAATGTGTTCCAAAATAAATACAAATACTTCAAAACAGATAAAAATGACTAGTTTTGCAGCTTCTGCAAATTTTGCAAAAAATACCCAAATTTTCCAAAGCGGGGGAAATAAACAAAAATACTTAAAATTTATCAAAACAGATAAAAACGATGAAAAATTACTAGATTTGCAAACTACGTGGGGAAAATGTGTTCAAATTTTGTAATTTTGCAAAAATACCCGAATTCCCAAAGTGGGGAAAATATGTTCCAGAATAAACAATAATTCCTAAAATTCACTAAAACAGATAAAAACGAAAAAAAAATTGCTAGCCAAAGTGGGGAAAATGAGTTTAAAAATAAATAAAAATACTTAAAATTGATTAAAACTGTTAAGAACGACGAAAAATTACTAGAATCGGAGATTTTGCATTTTCCAAAACTATTTATGGATTTTTATTAGGGAAACACTTTTCTATAGAACTGCATCATAAGATTTTTGAAATTTAATTGTTGAAAATGCAATTTTTTGCCAGCTAACTACCACTGTGCTTAGTGTTGACAACAAGTTTATTTTAGCCCAATAAAAGTTAATAACAACTCCAGACATTACGTTATTGTTGATAAGCAACGTGTGCGCATGCGCACAATCTGGTCTAACTAAACAAACAGCTAGCACTTACATTGCTCATGCTCTCTTCAACGTCTTCTCTCTTTAAAACCGTTTGACCTACATTTTTCAAGAAGAGAACAAGCAACCTCTTTCTCTCAGCCTTGGTTTCCACAGCACACACAGACGCGCGCACACAATTTCTTTAGAATTCATGGTGAAGGCCAGTTTACCAATGTACAGAATGTTCAGTTGTTTCAAGACCGGCTTAAAGTAGAGTTCATGGTAACGGCGGAAAAAGAAGAAATCAGTCAGTCAGTCAACGGGTGTGCTAAGTGTTGTTTTTACGTTCGGTTCGGTTTTCTCTTTCTCGTGTTTTTTTTCCTCACATACACTCATACATATAGTTCTTCTTTGTGTCATAAGGTATATAACAATCAAAATAAAATAATAAAAAAAAAAAAATTAACCATTCATAAAACGTCGCTGTCTTTCAAATTCACACACTGGACGATGACAATAAGCAAAGTGAAATTGTTTTGAGCGATGAAACATTTTGTTTTACAAACAGATGCAATGCAATGAATTAACATTTTCTGTCTGGAAAAAAAATAAAATAAAATCACCGAAAAGTAAGACAGACTCTCAATCAAATGTGTTAATTGTGTGTGAGAACTGAAGTGTTGTCGAAGATCATTTAATAAACAAATTTTCCTTAGCAATCTGACCAAAGTGACCTTAATTATAAACATGAATTTGAATTTAAAATGTGAAATTGAAAAAGAAAGAGCACAGCTCGCCAAAAAATCGACCCATATTGGCAAATTAATTGCAAATATACACAGACAGACAGAGAGACAGGCGCTTAATCAACGATTACTGGCAGGATGGACAATGTGCCAATTTCTATAAGAACATTAGGACTGTTTTTCTTTAAGCCGGGTTACCAATCTGCGATAACCAAAAAATTAATAAAAATTTATTTTTTTACTCAAAATAAAATACAAATATTTGTATCAAAACAAATTTAAAAAAAAAAAATATTTTGTGTTGACTTTTTTGGACTTAGCCTCAATAGGCATAAATTTGGCTTACACTGGATAATTATCCAGGTTAACATAAAATTAAATTTTCAAATATTTGTATCAAAACAAAGTTTCAAAAAAAAATATTTTGTGTTGACTTTTTTTGGACTTAGCCTCAATAGCCATAAATTTGGCTTACACTTGATATTTTTTTAGGCTAACATAAAATTATTTTTTCAAAATTTCTTTTTGTTGTTGGCGACAATTTTAAAAAACCTTCTTTTTCTTTTGATTGAAATTTTAACATTTTATTTAGGTTTTTTTATCGCCGCTTAGTCTTGTCCAGTCTTAAAGAAAAACAGCCCTATTATCCGAAGAGATTGGCGTGGTGGTTTAATCAATGACACCAAATTGCTATAGAATATTAAAGAGATCGATTTAGTGATTCACTTGCACCTCCGGCCCATAGTGCTTTGTTCCATGGCCTAAAGTAATAACACTTGGCAACAAAAAAATTCCAAAGGTCCTTGTTTAACATTTTCTGGTGTATTTTGGCTTTCTAAACTCGAAAATAATATTAAAAAAAATTTATATGAATATTTTTTGAATTTTTTTTTAACAAAAATTCTAATTTTCACCGAAGATTTCTTTCACTTTTAAGATTTGCAGTCCCATTTTGAAAATATAGCTCCGATCATGCCGACTTATATCTTCAATTAAAGTTAGTTATGGTGGCTACAAATCTTGCGAAGTTCACTTTCTCATAGCAACAAAGATTTCGGAACAGATACCAAAAAATTGCGAAAAAAACTTTTTTTGGCTGACACGAAAAAAAACTCTATTAAAAATTTGAAAAAAAATTATATAAATTATACCTATTTTATTGTTTGATAGCTAACATTGTAACGCAAAAAACAAGTTATATATGTAAAAGATCTATGGATAAATATCACTCTTTGTATAGGGTGAGCCATTTATGCATTTTAAATTAGAATCGGCTATAAAAAAGTAAAAGTTCAAATTTCTGGTTTTATTGGAATTGGTTGAACTTTGTCCTTTAATAATGGAACACATTATCATTCATATGACCAACACCACGACTGGCTCGGCAGTACCACATCCGATCAAGCCGATTGTTCAGAATAGCCCAAAATCCACAACAAACAGTGACACGTTGGCTTCTCAATAGTCACGTGTGGCTTCTCTGAACCCCATATGCGGCAATTTTGCTTATTGACATAGCCGGCGAGCTGAAAATGAGCTTCATGAAGGCTGAACTGAAGGCCGATCTCTTCTCGAAAATTTTTCACGTAAATTCCTTACAGTTTGCTACTTTGGAAGTAAGTTTTTATTTATTTCCCAATATTGTTCGAGCCTCCCAGTTTGTAAATGTCAAACATAAACCTGGAAATAAAGATAAAAATGAATGATATTCTACATTTCAAAGTCATAGTAGTTGGTAGTTCAAATTAATAAATAAGTACTTCTAAACGAGTTGTAAAATAAGTGGCCTCATTAAGATACAAAATAAGTCATTATTGAGAACTAGCCAAATAATTCTCATTACCAAGAAATGTGGGGAATAAGGCAAACCCAAAAACCTTCACTACTTATTTTTCGGATCCGTTTCGAATTATTTTTATAAAGGGATTGTAAAAAAATAAGTACTTTCACGCACACTTACAAAAAGTTGAAATATAAGTACTTTCACGCACGCTTACGAAAAGTTAATAAATAAGTACTTCTAAACGAGTTGTAAAATAAGTGGCCTCATTAAGATACAAAATAAGTCATTATTGAGAACTAGCCAAATAATGTATTATCAATAATGGGCTTAATAAGTGATGAAAACACCCCTCTACTTAGAAGTGCCTTTGTAATCGAATACAAATGGTACGCCAATAATTTTAAATCAATTTTTGTGCGATAACAGCACTGCTAATCTCTAACTTACCACATTAATTTTTAAAATCTGAAGTTCTATGAAATTAAACTTACCAATAACTACTTATTTCAATCATTATAAGGAAGTAATTATTTCATACTTCAAAATATTGCAGGGCGAAACGAGCTGTCATTACTTGGTAATGCTAAAAATAATGAGGTGTCATTACCAAGTTTTTGCTGGGATACTATTATAAAATGACAATAGAATGTTATAAAACAAATCAAAAAAAAAAATAATATAAAAAACTTAGTAAAAAACTTAGACATTCCTTTACTTCTAAATTAAGGCTCATAATTTCTACATTTATCGACAGCTTTTATTCAATTAGGCCTTGTTTTCTTTGTAAGGATCCCAGCTATTTTAAAATATTATAAAATGAAAATAAAATAAAAATTAAATATCATAAAATAAAAAAGAAACTTTGTAAAAAATTTTTTTTGACATTCCCTTACTTCGACAATAGGGGTCAAAACTTCTACATTCATTCATATATTTTCTTCAAAAAGGGCCTTGAACTCTTTGTTAGTATCCCAGCTACTATAATATATTATATTATTGTAAAAATGCCGTTAAGTGGGGCGGGGCAGAAGCTTATATACCCTCCACCATGGATTGCATTCCACAGAGGCTTTCGATTTTCGTAGAAGTGCAGTAATATTACAGGAAAATATAATAATTTTTTAATATAGCCAAACTGAAACATATACAAATATTGAAGAAATAATTTTATAAATAAATATAATATCTTTATTATTTCAAACCACGCAAGGCTACCTTATATATCGAAATAATACTGCAATTCAATTCAAAAAATAAATATTCTTATATTTATATTTTCAAAAAAGCTTAAATACCATAAATATTAGTAGATAGTGGGTTCAACACTTCTATTTTAATTCCAAAAATACAAATTTTGAAAATCTTCATGATTCAACCAATTTTTGCCGTAAAAGTAAAAACTACGAATTTGGAAAATATTTTTATTTTGCGTGTCTATACAGTCAGCGCAATGTATACACCGAATTCCATGATTCTAGCTGCGACCGTTTGGTTGGTACCATTTTTATCCCCTTTTTCCTATTTTACCCCCTTAAGGGCACGACTTTTTAAAATCTCTATATTTTACGTGTCTACGCAATTAGAGGGGTGTACACACCGAATTTAATCATTCTAGCTGTAATCCTTTAGGTGGTACTATTTTTATCCCTCTGTACCCATTGTATCCCTTGAAAGTACGAATTTGGAAAAAACTTTTTATTTTTCGTGTCTACGCAGTCAGAGTATATACTCTAGCAGCGGTCATTTGGTACAATTTTTATCGCGTTTTTTCATGTTAACCCCAAAAAGTACGTATTATGAAATATCCGTGTATTTTACTTGTCTATGCAATCAGAGGAATGTATACACCGAATTTCATTATTCTAGGTACAGCCGTTTGGTTGGTACTATTTTTATCCCTCTGTACCATTGTATCCCTTGAAAGCACGAATTTCGAAAAATCTATTTATTTTCCGTGTCTACACAATCAGAGGAATGTTTACTCCGAATTTCATGACTCTAGCAGCGGTCATTTGGTTAGTACTATTTTTATCCCCTTTTTCCATTTTAACCCCAAAAAGTACGAATTTCGATAAATCCCTTTATTTTACGTGTCTACGCAATCAGAAGACTGTATACACCGAATTTCATTATTCTAGGTACAGCCGTTTGGTTGGTACCATTTTTATCCCTCTATCCCCATTTACCCCTTAAAAGTACGAATTTGGAAAAAATACTTTTATATTATGTATCTAGTCAATTAGAGGAATGTGCACACCGAATTTCGTGTTCTTAGCTTTTGTCGTTAAATATGTACCATTTTTATCCCTTTTTGCCCCATTCACCCCTACGAATAAAAATCACTTTATGGTGTACGTTTTTGTTATAGGGGGAATGCGCACAGCCAATATCAAGTAAGTACAAGCAGGCATATTGAAAAAATGTGCTTAAATACTCTAAAATATTAGGGAATATTATGGGTATTTTTAGTCCTTGTGCGGAAAATTTTTTCCCTTTGGACCGATTTCAATCCCAACCGATCTACGACTATAAGACGTATTTTTGGAAAATTTTTACGTCCTAGCTCCTTTCGTTTAGATGCTAGCGTGCTTTCAACAGACGGACGGACGGACGGACGGACGGACGGACGGACATGGTTAGATTGTCTTAGAATCTTATCAAGAATATATATACTATATAGGGTCTCAGGTCGATATTTCAAGGTGTTACAAACGGAATGACAAAGTTAGTATACCCCCATCCTGGAGGTGGAGGGTATAAAAACTTAGTAAAAACGAGTTCTTGTCATTCCTTTACTTCTACAATAGGGGACATAACATCTACACTTATTCATAGATTTTCTTCAAAAATGGTCTTGCATTCTTTACAAGGATCCCAGCTATTATAAAATGAAAAGAAAATATTATAAAATAAATTATAAAATAAAAAAAAACTTTCTTCAAAACATTCTCATGCAACAAAAATTTTTGTATGAAAAATTCGCTTTGAGTTATATGATGGGCCTAGCCAATTTTGATGAAATTTTTATTTAGTTACTTTTAAATTCTGTGCAAAATTTCAAATTTCTTTTCAATTTTTGTATGACAAATTCATTTTATATTTTATGGACGGTTTATGATGGGAATGGCCAATTTTGCTGAAACTTCATATTTTCCTTAACTGTCTGCGGAAAATGCTCTTTTCCAAGTTTCCTCACTTTACGAGCTCTCTTTATATTTTGTCCACTCAAATGTATGGAGCCATCCCACTGTGCTGCCTCCACATTTTGTAGAAATTTAATTTACTTTTACCCTCCGTCATGGCCACGTCAGGTGGTGAAGCGAAATCTTACCAAACTTGGCGATATTTTTAAAATTTTTGGTGACTTAAATTTTGGTTTGGCAATATCGACTACTTATGGCTATTCTGGCGAACTTCTAGACGGATTTTAAGAAGACATCACAAATGTACGATTAAAAAAATGAATGACATATGCCAAATTCAAATTCAAATGAATTTGAAATTTGGTTTTTAGAGCTGGATTTTTGTTAGTGTATCAGAGTATCTGTGATATTATTTAAAAAACAGTATATTTTATTTTGAGAATGAATAGGGGGGGCTACATTAATTAGAATATGAATAGCATCCAATAATTAAATTTGTTACAATTTGCTGGTTAACTTTCATTTTGAATCGCCAACTTTGAGTTAGTGAACGAAAAGTTATGGAAAGAGGGTGTGAGTGGCGGTTCCATAGCTGCCGCCTTAACTTATACTTCACTCTTTAAAGCAGTCGCGATAAAATGGTTCATGAATTTGATAAATTAATTAATGTTGCCATACTAAAATATCGAGCAGGTTTAACTAAACTTTAGTTTAAACTACAAACGTTTATTTGGCTCTTAGACTAGAGAAATAAATAACTTCTATAGGGGAAAACAAATATAAAATTTTCAATAATAATTCAGTGCCATAGTCAGGTTTTAAGCACACATAATTGGTTAATGATAACTTTTGTCATTACACTGTGCAACAAAAAAAAAGAAAAACTTTGTTTCCAAGTCGAAAAAAATATTTTTTATGTGCTGATTCATCATAAAATCAACACAAAAAGTGTTATGGATTTTTTTTTTAATTAAAAATTTCCTTGTAGTTACCTTTAATATTTGTACTCTCATTTAAGATATAGTGCTTCGATCGCACCCGCTTATATGTTCAATTAAAGATAATTACAATGTCCACAAATATTGCGAATTACACTTTCACCTACAAACAGTGGTTTAGGAACAGCCTACAAAAATTTTGGGTAAAAAATATTAAAAAAAAATATTTTTTTTTTAATTTCAAAATTGTAAATAAAAATTCTATTTAAAAGGAGAAACAAAAAACATTAAAAAGATATTTTTTAATTTCAAAATGTCGGTACAGAAATTCACATAAATTTACTCATTTAATTAATTGAGATTTTTTGCGTAAAATAAATAAATATTTTTAAATGTAAACAATTTGGTTTATAAGATATATAAATACGAAAAGACTTAAAAAATATTAATTTAACTTCAAAATTTTCCATAAAAATTTTTTTTAAATCGGAGAACAGAAGCAAAAATATTTTCTTAATTCAAAACTGTCCATGAAAACTTTATTTAACTCGGAGAACAGAAGCAACATTTCTATTACGTCTCACATGAATTTACTCTATGAGAAATAATGAATTCAATTGAGATTTTTTGGGTAAAATAAATAAATATTTTTTAAGTGTAAAAGATTTGGTTTATAAAATAAATAAATAGGAAAAAATCTTACAAATTTAAAAATAAATTCAATAAAACCCTCTATTTAAAACGGAGAACGAGAGCAAAAAAAATCAAAAAAATATTTCTTTAATTCAAAATTTTTTATAAAACTTCTTAATTCAAAAAAATAATTTCAAAATTTTCCATAAAACCTTTATTTAAATCGGAAAACAGGAGTAAAATTAGAAAATTCAGCACATAAATCTACTCTGTGACAAATGATGAATTTTATTGGGATTTTTTAGGGGTAATACATAGATATTTTTAAATTTAAAAGATTTTGTTTATAAAATAAATAAATCGGAAAATTACACAAGAATATTTTTTACAATAAATCTTAAAATAAAACCTTAATCTTACAAATTTCAAAAAAAAAATATTTTTTTAATTCAAAATTTTCCATAAAACCTCTCTTTAAAACGGAGAACAGAAGCAAAAAAATATTTTTTTAATATCAAAATTTTCCATAAAAGTCATAATTAAAAAAATAATTTCAAAATTTTCCATAAAACTTTTATTTAAATCGAAGAACAGAAGCAAAATTACGAATCAGAAATTCACACAAATTTAACACAAATTTTGCTCTGTGATAAATGATGTAATTTCTAGAGATTTTTTAGGGGGGAAATAAATAGATAAATATTTTTAAATTAAAACGATTTTGTTTATACAATAAATAAATTGGAAAAAATAAAAAAAAATATTTTTCAAAATTCAAAATAAATAGGAAAAAATCTTACAAAATTTCAAAAAAAAAAATATTTTTTTAAATTCAAAATTTTCTCTAAAACCTCTATTTAAAAACTTAAAAAATGTTTTTTTCTTTAATTTAAATTTTTTAATTTAAAGTTTTATTTTATTTTTAAATTTAAACGATTTGGTTTATACAATAAATAAATTGGAAAAATTAAAAAAAAATATATATTTTTTTTTAAATTCCAAATTTGCCATAAAACTTCTATACAAAATTTTCTATATTTTTTAACGGAGAATTAATTCAAAAATTTTCCATAAAACGTCAAATCATGTAATTATTTAAGATTCTTTAGGAGGAAATAAATAAATATTGTTTATACAAAACAAATGTTTAGCATTATATTAATCAATATTTAAAAAATATTGTTTGCTGTTTATTAAAAATAATGCATCTCTCGTCATCGTATCAAAAAATTCTAATCTGTTCGCTTGCCATTTGTGGCAAGTTGTCCACATTCATATCATGGCCCGTGGCTAAAAGTGACAAATTGACGATATTCTCCTACTTGGTTGCTTGGTTGGTTGGTTGGACTAGTAGTACAAACAACATTCACAACTACTGATGCATCTAAACGCCCAGCAAAAGACAAAACGATGACTTGAATAGGCCAAAAGAACCTAGGCTCGCTTTGTTTTTTTTCGCCTCATGGTGATAGGTGTGGAGTGCAACACAATAGACAATAGCTCGTCAAGAGACGTAATGGACATTGGTTAACGTGTGGTAGGCTGTGAGACAAACGCGCTGCACAGTAGGACAAAATAACAATAAAAAAATGGTTGTAAAGATATTATGCTGTGTGGCACTATTTAAAACAAAAAACTTTTTAGAAAACCTTAGCATTTATTTTTAAATATTTTTTTCTAATTCCATGTTAAAACGGAGCAAACATTTGTCCTTAGGTTGTTTGGTTTTAATGAAAGTTTTAATGAAAGTTTCTACTACTAGATAAGAGATAATAAAACTGCAATAAATATATATGAAACTGTAGACACTAGGGTGGATAGAAAGTCAGGAATTTTGTCATAAGAAAATTTAAAAACAGTAAGTAAGTATGATTCAGTCGGTTAAACCGGCTTATACAGGGTGATTTTTTAAGAGCTTGATAACTTTTTTTTTTAAAAAACGCATAAAATTTGCAAAATCTCATCGGTTCTTTATTTGAAACGTTAGATTGGTCCATGACATTTACTTTTTGAAGATAATTTCATTTAAATGTTGACCGCGGCTGCGTCTTAGGTGGTCCATCCGCTTAGTCCAATTTTGGCATTTCCACGTTTTTGAGTAACAGAGACCCAATTGGTGCGAACGGCGACGAATCGAAAATTGGTGGTCATCATTAACACTGGCCGATACAGCTGCGATATTTTCTTCAGTTCGCACTCTACGTAAGCGTGTTGGTGGTTTAATGTCCAACAATGTAAATTTGGTGCGAAATTTAGTCACAATAGCCCGAATAGCCGCTTCAGTGGGTCGATTAAACTGACCATAAAATGGAAGCGCGCAATGAACTTTCTTAACAGAGCACGCATTTTGATAATAAAATTCAATAATTTGCAAGCGTTGTTCGTTTGTAAGACGATTCATGATGAAATGTCAAAGCATACTGAGCATCTTTCTCTTTGACACCATGTCTGAAATCCCACGTGATCTGTCAAATACTAATACATGAAAATCCTAACCTCAAAAAAATCACTCTTTATATACCCTCACTCTCAGAGAACATATATATGGAAGTTATAATAAAATTAAATGTTACGTAGGGCAGGATAATTAGTGTGGAAGGTACTAGGAGGTTCGCATCACATGGTCCCAGCTTCCACATTTATAAAACAATTGTAAAAACATGATCAAATATCAAGTCAAAGTGGATCCCATGCACCCGTATAGAAGTTATGAAGGATTTAATATTACCTAGGGTAGAAACAATTGTGTGGGAGGTACAAGAAGGGGCGTGGCTAAAGCGTAAATAATTTTTAGCTTTTCTCCCAAATGATTATACCCCAATACTCTGTAGAGTGAGTGTTTAAAAATATGAAATTGTAGACACTAAATCGGATCGAAATTCAGGAATTTTGTCATCAGGTAATTTTTTAAAAACTTCTTAATTTTATTCTGGTAGTATATAGAAATATACTTTTTTGTCGAATTTAAAACAAATTGCCGCTAGTTTAATAAAAAATTACTATTTTTTTAATTTTGTTCTTAATTCCCTGTAATTTTTTATTAAACAAAAAAGTAACTCTTTGCTTTTTTAATTAATTTCTTTCTAAATTTTTATTAATAGCTAATACTGAAAGTTTTTAAATTTGTACTTCTGAGTAAGATAAATAGAACTACATTTTCTGATATTAAAAAAATATGAAATTCAGGAATGTTGTAAAAAGGTAATTTTAAATAAAGCTTTTTTCTGGTAGGTTATATATATATATATATATATATATTATTGCTTCTAGTTTAATACAAAATTAATATTTTAATATTTTGTTTATTGGATTGGGGTAGATTAACTTTATCATCCCGTTTGTAACACCTTTAAATCATGGTAATGGTCATGGTAATATTCTAAGACGATATAGCCATAGTATTTAAGTATATTTTTTCAATATGTCTGCTTGTACTTACTTGATATTGGGTATGTGCATTCCCCCTTTAATAAAAATGTGCACCATAAAGAGATTTTTATTCGTAGGGGGTGAAATGGGGCAAACAGGGATAAAAATGGTACCTATCAAACGACAACAGTTAGAAACACGAAATTCGGTGTGTATATTCCCCTAATTGAGTGGATACATAATATAAGAGTATTTTTTCCAAATTCTAATTTTTAACTTACCAACCAAACGGCTGTACCTAGAATAATGAAATTCGGTGTATACTTTCAACTAATTACATAGACACGTAAAATAAACAGATTTTTGGAAATTCGTACTTTTTGGGTTAAAATGGAAAAAGGGGATAAAAATAGTACCAACCAAATGACAGCAGCTAGAGTCGTGAAATTCGGAGTATACATTCCTCTGACTTTGTAGACACGAAAAATAAAAGTTTTTTTCCAAATTCGTACTCAAGGGATATAATGGGTACAGCGGGATAAAAATAGTACCAACTAAACTGCTAAAGCTAGAACGATGAAATTCGGTTTGTACATCCCTCTAATTGCGTAGACACGTAAAATAAAGAGATTTTAGACAGTCTTACACTTGAGGGGGTTCATAGGAAAAAGAGGATAAAAGTGGTACCAACAAAATGGTCGCAGCTAGAATCATAGAATTTGATACATTGCTCTGACTGCATAGACACGCAAAATAAAAAGAATTTTCAAAATTTGTAATTTTTACTTTTAACTTTTAAGGCAAAATTTTTACTTTTAAGGCAAAAATTGGTTGAATCATGTAGTTAAGATATTTTGCACTATGTACATGAGATAATGGATTATTAAAATTTGTACTTTTGGAATTAAAACAGAATGGAAATACAACCAACTGTAGCACCCACTATCAATATTTATGGTATTTAAGATTTTTTGAAAATATAAATATAAGAATAATTATTTTTTAAATTGACTTGAAGTACTATTTTGATATATATATTATTGGTAGCCTTGCTTTATAAGCGTGGTTAGAAATAATAAAAATATTATATTTATTTATATAATTATTTTTTATAATAATTATAATTATTTTTAATTTTTGGTTTGACTATATTAAAAAATGTATATTTTCCTGTAATACTACTGCAGTTCTACGAAAAACAACAGCCTCTGTGGAATGCAATCCATGGCGAAGGGCCGAACTTATCGCCGTTTATAATTGTTATTTTTCGTGTCTACGCAGTCAGAGGAATGTATACTCCGAATTTCATGACTCTAGCTGCGGCCATTTGGATGGTACCATATTTATCCCTCTATTCCCATTTTAATACTTAAAAGTACGAATTTGGAATTTGGTACTTTCAGCCCTTGTGAGGGGAAATTTTTAACCTTTGGACCGATTTCGCCCAGTTGCAATCCCAACCGATCTGCGACTATAAGATGCATTTAAGGAAAATTTAGACCTACTAGCTTCTTTCGGTTAGATGCTAGCGGCAGACGAGCGGACGTACATGACCAGATCGTCTTAGAATTTTATGACGACCAATAATATGTATATTCTTTTCTAGGGTCTCAGATCGATATTTCATGGTCTTACAAACGGAATGACAAACTTAGTATACCCCCATACTGTAGTGGAGTGTAATAATTTAACCATATTTTTTTAATATCGTTTTCGAGTTTAGCAAAATATTAATGGCATAGTGCTTCTTCTCCAAAGAAAATCTATTAAATATTTGCTTCCCAAAAAAGTTCCCACTGTATGTTGATATACTGGAGCACAGCCTGTATCTTCCATTTTGGAGGGATGCAATCACAGCGACAAGAAGTTTTCGGGGCAATGACAAGTAGAGTGAATTCAAATGGTCTGAAACATAACTTTAAAGGCAGCTTAAAAGCTCGTTGATTAAACGAAAAATGCTGTGACAATCTTAATCTTTATAAAATCATACAAAATTATTTCGAACAAAATATTTTTTAAAAGAAAAAAAATGGCACATTCTTCGCCAACAAATCCAATCACCTGGAAAATATGTTAAAAAGTTTATGGCCAACAAAAACAACCAAACAAAAACTTTTTCCCAAGTATTCCGGACCAACTCTTTTCATATTCCCTTTTTGTCTATTTTCTTATGCTTTCAGCCATAAATGTTGTAAAACCAAAGGATGTCTGTAACATATGTGTTGCATTTGGCAATTTTGGCTGTACTACTGCCAATGGCACAAAATTATGACACTAAATACACCAAAGCCAATGTGCCATTATGGAAACAAAGGGTAAGTTTGAGAGCAAATGTCCCCTTCACACCATAAACTAAAATCGATGTGGTCCACACATTAACATCTATCAATGATAAGGATGGCTGTAGTGCCAGACAAAACAGAACAGAAAACACAAACACTTTAACTACCTTCCAACATGTCCAACACCAACTCATTCGCATACCTTTTGTCTTTGTCTTTGACGGCGTTAGGCTTGTGAAAAGGCTCAAAAGCAAAAAGCCAATTCTCATTATATATGCGATGATAAGGGCGACGTTAAATGCCTGCCAGGATGGCAAGGAGATTTATGCCAAGTGCCCATGTGTCGCAAAGGCTGTGATCCCATGAACGGTAAGTGAAAGCAGCAACAATAACAACACCAAACAAACAAGGCCAAATAGCCACAACGAACATGGTTGGCCATAACTGGCGGCACTCGACGCTAGGACACAAAAGAAAACACTCAATTAAACGACTGGAATAGCAGCTGAACCTGAAGTCCATTCAAATTTGATAACACCAGCACAAGGAAAAGCTCTGGAAAGGAATGAATTCATCGCGAGGAGATGAGATGAGATGAGATGAGATGAGATGAGATGAGATGAGATGAGATGAGATGAGATGAGATGAGATGAGATGAGATGAGATGAGATGAGATGAGATGAGATGAGATGAGATGAGATGAGATGAGATGAGATGAGATGAGATGAGATGAGATGAGATGAGATGAGATGAGATGAGATGAGATGAGATGAGATGAGATGAGATGAGATGAGATGAGATGAGATGAGATGAGATGAGATGAGATGAGATGAGATGAGATGAGATGAGATGAGATGAGATGAGATGAGATGAGATGAGATGAGATGAGATGAGATGAGATGAGATGAGATGAGATGAGATGAGATGAGATGAGATGAGATGAGATGAGATGAGATGAGATGAGATGAGATGAGATGAGATGAGATGAGATGAGATGAGATGAGATGAGATGAGATGAGATGAGATGAGATGAGATGAGATGAGATGAGATGAGATGAGATGAGATGAGATGAGATGAGATGAGATGAGATGAGATGAGATGAGATGAGATGAGATGAGATGAGATGAGATGAGATGAGATGAGATGAGATGAGATGAGATGAGATGAGATGAGATGAGATGAGATGAGATGAGATGAGATGAGATGAGATGAGATGAGATGAGATGAGATGAGATGAGATGAGATGAGATGAGATGAGATGAGATGAGATGAGATGAGATGAGATGAGATGAGATGAGATGAGATGAGATGAGATGAGATGAGATGAGATGAGATGAGATGAGATGAGATGAGATGAGATGAGATGAGATGAGATGAGATGAGATGAGATGAGATGAGATGAGATGAGATGAGATGAGATGAGATGAGATGAGATGAGATGAGATGAGATGAGATGAGATGAGATGAGATGAGATGAGATGAGATGAGATGAGATGAGATGAGATGAGATGAGATGAGATGAGATGAGATGAGATGAGATGAGATGAGATGAGATGAGATGAGATGAGATGAGATGAGATGAGATGAGATGAGATGAGATGAGATGAGATGAGATGAGATGAGATGAGATGAGATGAGATGAGATGAGATGAGATGAGATGAGATGAGATGAGATGAGATGAGATGAGATGAGATGAGATGAGATGAGATGAGATGAGATGAGATGAGATGAGATGAGATGAGATGAGATGAGATGAGATGAGATGAGATGAGATGAGATGAGATGAGATGAGATGAGATGAGATGAGATGAGATGAGATGAGATGAGATGAGATGAGATGAGATGAGATGAGATGAGATGAGATGAGATGAGATGAGATGAGATGAGATGAGATGAGATGAGATGAGATGAGATGAGATGAGATGAGATGAGATGAGATGAGATGAGATGAGATGAGATGAGATGAGATGAGATGAGATGAGATGAGATGAGATGAGATGAGATGAGATGAGATGAGATGAGATGAGATGAGATGAGATGAGATGAGATGAGATGAGATGAGATGAGATGAGATGAGATGAGATGAGATGAGATGAGATGAGATGAGATGAGATGAGATGAGATGAGATGAGATGAGATGAGATGAGATGAGATGAGATGAGATGAGATGAGATGAGATGAGATGAGATGAGATGAGATGAGATGAGATGAGATCCATCCATAAAAATCGTGGATCTCTTAGGACCTTTAGCTAGACAGCGGAACTCTTAGAGCTGCTATCCAATCGTGGATCTCTTAGGACCTTTAGCTAGACAGCGGAACTCTGAGAGCTGCTATCCAATCGTGGATCTCTTAGGACCTTTAGCTAGACAGCGGAACTCTTAGAGCTGCTATCCAATCGTGGATCTCTTAGGACCTTTAGCTAGACAGCGGAACTCTTAGAGCTGCTATCCAATCGTGGATCTCTTAGGACCTTTAGCTAGACAGCGGAACTCTTAGAGCTGCTATCCAATCGTGGATCTCTTAGGACATTTAGCTAGACAGCGGAACTCTTAGAGCTGCTATCCAATCGTGGATTACTTAGGACTTTAACCTAGACAGCGGAACTCTGAGAGCTGCTATCCAATCGTGGATCTCTTTTAGCTAGACAGCGGAACTCTGAGAGCTGCTATCCAATCGTGGATCTCTTAGGACTTTAAGCTAGACAGCGCAACTCTTAGAGCTGCTATCCTATCGTAAATCTCTTAGGAATTTAGGCTAGACAGCGCAACTCTTAGAACTGCTATCAAATCGTGGATCATTTAGGACTTTAAGCTAGACAGCGGAACTCTTAGAGCTGCTATCCAATCGTGGATCTCTTAGGACTTTAACCTAGACAGCGGAACTCTTAGAGCTGCTATCCAATCGTGGATCTCTTAGGACTTTAACCTAGACAGCGGAACTCTTAGAGCTGCTATCCAATCGTGGATATCTTAGGACTTTAACCTGTGCAGCGGAACTCTGAGAGCTGCTATCCAATCGTGGATCTCTTAGGACTTTAACCTAGACAGCGGAACTCTTCGAGCTTAGGACTTTAACCTAGACAGCGGAACTCTTCGAGCTGCTATCCAACCGTGAATCTATTAGGACTTTAACCGAGACATCGGAACTCTTAGAGATGATATCCCATTGTGGATCTATTAGGACTTTAACCTAGACAACGGAACTGTGTCTTTAAGCTGATCCAGAGGATCTCAGCCTCGAAAAGGAATGGATCCTGTGAGAACTCTCATCGTGCTGTTGAGTTCGAGTTTACTCGACTTCATCAGCCGTTTGGTTTCACTCTCATGGGGCCGTCTACCGTTGAATAGTCATAGGTTGTACAATGGGCTTAAGTTGCCCTTTTCTCTCATTTCAATCCTCATCACCTGGAAAGGTTTGGCGCTTTCCAAGTTGACCGATTCGAGGACTCATTCTCCTCTGGCCAGTTCATCAGCCCTCTCGCTGTCCTGACACCCAAGCTTCCACCCAAAGTCTGCGCCAAATTGAAGTCTGCGGAAGTCCGAGTTCAAGAAATCGAAGGCCTCAAGTTCTCCTGCGGACTGACGTTCCTCTGACCTACAGGTGTTGTTTGACTGTTCACCGAACATTCTCTGTCGTATGAGTTCCGAGTTGCCGCCAGTGATTTCATTCCTTTCCTCGTCTGCAAATGGACGAACGTGTCGTGTTTGACTGAAGAAGAACAATTGCTTACATCTTGAATCTCTGTTATTTTTTGGTTAGGCTATTGTCAGCGTCCGGGTGAATGCCGTTGTCGCATTGGCTACACTGGGGAATTCTGTGAGAAATGCATTCCCTTGCCCGGCTGTCAGCATGGTGACTGCACAAAACCATTCGAATGCATCTGTCGTCCAGGCTGGGATGGTCTCTTCTGTACCGAACGTATGTATTTTGTCAGCAACATATTAATTTAATTTCTATTTAAATATATGTATATTGCACGGGGATTTGGCAAATGTTTAGCCTCTTGTCGCCCGGGTTGCCACAGCACGCGTGGCTATTGCGAGGGACCCGGAGAGTGTCGCTGTCGCATTGGCTGGGCTGGCCGCAATTGCAGCGATTGTGCCGTTTTGCCCGGTTGCCAGCAAGGCACCTGCAAAAAACCCTTGGAGTGCAACTGTCTGCCTGGTTACACGGGACTGCTGTGTCAGCTGCGTAAGTTAAGGTCGGTAAGAAAGAGTTCAGTTTTCAATTGTTGTTGTTGTTGTTGTTTTACAGCGATCTGCAGTGCCGACTGTCATAAGCAACATGGATATTGCAAGAAACCCGGCGAGTGTCGGTAAGTTGAGGTGGTTGGTGGACTTAAAGGTTCTTGAATTGTGTTGTTGATTATCGTTTACCTTTGTTTTAGCTGCAAAATGGGCTGGACCGGCTCTAAATGTGATCAGTGTTTCCCCTATCCGGGCTGTGTTCATGGCGACTGCGTTAAACCCTGGGAGTGCAATTGCAAAGCTGGTTGGGGTGGCATGTTGTGCGATGAAGGTAAGTCGGGCCACCTCTTCACAAAAGTAGATTTTCATTCGTTTCATTGTTGCGCCAGCTTTATCCTATTGCAAAGAGCATCCCAATACTTGCGAAAATAACGGCCGGTGCATTTCCCTGACCAAGGCGGATGGCAACTACCACTGCCACTGCAAACAAGGCTACCTGGGTAAAAACTGTGAGATAGTCGACGAATTTTTGCTAACCTCCACATCGCCGCCCAGAATAACGCCACCGACACCCTTGGACTGGGAAGAGGAGGAGGAGGGGCAGGATGCGGATGCGGATATCACCGAGAATTTAATCAACAGAACTAATGGCACTGCGGCACCAACCATCAAGAAACAAGTCTCCAATACTGCGGCCAATAACGGTCACTTGAAGAGTGAAGTAAATGTCACTGACTCTCTGGGCAAAAGTGAGAACTCTTTGAAAGCGGGGAATACAAGCAAGGGTTTGGTGGAGAAAACTAGCACACCCAGGACTACGGTTGCAACACGTTTGGCCTTGAGTGAAAACGAGTTGGAAAATATGGCCGACATTTCCGGTTCCGATATTATTGGCACCGCCACTACTCTCATGATTGAAGCAGAAGCACACAAAATTGCCAGCCCAACATCCAAAACGAACATCACCAAGACAAAGGACAAGGACTCGATTATAACCAAGATCACTAAGACTACTACGTCCACACCCACATCCCCATCCACTACGTCCACACCACCCACCACCTCGCCGCTGAGTAGACTTGAAGATGAGCAACATCAGCCCACTTTCTTAGATAGCACGAAGGCTAGCACCCAAAAGATCCCCAAGGTGGAGACGGCTGTGCAGACAGCAACGACGGATGATGACGAGGATGAGGAGTGCGACGATGATAACGATGACGAATGTGAATACGAAGATGAGGACGAGGAAGACGATGAGGAGGAAGAGGACGACGATGACAAGTAGGGTGTTTGTTGTCAATAGTCAATATTTAATAATCATTATTTAACTTATTTATTATATCTAAATATACATGTATATGAACGTTACAGCTATTTATTGTAATTAATAAAAAAATAAACAAGTAAGGAAAGTCTGAAGTCGGGCGGGGCCGACTCTATGATACACTCCACTTTATATCCGAATACTATTTAATTCGGTGAAAAAGTGAAAACGGGAAGGATTTTTGTATCCTGTATATGTATGTGTTTGACAAAAAATGTTAAATCGGAAAGGACATTTGTATGGGAGTTTATTGAAATCTAGAACGAAATAGGTGAAATATAATATGTATAGTTTGGCCAAAATCGGTTAAACATTTGGGAGCAACATTTGTATTTGGGCTATATCTAAATCTGAACCGATCTTAGCCACTTTCACCATAGATTTTTTGGATTGTGCCAAATTTAAAGAAAATCGAGTATAATAAGGGGTTTCTAGGACGGAAAATGTCAAATCGGGAGCAACATTTGTATGGGGGCTATATCTAAATCTGAACCGATCTTATCCAATTTTTGCATAGGTGTTTCTAGTTGGATTGTAAGATGTTGTGTCAAATTAAAAGAAAATCGAGTATAATATGGGGTTTCTAGAGCGGAAAATGTCAAATCGGGAGCGACATTTGTATGGGGGCTATATCTAAATCTGAACCGATTTGCCCCAAATTAAATAGCGTTCGTCCTTGATCCACAAAACTTGCTTGTGCCAATTTTTGTTAAGATCGGACTATAATTGCGACCAGTAATTTGATTACAACAATAGATGGACAGACGGACAGACAGACGAAAGTGATTCTAAGTCGATCGGTATACTTAACAATGGGTCTAACTCGCTTCCTTTTGTGTGTTACAAACAAATGCACAAAGCCATAATACTCTCGTGGAGTGTATAAAAATAAATAAAACGAGAAAATAAATTTTTCCACTTCTTCCCCAGCAGAAATTTGACAGAGTGTGGTAGAGAATTCAGAAATAAAATCAAGAAAGAGAAAATCGATGGCACAAAAAACAATAGATTTTTTCGAAAAAAAATATTTTTTTTTTGGAATTATTATAATTGAAAATAAAACAAGATATTTTTTTTCGTTTTTTTTCATTTTTTATGATTTTTTTTCGTGCCAGAAAAAAAATTTTTTGAAAAACTAATAATTTTTTAGAATTTATTAAAAAATAAAATAAAATACACTTTTCCGACCTTTTTTCTATTTTTTTTATTTTTTTCGTGCCAGATAAAATAGTTTTTTTCGAAAAACAAATATTTTTTAGACTTTTTTCTATTTCTTATGATTTATTTCGTGGCAGAAAAAACAATAGATTTTTTCGAAAAAAAAAAATAATAATTTTTCGAAAAAAAATAAAAATAATTTATTATTAAAAATAATAAATTATTAAAAAATAAAACAAAATACTCTTTTCCTATTTTTTCTATTTTTTATGATTTATTGCTTTCTAGTCATATCCCATCTAAAAATCATCGTCAAGGTCAAAATCGCAGAAAGCTTTAAAAAATTACTTTAATTTAACCTTTTCCGTTCAAAATTCAAGGTAAAAATCAACTACAAAAATGTACCTAAGATCTCAATAAACAACTTTCTAGAACATATGAACTTCGTAGAAATGATTCTTAACACCGTTTAGATAGCACTTAGGTAGCCACAAGTAGTAGTGTAGTGACCGTATATGATTATACCCTGCAAACATTTTCAATCGACTAATGATCGCCCGCGAATCGCCATTGAGTTGTGTACAATCGCGGCGAACCATCGCGTGCGATCATTAAACTATGGTCAAGCGATTCGCCAAAACGATCGCCTGTGTGCCTGTCGCGATTCGCGAATGCTGATTCGCCGGCGAAACACAATTGGCGAATCGCGACGTGAACACTGGCGATCGTTTTGGCGAATCGCCAGCGATTTACGAATGGCGATTCGCCGGCGAATTAGCATTCGCGAATCGCGACAGGCACACAGGCGATCGTTTTGGCGAATCGCCAGCGATTTAAAAAAGGCGATTCGCCGGCAAATTAGCTTTCGCGAATCGTGACTGGCACACATGCGACCATTTTGGCAAATCGCCCAATAATCGCCCGCGAATCTCCGTTGAGTTGTGTAAAAAATTCATTGGTTTTAATAATATTCATTGTTTTAATAATTTCAAATGCAATGCTTTTTATATGTTAATTCATTTTTTGTAAATATAATATAAAATATAATGACATATTAAGAAAATAAGAGAAGAAAGAGAAGAATTGGAGCGGTCCTTTCGCTTTGCGAGGCGGTCGTTTGCATGGACGAAATGTTGCTGAATAACGTGGTGGATTATGGATTCGTCAGCACCGACAAATTTTTGTTCCCATACTTCTATTTAAAGAAAAAAAAAACAAGTCTTAAAACCAAAAAAAAATCCACATTTGTCAACACATTTTCTTGAACTATATTCACGTCTGAATCAACCACATTTTCTAAACCTTGAACATTTACCAACCGATCCGCATTTTGGAGAGAACTATTTTCTAAAATATTTACATTTTCGATTAAGACCGCACTATTATTTTGTATTTCATTTAAGTTAGAATTTGTAGCTATTATTTCGGAGGCTTCTCTCTTACTTTTTAACCGTAATGCTTTGTTTGACAACATGTTTATTAATTAAATATTTTCAGAAACCACACCCTTCATAGATCACTTTATCTAACAAAATGACAATTTTGCTAATTGTTCTTGAAACCAAATATTTATTTTAATATTACCTCAAAAAACAACAACACAAAAACAAAGCGCATCGAAAGTAATCGAAGAAAACGATAAAGAATGCAAACCATTTTGACTGTTGTGAGGAATATTTCCCGTTACTTGTGTGCGCTCGCGTATTCATAGCTTAGGTGTAAGGCTTAGGCGATGGTACGCGATTCAAAAAAATTACACACAGTAACTCTGCAATTTGATCATTGTGTGGTGCGTTGTGGCGTATGAGTTACACCATGTAATTTAGCATCGATCATACGCCACAGTGACCAAATCGAATATTTTCCTGTTGTAGAGCGATAAAAATGACCACCATACATACGTAAACTTTCATAACGTGTATTCCTATTTTACCCCCTCTATCGGAAGCGGTTGTTAAATCATTGTTATTCAGTCTTTTCACAATATCAAATTGTGTATTCTCAAGTTCAATTTAAATTTGTGAATTTCAATTCTTTTTTTATTTTCTCAATTTCAATTTACATATCTGAATTTCAACGTGGCTTCAATTAAAATTTCCCTTTTCTCAATTTCAATTTGTTTTTTCTCAATTTCATTTTGTATTTTCTCAATTTCAATTTACATTTCTGTATTTCAATTTGTTTTTCTAAATTCAAAATTTTCGTTACTTAATTTTTATTTGTATTTTCTTAATTTCAATTTACATTTCTGAATTTCAATTTGTATTTTCTGAATTTCAATTTGTATTTTCTCAATTTCAATTTGCATTTCTGAATTCCAACGTGTTTTTTCAATTTTATGTACATTTCAGAATTTAAATTCGTATTTTCTCAATTCAGTTTTCGTTTCTTAATTTCAATTTTCATTTTTCAATTTTAATTCGTTTTTTCACTATTTAAATTTCAGAATTTCAATATTTATTTTCTCAATTTGAATTTGCATTTCTGAATTCAAATTCTTATTTTCAGTTTTTGTTTCTCAATTTCAATTTTCTTTTCTTATTTCAATTTGCATCTCTTAAGTCAGTTTTCGTTTCTCGATTTAATTTTTTATTTGCTCAATTTCAATTTGTATTTTCTCAATTTCAATTTGTATTTTCTCAATTTCTATTTACATTTTTGAATTACTATATGTTTTTTTTCAATTTCAATTCACATTTCTGAATTTAATTTTTTTAAATCACAATTATCGTTTCTTAATTTCAATTTACATTTCTTAATTTCAATTTATATTTCTGAATTTCAATTTCTTTTTCTCAATTTAAATTTTCGCTTCTTAATTTCTACTTATATTTTCTCAATTTCAATTTTCATTTCTGAATTCCAACGTGTTTTTTTTCTCTATTTCATGTACATTTCTGAATTTAAATTCGTATTTTCTCAATTTCAGTTTTCGTTTCTCAATTTCAATTTTCGTTTTTTTTTTCAATTTTAATTCGTTTTTTACTATTTAAATTTCAATATTTATTTTCTCAAATTGAATTTAATTTACATTTCTGATTTTAAATTCTTATTTTCTCAATTTAATTTTTTTGTTCTAAATTTCAATTTTCGTTTCTTTATTTCAATTTGCATCTCTTAATTTCAGTTTTCGTTTCTCAACTTAATTTTGTATTCTCTCAATTTTCGTTTCTCAATTTCAATTTGTTTTTTCTCAATTTCAATTTTCGTTTCTCAATTTCAATTTGTATTTTCTCAATTTCAATTTTCGTTTCTCAATTTTAATTCGTTTTAACACAATTTAAATTGTGTATTTTCTCAATTTCAATTCATATTTCTGAATTTCAATTTATATTTTCTAAATTTCAATTCACATTTCTGAATTTCAATTTGTATTTTCTCAATTTCTATTTATATTTCTGAATTTCAATCTGTGTTTTTTTTTAATCTCAATTTTCGTTTCTTAATTTATATTTGTATTTTCATAATTTCAATTTATATTTATGAATTTCAATTTGTTTTTTTTTTTCAATTTCATCGTGTCTTTTCTCGATTTCAATTTACATTTCATTTTGTTTTTTCTAAATTCACCAATTTATATTTCTGAATTTAAATTTGTAGTTTCACAATTTCAATTTGATTTTTTGAATTTCAATTTTTATTTTCTCACTTTAAATTTTCGTTTCTCAATTTAAATATATATATATTTTTATATTTTATGCTTTTATATCAGTAATTTTGGCAATTGGAAATGGTGTAGTGATTTCATTTTATATATATTGTATGCTTTCTTATCAGTATCAGTATCAGCCAAAGAGTTCATTCACATATTTCCTGTGCTGTTTATTTATATTTGATGGTTTTCTTACCAGCTTATCAAAGCTACATTGTATGATTGTCTTCGACAAATTTGAAACTTGACTCATTCGGCATCATTTAGTTTAGAAGTGTTCGTTGAATGGAAATGCAGATGGAGGTTCACCTATTGCTAATAGTTTTATGCGCTACAAGCGCTCTTGCAAGTGCAAATTCGGTCGAAGGTGAATACTATGTGAGTAACTACAAAGCCATGGCTGACAAAAAGAAGAAAAAAATAGAAAATACGACAATGAAAGTGAAATAAAAATAAGTTTCACTGGATTTTTATTTCCATTTGTGCTTTTTACTTTGAACACAGCATCCAAGTGAAGATCCTGACAGACTAATCCTGTGGAAGGCACTCTTTACAAAACTAAATACACTTACGCTGGCTGTAGATAAAATCAGTCAAAACATAATGGATTTAAATAAAAGGTAAGATGACAAAAATTATAAATCTAAAATTTTATATTTCTTTGGGCTGAGATTTTTAAAAATAGCACATCAATGTTTTTCTGATGTTTGGCTGATTGCTCCATTTTGGTTTGTTAGTAAGAGGCTTCTGTTAACTTGTAGCAATTGGCCAAATGGCTGCACTTGGCTCTTGGCCTGTGTTTAAAAATGCTTGATTTAAATTTATTTGAAAAATTAATAATTGCATTAGAAAATAATTTAGCAAAGCCAATATTTATAATTATACACTCCACGAGAGTATTATGTCTTTGTGCATTTGTTTGTAACACCCAAACGGAAGCGAGATAGACCCATTGTTAAGTATACCGATCGACTTAGAATCACTTTTTGAATCGATTTAAAAATGTCCGTCCGTCCATCTATTCTTGTAATCAAAGTACAGGTCGCAATTATAGTCCGATCGCAACAAAAACTTGCACGAGTTAGTTTTGCGGTCCAAGGACGAACGCTGTTATATTTAAAGGAAATCGCTTCAGATTTAGATATAGGCTCCATGCAGATGCCACTACCGATTTGACGTTTTCCGCTCTAGAAACCACATATTTTACTCGATTTGCTTCAAATTTGGCACAGTACAGTGCCTTATAATTAAACTGGAAATAGCTATGGTGCATTTGGGTCAGATCGGTTCAGATTTACATATAGCTGCCATACAAATTTCGCTACCAATTTGACTTTTTCCGCCTTAGAAACCACATATTTTATCAGATTGTTTTAAAATTTGGCAAAACGTCTTATATTTAAACTAGAAACACCTGTGGTGAAAAAAGGTCAGATCGGTTCAGATTTACATATATCTCCCATTCAAATTTTGCTCCCGATTTGACTTTTTCTGTTCTAGAAACCACATATTTCAACAGATCTTCTTCAAATTTGGCAAACTATCTTATGTTTCCACAAGAAGCACCCGTGGTAAAAATAATTCAGATCGGTTCAGATTTACATATAGCTGCCATACAAATTTCGCTCCCAATTTGACTTTTTCTGCTCTAGAAACCACATATATTACAAATTGTTTTCAAATTTGGCAAAACGTTTTATATTTAAGCTAGAAACACCTGTGATGAAAATAGGTTAAATCGGTTCAGATTTATATATAGCTGCCATACAAATTTCGCTCCCGATTTGACTTTTTCTGCTCTAGAAACCACATATTTTAAAAGATCTTCTTCAAATTTGGCAAAATATCTTATGTTTCTACAAGAAGCACCCGTGGTGAAAATGGGTCAGATCGGTTCAGATTTATATATAGCTCCCATACAAATTTCGCTCCCGACTTTTTCCGCCCCAAAAACCACGTATTTTCACCGAATTTATTCAAATTGAGCATAACACGTTATACTTGAACTGGAAGAACCTATTGTGTAAGTGGGTCACATTATTCCATATTTGCATATAGCCCCGATGACAAATTGGGTCAGGTCATATTAGCCTATGATTAGGAAACATACAAAAATCCTTCCCGTTTTCTATTTTTACCGAATTGAATTGTATTCGGATAGAAAGTGGAGTGTGTCATATAGTCGGCCGGCCCGACTTTAGCCTTTCCTTACTTGTTTTTTTTTTGGTTTCAATTGGCAGCAAAAAATATTGAGAATATTTCGAGATATTATTTCGGCTTGGACAATTCTGACCAATGAGTATATAAATTTCGCCAGATCTCTCCATATCAATATTAGCTTAGAAGTTGGAGGCGTATACCTTTATACCCTCCACCTCCTGGATGGGGGTAAACTAACTTTGTCATTCCGTTTGTAACACCTTGAAATATCGACCTGAGACCCTATAAAGTATAAATATTCTTGATCGTCATAAAATTCTAGGACGATCTTGCCAGGTCCTTCCGTCCGTTTGTTGAAAGCACGCTAGGATCTAAACGAAAAGAGCTAATACGCCCAAATTTTCCGTAAATGCGTCTTATAGTTGTAGATCGGTGGGGATTGCAACTGGGCGAAATCTGTCCGCAGAGAAAAAAATTTCCCCCATAAGGACTGAAAATACCCATATTTTAGTGTATTTATTAATGTTTATGTTGATATTGGGTGCGCTCATCCCTCCTATAACAAAAACCTGCACCATAAAGTGATTTTCATTTGAAGGGGGTGAAATGGGGCAAAAAGGGATAAAAATGGTACCAACCAAACGACTGCATCTAGAATAATGAAATTCGGTGTATACATTTCTCTGATTGCGTAGACACGTAAAATAAATGGATTTTTTGAAATTCGTACTGTTTGGGGTTAAAATGGAAAAAGGGGATAAAAATAGTACAAACCAAATGACCACAGCCAGAGTCATGAAATTCGGAATATACATTCCTCTGACTGTGTAGACACGGAAAATAAACAGATTTTTCGAAATTCGTACTTTTTGGGATTAAAATGAAAAAAGGGGATAAAAATAGTACCAATCAAATGACCGCAGCTAGAATCATGAAATTCGGAGTATACATTCCTCTGACTGCGTAGACACGAACAATAAAAGGTTTTTTCCAATTTCGTACTTTCAAGGGATACGATGGGTACTGAGGGATAAAAATAGTGCCAACTAAACGACTACAGCTAGAATGATGAAATTCGGTGTGTACATCCCTCTAATTGCGTAGACAAATAAAATAAATAGATTTTAGAAAGTTGTACTTTTAATGGGGTAAAATAGGAAAAAGGGATAAAAATGGTACCAACCAAACGACGGCATCTAGAATAATGCTATTCGGTGAATACATTCCTCTGATTGCGTAGACACGCAAACTAAAGAAATTTTTTCGAAATTCGTACTTTTTGGGGTTCAAATGGATAATGGGGTTAAAAATGGTACCAACCAAATGGCCGCAGCTAGAATCATGAAATAGGGATAAAAATGGTGCTAATTAACCGTCTACAGCTAGAATGATGAAACTCGATGAGTACATCCCTATAATTGCGTAGACACGTAAAATAAAGAGTTTTTTCGAAATTCGTACTTTTTGGGGTTCAAGTGGATAACGGAGGTTAAAATGGTACCAAACAAATGCCCGGATCATACATTCCTCTGACTGCATAGACACGCAATATAAAAAGATGTTTTTAAATTCGTATTTTTTGGAGATATCTGTCTTATATTTATTTGTTGAACTAATTTGAAGTATTCTATCTGTCATTTTGGTAGCCTTGCGTCATAAGCGTGGTTTGAAATAATAAAAATTTTATATTTATTTATAAAATTATTTTTTCAAAATTGTTATTTGGTTTGGCTATATTTTAAAAACCATGACATTTCCCCGTAATGTTACTGCACTTCTGCGAAAATCGACAGCCTCTGTGCAATACAATCCATGGTGGAGGGTATATAAGGTTCGGCCTGACCGAATTTTACTCTGTTTTTTCTTGTTCTTATTGAATCAGTCAATAATTTATGCGAAAGAGGATAATTTTTTAATAAGTTACTAAGTTGTGATGGGTTTTTCAATTTTATTAATTTAAGGAAACAAGATTGTTTCAAAGAGGGAATACTCTGAAATTTCAGCACTGTTTAATTATTCACTGTGAATTTATATAATTCTGTATTGAAAACCAATTTAATTTTCTTCCAGACAAGAGGACCAAGGCAATCAAATAATAAAATTGACGGAAGCTGTTGATTTCAAAACAAAATATATGGAGCCTAATGAAAGGTAGTAAATACCTCTCTATTTGATGAAAGATTTCAACATAAATACTGTTCGCATATCTATAAATACACAAATATGTATGTTGTTATATATTATAAATATAAAGAAAGTTTTATTTAATTCTAGGCTAGAGAACCTGGAGAGCAAAATATCAAAAATTATAGAGTTGGTCGATTTAAATACGAAATACTTGAACGAAAGTCATTTTGAAACGAAACAAAGGTATGTCGACCAAATAATACAGGAAGAGATTAATATACAAATGGAATTTAATTTAATTCCAGACTAGATGCTGTGGAAAGCAAAATATCCAAAACTATGCAGTCGGCTGATTTAAATACAAAGTATTTAAATGAAAATTGCTTGGACTCGAACCAAAGGTATGTGGTTATCAATAGCAGTTTTCATGAATATCCTTAGGGAAAATTATGGAAAATTATTTTTAGACAAATTAAAATTGTAAAATTAGCAGAGACTGTTAATTCATATACAAATTCCCTGAATGAAAGCCTGCTGAGACGTGAAGAGCTGGAAAATCAAATAACAAAAGCTCAGGATTTAACTACGAAATTGCTGAATGATACACGACCCGAATTCAAGGAAAGGTATGACAAGGTTTTATTGTATCAACATCAAACCCGGCCTCTATAAGGAGATGATTCTCACAAATAATTCATATCTATGTCCTTATCATAGATATCACTTATAAGCAAAAAAGAGGGTTGCCAATACATCTGTAATCTAATTTCGAATTCACTCAATTTCGTTTTTAGTCAAGCAGCCCCAGAAGAGCAGATAAGGCAACTAGTCCCACCATGGACAACCATACTTCGACGCATGGACGGTTCAGTCAGATTTTATAAGAACTGGACGACATACCAAAAGGGATTTGGAAATCCACCAGATGGTGAGTTCTTCATAGGCCTGGATACGCTTCACGAAATCACCACAAGTGCTCCGCATGAGCTTATGGTCGTTCTGACTGATTGGGAAAATGAAACCAGATATGCCAACTATGATCTATTTGAAATTGCTGGAGAGACGGAGAAATACGCCCTTAAGAAATTGGGTATTTACAGCGGAAATGCAGGGGATTCTTTGAGAGACAATAAGAACATGAAATTTAGCACATTCGACCAAGATAATGATGCGGGAAGCAATCTTAAATGCGCCAAGTTGTTTAAAAGTGCTTGGTGGTTTAACGGATGCGGCTCCAGGTAGATATGGGAAGAGCATCAGATAGAAATGGTTTTTTTTTTCTCATAAATAATTTTGAATTTGCAGTAGCTTGAATGGACCTTATATGTCACACGATCCTCAGCATTTTTCTGGCCTAAGCTGGTCTTCTTGGAAGGGAACATTTTATTATTCGCATCAATATGCGGAAATGAAAATACGACCAAGATCTCTCTGAATGAAGCCGGGACACATAATGACACTAACGAACATTATCTTTTCATTTAATTTTATAATCAACTGACTAACTAAAACTTAACTAACTTTGAATTTGTGAAATTCGCAATTTTGTAAATCTTTCGTTGCCATCAATAAAAAAAAAATGATCCATCAAAAGAAAAAAATGTATGTAATAGTAAAGCTCGAATAAATAAAGCAAATCTGATGATACAGATGATTATCTCCAACCAGTTAGTAATGTTAGTAATACATCTAAGACATCCAATGTTAGTAACACATACATTTTGAAACTTTTGTAAACCCTCTCCTAGATATTTCCATTTTTATTGTAATATTGGTCATCTACAATAAAATAATCAGCTTGAATCAGCTAACGAGTATTTCAATTGGAATGCAAATTGTTAATTGCGTGGTAAAGTATGTGGAACATTCAGTCATTTTTTTGCAGGGAACCTGAAGTAGTCTTATAATAAAAATAATACAAAATATACAAAAACAAAAGAAATATTTAATAATAAATTTTGAACAAAGTAAAAGAAAATCTACTGATGCAAATGATTATCTCTAACCAGACGTGGCGAAAATGGGGGTAAATATTGGTAATACATATTTCGAGTATATTCGAGATATTTCCATTTTTAGCGATAACATTAGGGTGATTCCATTGGAACGGGTGTGACACATTTGCTTAAATATGTTTAACTAATTTGGATATTCATGGACTGAGATTTTTACTATACTGCCAATTTAAAACGTCATGTTAATCGGAATATTATTGCAAATATAGAGTTTTAAATATTGGAGATATACAACAAACTAGAGCGTCACGGGTGTGACCTTAGCTTTGGTGAAAATCTTGAGGTTTTACTTATTTTCTTGAATTCTGTAATATTCTTCCATTACATGACTTAATTAATTTTTGCTAATCAGAAGAATAGTTCATACACTTTCTTCTAAAGTAAACCTTGCCGACATCTCTTTATGAATATAAATAATATAGGATATTTAAATTGTAACGGGCGTGACATTTTGACGGAAATCCTGTTACGACACCAGGCTATATCTGGAAAAGGAAATGATCAGACCTATTGTTGACTTTATTTTTTTGAAATATAATCAAAAATATGTATTATGAGAAGTACAAACATTACGAAAGTTTATCGGTGTTTTTTCTAAATTATAAATTGATTTTGAAATTTTGTCGAAAAAAGGGTCACTTTACGTGGAATCACCCATTAGTCATCTTTAATCAATATCAGCTGAATCAACTAAAGAGTATGTGAATTAAAATGATTTGGAGTAAAAACGAATATCCCCATATGAAAATATGCTGATTTTTTCTTATAGCAAAATATTAGTTATAAGAAAATAGTTTCTTATATAGTATAATGCTCTCTTTGACAAAAAAAAAACGAAAACTTTGATCCACTGTAAAAATAAACTCAAACCAGCTGGACTATAAGTTTAGTGTACAAAAATGATCTACTCAATATTCCCTTTCTGAATCATAGGGTCCCATTTAATTTAAAGGGAAATCGGTTCAGATTTAGATATAGGCTCCATACAGATGTCGCTCCCGATTTGACGTTTTCCGCTCTAGAAACCACATATTTTACTCGATTTGCTTCAAATTTGGCTTAGTGCCTTATAATTAAACTGGAAATTTCTATGGCGCATTTGGGCCAGATCGGTTCAGATTTAGATATAGCTCCCATACAAATTTTGCTCCCAATTTGACTTTTTCCGTTCTAGAAACCACATATTTTATCAGATTGTTTTCAAATTTGGCAAAACATCTTACATTTAAACTAGAAACATCTGTGGTGAAAATAGGTTAATCGGTTCAGATTTATATATAGCTTCCATTCAAATTTCGCTCCCAATTTGACTTTTTCCGCTCTAGAAACCACATATTTTATCAGATTATTTTCAAATTTGGCAAAATATCTTATATTCCCACCAAAAACACCCTTGGTGAAAATGGGACAGACCGGTTCAGATTTATATATAGCTGCCATACAAATTTCGCTCCCAATTTGACTATATCTAAATCTGAACCGATTTCCTTTAAATTAAATAGGGTTCGTCCTTGGCCGCAAAACTAACTCGTGCCAATTTTTGTTACAATCGGACTATAATTGCGACCTGTACTTTGATTACAACAATAGATGGACGGACAGACAGACGGACATTGCTAAATCGATTCAAAAAGTTGTTCTAAGTCGATCGGTATACTTAAGAATGGGTGTACAAAGACATAGTATCTCGATATTGGACGTTGGTCATACATTTGACTCCCCAGTGGACCTTCTTGGGGCAGTTTTGGGCCTTTCTTTCACAAAAAAATATAAAAAATAAAAAATCGTATGGGAATCTCCTTAACGATTAATCATAGAGGGTACGTATGTACTGAGAAAATATTAAGGCTGAAAAAATATTGGGTGTTGGTCATACATTTGAATCTTCTAAGGGCGTCCTTGGAACAGTTTTGGGCCTTTGTTTCATAAAAAAATATTTAATAAATAAAAAATCATATGGGGATCTCCTTAAGTATTAAACATAAAGGGTAGATATGTTCTGAGAAAATGTTGAGGGTTGATCATACATTTGACTCCCCTAAGGGCCTCCTTGGGGGCAATTTTGGGCCTTTCATAAAAAAATATAAAAAAAATCGTATGGGAATCTCCTTAACTATTAAACATAGAGGGTACGTATGTTCTGGAAAAATATTGGGCTGAAAAAATATTGGGGGTTGGTAATACATTTGACTCCCCTATGGACAGTTTTGGACTCTATGGGACAGTTTTGGGCTTTTTTTTTCATAAAAAAATATAAAAATAAAAAATTCGTATGGGTATCTCCTTAAGTATAATATAGAGGATAGGTATGTTCTGAGAAAATATTGAGGCTGAAAAAATATTGGGGGTTGGTCATACATTTGACTCCACTAGTGGCCTTCATTTAGAGTGGTGGGAGCAAATTTTATAAAAAATAGTTTTTGTATGTGAGCCGCATTAAGGAGTGGGGTTAGGGGGTAAGTTTAATCACAAAAAATATTGAGGAGGAAAAATTAGTGGAGGTGGGTCTTATATTTAACCCAGCTAGGGGCGACTGCAGGGCAGTTTTTGGGCCTTACTGTCATAAAAAAATATAAAAAATAAAAAATCGTATGGGGACCACCCTAAGGGTGAAAATACGGAGATTGAAAAAATATTGGGGTTCGGTCATACATTTCCACTCCACTAGCGGCTTCCTTGGCCCAGTAAGAACGGTGTGAACAAAATTTTTAAAATATAATTTTTGTATGGGAGCCCCGCTAGCGATTGTTGACAGGGGGTATTTGTGTTCGACAAAAATGTTGGGAAAGGAGAATTAATGGGGGTTGGTCTTACTTTTAACCCCTCTGGGGAGGGCTCCGAGGCAGTTTTGGGGCTTTCGGTGTATTTGTACCCCTTTTCCCTCACTATAGAACCTTTAGCGTTTTCTTACACTCACCCCACCACTGTCATTTTCTGGTTTATGAATTTTTTGTTCGAACCATACAAAATTAGGAGTTCTAGCATATCAAGATCGAAAAGTCGCGCTCTATCCCACCCCTAATAAACACTCTAGGTGTTCCATAGCCTGACAAAATCGTGAAGCGTATAAAAATACAAAATATTTAGTTTTTGCCAGGCTGCAAGGTCTTGCTTACCACTGATCAATAATTCGGTTTCCAAATAAAAAAACTCAATATATTCCCTGACCTCCGGGGTTAATGGCTACAAGAATGAAAATCGATAAGGCCCGAAAACATTTCAGTGTTTAATTCAACGACATTTTATTCGTCTTATGAATTGCAATGCTCCCTTATCAGTCTTTTTCTGGCAAAAAAGTATTTATTCGAAATTCACTTTTCTCTCTGAAGTGTTCGTTGTTCGTTCTGACCCATAAACAATATGAAGAAGAAGCCGGCATTTCTTGCAATTTTATTTTTCTATACAACAACTGTTGTAGCCAGCGATCCGTCAGCCAAGATTTGCCATGTAAGTTTACCGAAAATAAAGTGTCAATTAATGTCAAAAAAGTGAAGTGAGAATACCAGAAATTTCAATTTTAATTTAAATTCAAGAAAGATTTACACATTCTCCTATTCAAATTCAAATCAGGATTTATTTAAAAAATCGAGCCTTCGGACAGACTTGCGTTGTCTACATTAAATTCCATTGACTTTACCTAGAGTAATAGTTTCCCCATTTTGATTTCTGCACCTTCCACAGAATCCAAACGATGAAGACGACAACGTCATCTTGACGAAAGTAATCTTTACTAAATTGAATACTCTGTTGATGGAGACGGATAAAATTAGTCAAAAGTTGCTGCAATTGGACAAAAAGTATTTGTGACACAAATTGATTGGATTGATATTGAATTGAATCTAATATGAATGTTTACAAATTTCAGATTCGATGATCTCAACAATAGGTTTGTATGGATTTTTTTAATTAAATTCGCATTAAAAAAACATCAAATCGAACAGAGGGGTCAGATCTTTTGATATTCGTACATTTTGGGTAGAAATAGAAAAGTGAAAAGGGATAAAATATGTACCGACCTGCAGCCATTAGGCTAGAATAATAAAATAGAATAGAATAATAAAATTAAGTCTGAAAATTCCTTCCAGGCAGTGTATGTGCATTTTTTGCAATTTTATGCATTTTTATTTTATTTTATTTTATTTTATTTTATTTTATTTTATTTTATTTTATTTTATTTTATTTTATTTTATTTTATTTTATTTTATTTTATTTTATTTTATTTTATTTTATTTTATTTTATTTTATTTTATTTTATTTTATTTTATTTTATTTTATTTTATTTTATTTTATTTTATTTTATTTTATTTTATTTTATTTTATTTTATTTTATTTTATTTTATTTTATTTTATTTTATTTTATTTTATTTTATTTTATTTTATTTTATTTTATTTTATTTTATTTTATTTTATTTTATTTTATTTTATTTTATTTTATTTTATTTTATTTTATTTTATTTTATTTTATTTTATTTTATTTTATTTTATTTTACTTTATTTTATTTTATTTTATTTTATTTTATTTTATTTTATTTTATTTTATTTTATTTTATTTTATTTTATTTTATTTTATTTTATTTTATTTTATTTTATTTTATTTTATTTTATTTTATTTTATTTTATTTTATTTTATTTTATTTTATTTTATTTTATTTTATTTTATTTTATTTTATTTTATTTTATTTTATTTTATTTTATTTTATTTTATTTTATTTTATTTTATTTTATTTTATTTTATTTTATTTTATTTTATTTTATTTTATTTTATTTTATTTTATTTTATTTTATTTTATTTTATTTTATTTTATTTTATTTTATTTTATTTTATTTTATTTTATTTTATTTTATTTTATTTTATTTTATTTTATTTTATTTTATTTTATTTTATTTTATTTTATTTTATTTTATTTTATTTTATTTTATTTTATTTTATTTTATTTTATTTTATTTTATTTTATTTTATTTTATTTTATTTTATTTTATTTTATTTTATTTTATTTTATTTTATTTTATTTTATTTTATTTTATTTTATTTTATTTTATTTTATTTTATTTTATTTTATTTTATTTTATTTTATTTTATTTTATTTTATTTTATTTTATTTTATTTTATTTTATTTTATTTTATTTTATTTTATTTTATTTTATTTTATTTTATTTTATTTTATTTTATTTTATTTTATTTTATTTTATTTTATTTTATTTTATTTTATTTTATTTTATTTTATTTTATTTTATTTTATTTTATTTTATTTTATTTTATTTTATTTTATTTTATTTTATTTTATTTTATTTTATTTTATTTTATTTTATTTTATTTTATTTTATTTTATTTTATTTTATTTTATTTTATTTTATTTTATTTTATTTTATTTTATTTTATTTTATTTTATTTTATTTTATTTTATTTTATTTTATTTTATTTTATTTTATTTTATTTTATTTTATTTTATTTTATTTTATTTTATTTTATTTTATTTTATTTTATTTTATTTTATTTTATTTTATTTTATTTTATTTTATTTTATTTTATTTTATTTTATTTTATTTTATTTTATTTTATTTTATTTTATTTTATTTTATTTTATTTTATTTTATTTTATTTTATTTTATTTTATTTTATTTTATTTTATTTTATTTTATTTTATTTTATTTTATTTTATTTTATTTTATTTTATTTTATTTTATTTTATTTTATTTTATTTTATTTTATTTTATTTTATTTTATTTTATTTTATTTTATTTTATTTTATTTTATTTTATTTTATTTTATTTTATTTTATTTTATTTTATTTTATTTTATTTTATTTTATTTTATTTTATTTTATTTTATTTTATTTTATTTTATTTTATTTTATTTTATTTTATTTTATTTTATTTTATTTTATTTTATTTTATTTTATTTTATTTTATTTTATTTTATTTTATTTTATTTTATTTTATTTTATTTTATTTTATTTTATTTTATTTTATTTTATTTTATTTTATTTTATTTTATTTTATTTTATTTTATTTTATTTTATTTTATTTTATTTTATTTTATTTTATTTTATTTTATTTTATTTTATTTTATTTTATTTTATTTTATTTTATTTTATTTTATTTTATTTTATTTTATTTTATTTTATTTTATTTTATTTTATTTTATTTTATTTTATTTTATTTTATTTTATTTTATTTTATTTTATTTTATTTTATTTTATTTTATTTTATTTTATTTTATTTTATTTTATTTTATTTTATTTTATTTTATTTTATTTTATTTTATTTTATTTTATTTTATTTTATTTTATTTTATTTTATTTTATTTTATTTTATTTTATTTTATTTTATTTTATTTTATTTTATTTTATTTTATTTTATTTTATTTTATTTTATTTTATTTTATTTTATTTTATTTTATTTTATTTTATTTTATTTTATTTTATTTTATTTTATTTTATTTTATTTTATTTTATTTTATTTTATTTTATTTTATTTTATTTTATTTTATTTTATTTTATTTTATTTTATTTTATTTTATTTTATTTTATTTTATTTTATTTTATTTTATTTTATTTTATTTTATTTTATTTTATTTTATTTTATTTTATTTTATTTTATTTTATTTTATTTTATTTTATTTTATTTTATTTTATTTTATTTTATTTTATTTTATTTTATTTTATTTTATTTTATTTTATTTTATTTTATTTTATTTTATTTTATTTTATTTTATTTTATTTTATTTTATTTTATTTTATTTTATTTTATTTTATTTTATTTTATTTTATTTTATTTTATTTTATTTTATTTTATTTTATTTTATTTTATTTTATTTTATTTTATTTTATTTTATTTTATTTTATTTTATTTTATTTTATTTTATTTTATTTTATTTTATTTTATTTTATTTTATTTTATTTTATTTTATTTTATTTTATTTTATTTTATTTTATTTTATTTTATTTTATTTTATTTTATTTTATTTTATTTTATTTTATTTTATTTTATTTTATTTTATTTTATTTTATTTTATTTTATTTTATTTTATTTTATTTTATTTTATTTTATTTTATTTTATTTTATTTTATTTTATTTTATTTTATTTTATTTTATTTTATTTTATTTTATTTTATTTTATTTTATTTTATTTTATTTTATTTTATTTTATTTTATTTTATTTTATTTTATTTTATTTTATTTTATTTTATTTTATTTTATTTTATTATGAATTACAATATAAAGTGAATTTATATTGTAATTTTGGGCCCAGGGATTGAGCAGGGTGACGAAGACCATTAAACTAGATATTGCAGCGACAGACCAGAGCCTCTGGTGGGAATCGATCCCACAACCCCCCCACGCTGAAAGCCGAGCACACTACCAACTCGACTAACGAGCACACTACCTGTCGGACTTGTTTTATATTTTATATTAACTTTTTTTATACGTTTGTGGAGACATTCAGCAAAAATATTAAAAAAATATTGAAAATATAAGCCAATACTAAGTTTGGAATTAATCACCGTGAGGCGCAGATTTACTAGTGACCAGTTTTGTTAATAGTGTTGACTTTGATTTGTTTTTTTTTTTAATCTAGGCAAGATGACCAAGGCCAACAAATTAAACAATTATTAGAAAATGTTCAATTTAATTATAATCAAATTGCACAATTGAAGGAAGATGTCGATATAAATACAAATTATTTAACTGAGCTGCATCTGGAATCGAATAAAAGGTATTCAAATATTTTAAGAAAATCGAAAACAAACTGTCATTCACTCTCAAAATGTTTTCTTCTTCTTATAATCAATTATAGATTCGATGATACGAACGAAAGGTGTGTATGCTTTATATAGAAAACCTTTAATTTTATATAATAACGATATAATGAAAATTAGGATAGAAAATTTAAAAAAGGGCACTTTCGATCAAAGTAACAATGACAGTATAGTGTTATAGCCTTGTCACACTGCATGCGAAATCGAGCTGAAATGACATGATGCCGTACAAATGTCGTATTTGTATGGGATCTGAAATAGGAAAATCGTCCTTATGTCATTTCAGCTCGATTTCGCATGCAGTGTGACAAGGCTATAAGATCGATTTACAAATGTCAGATCCCATAAAAATTTGACATTTGTAAATCGACCTTATGCCATTTCAGCTAGATTTCGCGTGCAGTCTGAAAACGCTTTTATGTCATTTCAAGCTGAAATTGATTGATTTCGCGTGCAGTTTGAAAATGTTATAACAATCGATTTTGGATGCCGGCTGGAAAGAGTATAATAGCCTCGTCTCACTGCATGCGATTTTCAAATGTCAAATTTGTATGGGATCTGACATTTGTAAATCGACCTTATTACCTTGTCACACTGCATGCGAAATCTAGTGGAAATGACATTAGGTCGATTTTCAAATTTCAGATCCCATACAAATTTGACATTTGCAAATCGTCCTTGTCATTTAAGTTAGATTTCGCATGCAGTGTGACAAGGCTATTACATTCATATATATTTGGAAGTTCCATTTGTGCCCAAATGTTCAGGATGTTCGCTGGATTATTCGTATTCAAATTTAATATTAATATGATTTTGATTTAGACGCGATTACCAGGTCTATCTGATAATGAAATCATTCCAACAGACATCTTGGACTACCGTACTTCGTCGCCAAGATGGTTCCGTCAATTTTGAACGCAACTGGACCGACTACCAACTTGGTTTTGGCAATCCACCGTATGGCGAGTATTTCATAGGCCTGGATAGACTTTATGAACTGACCTCAACTGATCCGTATGAACTGTTGATCGTTCTTAAAGATTGGAACCAAGACATACGCTATGCTCACTACAGTCGTTTTCAAATTGGCAACGAGAATGCAAAATATGTCCTTAAAGTTTTGGGCACGTATTCGGGAGATGCTGGAGATTCTTTGAAGTACCATAAAGGCAGACAATTTTCCACATTCGACCAAGGTCAAGGTAGTGATGAGAACGGTGAACAGTGTGCCAAACCTAATAAAGGTGGATGGTGGTTTAACAATTGCTACGAAACGTAAATATTGAAACCATATCCAATGAATAGTTTACTCTATAGAATATACTAATTTTCAGCTATTTGACTGGACCCTATAACAAAGACAATGGTGGAGGGCCGAAGGGCGTATGCTGGGCTACATGGAAAGGTGGACATTATTCGCTGAAATCGGCCGAAATGATGATACGCCCGTGTCTGTGAATAAAGACGATTATAGCCTAGCCACACTGCATGCGAAATCTAGCTAAAATGAAAATCGACCTTATGTCATTTCAGCTATTAGCCAAAGTCAGAGCTGATCTATTGTCATCTATATCTCTATATGTCACCTCTAACCAGTCCTCGGAAAATTGGAGATTAAGTAATCATTTACGAGAATCAAATCGAAAATATTTAAATTGTTTGTTAAGAATCAACATTTTGAGATATTCCCATTTTCATTAGAAATATTTGTTATATTAAATATGTAAATGTCTGTGTGAATCAGTCAAAAACTATTTGAATTGAAATGAGAATTGTGGGAATGAACGGGTAAAGTATGTTGTACATTCAGACATTTTAATCATTTAAACTTCATTAAAACAAGCTTCACTTGAGTGTGTTATAGCCTTTTCAGACTGCATGCGAAATCAATCGATGTCAGTTCGATTTTCAAATGTCAGATTTGTATGGGATTTGACATTTGCAAATTAACCTTATGTCATTTCAGCTAGATTTCGCATGCAGTCTGATAGCCTGGTCACACTGCATACGAAATCGACATAAGGTCGATTTACAAATGTCAGATTTGTATGGGATTTGGAATTTGCAAATCAACCTTATGTCATTTCAGCTAGATTTGGCATGCAGTCTGAAGAGGCTATCAAACTCGTCCATTTTCGGTGATTTTGTTGTGGGGTTTTTCTTGAAGTTTGGACCACATGCAATACAGCTGCTTTGAGTGATTTTTTTTTTGTGATTTATTCTTTTGATTCTTATTGAGCCAATCAAACACAACTAATATAATCCAGCCACGGTTGATAATGTGCACAATTTTTGCTTATTGAATTTGATTCATAATATTCTTCTTATCTCCCATTTGTTGAGATTTTTTTCTATTTACTAGACTTGACTCAAAATATTATTCTTATCTGCCAATTGTTGACATATTCCTCTTATTTTTGGGGATTTTTTGTTTGAAACGCGAATTTAATTAAGTCTCGCATTTATAATACGACGAAAGGTACATGTGTAGTGCTAATCTGATCGTTGTTTGTGAAACATAGTTCGGTATTATGGAATTTCCATTGTTTTTTATAATTGCAAGTGCCGCAATACTGATGGCACGAGCTGCCGCCGCCAATACATCACCAACTGATTACTATGTGAGTTAAATATGTAACTAATGTCCGTGCATAGAAATGTGAGGTCGAAAGTTCAGACGTTGATCCAATAGAATTACAATATCCTAACAGGAAACTACAGCCTCGAGTTCGTGATCTCCAAAAAACTGTTTAACTCTAGAAAATGGCATTTCAAAATATTTAGTTCCATTAAATTAATTTTGCACCATTTATGAAAACTATAGATCTATATCATCTCGTAGAACCATTGTTCAGTCGAATCGTTAAATAGATATTGTAGATAGGACTGGACCAAGATTACTTCCTTGTGGTACACCGGAAGACACAACTGTCGTGGCCAGGCCATCAAGCGATTAACTTCTATTTTTTAATGATAATAGCCTTTTTGTGCTGCATAAGGTCGATTTACACATGTCACATCCCATTGAAATCGCTCGATTTCGCTTGCAGTCTGAAAAGGCTATTACAGTGAAAACAAAAAGTGAACAAAATTATTTTTTTGTGCAGATTACTCCGAGAGTATTTCCCCGTAGTTAAACCAACTAAATAGGAAACAATTCGGGTATTCACAAAGTATCCAAATGTCCTAGTAAGATGTCCCAGATGTTGAAAATGCCATTTTCGAATTTCGAAAAAACAAAAGTTGTGCTGAATTATGCTAGGTTTGTGCCCAATTATGCCGTAAAAAGTTTTTCGATAAATTGAAAATTGGCCGAGATATTGCGAAAAAACTTTTTTCCCAAAAAAATCGCTGGGATTGCCATTTCGTTTTTTTGCAAAAAACAAAAGTTGTGCTGGATTGTGCCAGCGGAGTACATAATTGTGCCGTTTTTAAAAAAGTTCTATCTCAATCCGTTTTCGAAAAAATCGCTATTTTCGAAAAAATCCTAGAATTGCCAATTTGTTTTTTCGCAAACACAAAAGTTGTGCTGAATTGTGCTAGATTTGTGCCCAATTGTGCCGCAAAAAGTTTTTCGAAAAAATGAAAATTAGCGGAGATACAGCGAAAAAACTTTTTGCAGCAAAAATCGCTGAAATTTTCATTGTAGGTTTTTTGGGCAGCAAAAGTTGTGCTAGGTTCTTCTAGAGGAGGGTGTTATTGTGCCGTTTCAAGCTAAGTTCTATCTCAACCCGTTTTCGAGAAAATCGCTAATTAAAATTTAGGCGATTTTTCAAAAAAAAATCTATAATTTGGTTAAAATAGCGATTTTTGCAAATCCAAAAACTGTGCTGAATTGTGCTCGCCTACCAGAATTTTTTCGTGATACATCAAAAAGTGCTCATTTCAATGGTTCATAAAAATAATCGCCATTTTAACTTTTTTAGCCATTTTCCATATAACTTTGCAAAAAACGCGAATTTCAAAAATCCAAAAGTTATGCTGGATTGTGTAAAATGGCGATTATTTTTATGAACCATTGAAATGAGCACTTTTTGATGTATCACGAAAAAATTGTGCTAGGCGAGCACAATTCAGCACAGTTTTTGGATTTGCAAAAATCGCGATTTTAACCAAATTAGATAATTTTTTTGAAAAATCGCCAAAATTTTAAGTAGCGATTTTCTCGAAAACGGTTTGAGATAGAGCTTAGCTTGAAACGGCACAATAACACCCTCCTCTAGAAGAACCTAGCACAACTTTTGCTGCCCAAAAAACTTACAATGAAAATTTCAGCGATTTTTGTTGCAAAAAGTTTTTTCGCTGTATCTCCGCCAATTTTCATTTTTTCGAAAAACTTTTTGCGGCACAATTGGTCACAAATCTAGCACAATTCAGCACAACTTTTGTGTTTGCGAAAAAATAAAATGGCAATTCTAGGATTTTTTCGAAAATAGCGATTTTTTCGAAAACGGATTGAGATAGAACTTTTTTAAAAACGGCACAATTATGTACTCCAGTAGCACAATCCAGTACAACTTTTGTTTTTGCAAAAAAACGAAATGGCAATCCCAGCGATTTTTTTTTGGAAAAAAAGTTTTTTCGCAATATCTCGGTCAATTTTCAATTTTTCGAAAAACTTTTTACGGCACAATTGGGCACAAACCTAGCACAATTCAGCACAACTTTTGTTTTTTCGAAATTCGAAAATGGCATTTTCAACATATGGGACATTTAAAAATGTTAAAATAAATTACACATTTGTGTGAGAAATGGCCATCAGATAAGAAAAAATGTCAATGCCGATCAAACAAACTATAGGCCTGTTCGATTGAGCTTACTAGCTTAGTTTCTGTATGCAATTTACTCGCAAAACAAGAAAGTAATTTGCTACTCTCTTTGCAGAGCTGCCAGATTTTTCTTGCTAAACCAATGGGTAACAATGGTGCCACCTCATCAAGGCTCTTATTGGCACGCTTGTAAGCTCAACAGAGCAGGCGTATAATGTAAACCCAACATTTGACAATTTTTACTACGCAAGATAATTAGTGTGTAAACTCACCACTCTACAACTGGACAATAGCACTGTTCGATTGGGCTTACTTGCTTAAAATTAAGAGACATCGTAAGGTGGAAACATTTTTCTCCATTGGTTTTATTTGAATAAATCAGAGATAAAAATCTAGTATCATCTTACTCGGTAACTAAGCGAGAAAATTCCATACAAATATTAAGCTAGTAAGCCGAATCGAACAGGCCTATTATTGTTATAAACTAAAATGTACTTCCCCATAATACTGTATTAACCTTGTCACACTGCGTGCGAAATCTAGCTTAAATGACATAAGGTCGATTTGTCAGATCTCATACGAAATTGATAGTTGTAAATCGACCTCATGTTTGAAAAGGCTATAAGCCTAATTAATAGATATTTTTATTTATATTTGTTGTGAATTATCTGCAGTTTCTGCAGAACCCGAAAATATATTCATTGTTGTTAAATTTTAATGGATATTTTTACCCCTCCGTTTAGGATCCAAATGAAGATGAACACCATTTGTTTTTGTGGAACGGACTCTTTACAAAACTAAACACCCTTTTGGTGGAAACAGAAAAAGTTAATAAAAATCTTTTGGATATAAACAAAAGGTAAAAAATTTGGAAAAATCCTCCATTTGTATCTTATAAAAACTAAACTATTTTATTTACAAATTTCAGAATCGAGGATCTCGACAAAAGGTTTGTATGACAATTTGAATATATTATTTATTCAATAAATCCATAAGTTATAAAGAAATCGTATTTGTAATTAACTATTTTGTTGTGTCAATCATATATTTAATTGAAACATGTGTATTTCAAATCTGTATTTATTTATTCATATATAATAAAATGCTATTTAATTTTTCTTTTGTTACAGGCAAGCTGACCAAGAAAATCAAATCACAAAGTTATTGGAAATTGTTAATTTGAATAGAAAATATCTGAATGATGGTCTTTCGGAAGTCAATAAAAGGTAAGTATGTTCTATACTTCAAAATCAAAATATCGAAAATTGAAAAGGAATTTACTTAACTTTTTAGTTCTATATATTATTGACATTTTAATTATTTGTTATTTTTTCGGCTTCAGGTCATACAAATTAAAGACAAAAATATATTTGTTATTTGTATTTAGATATAATATTAATAGAAAAATATATTTTTTTTGACATAAAACCGAACAAAAACAAATAATCTGTCTTTATTTTGATTATTAGTATTTTTCAAACTTAATATAATATAACTTAATATAATATAAACTTAATAATATAAAATTCTTAAAGATCTCACTATATTAATTAAAAAAGAATTCTTTTATAGTATTTTCACACTGCATGCGAAATCAATTGGAATGACATAATAGCCTTGTCACACTGCATGCGAAATCTACTTGAAATGACATAAGGTCGATTTTCAAATGTCAAATTTGTATGGGATCTGACATTTCTAAATCGACCTTATAGCCTTGTCGCACTGCTTGCGAAATTTAGCTGAAATGACCTAAGGTCGATTTACAAATGTCAGATCCCATACAAATTTGACATTTGAAAATAGACTTTAATTCATTTCTATTAGATTTCGCATGCAGTGTAACATGGTTATGTAATGACATAAGGTCGATTTACAAATGAAATTTGAAAATCGACATTATATCATTTTGAGCTAGCTTTCGCATGCAGTGTGACAAGGTTATAAGGTCGATTTAAAAATGCCAAATTTGTATGGGGTTTGACATTTGTAAATCGACCTTGAGCTAAATTAAATGGATTTCGCATGCAGTGTGAAAATGCTATTACTGTCAGGTTGTATGACATTAATTTAATTTGTTTTTGCTCCTCCCTAATAGCCTTGTCAGCCTGCATCCGAAATCAATCGATTTCAGCTCAAAATGACATAAGGTCGATTTTTAAATGTCAAATTTGTATGGAATCTGACATTTGTAAATCCACGTTGAGTTGAAATCGATTAATTTTGCATGCAGTGTAAAAAGGCTACAATACAAATACTATTTGTTTGTGTTTTTTAACTACAATTGTTTTTCTCATACACAATTCTAGGTTTGATGACCTCTCTAAACTGTATGTATTCAATGAATATCAATAAAGCCGAACTCTATAAATCTCTATATGAAAATCTGTGCATGTCATGAACTTTCTTTCCAGGCAAGGCGAGCACAAAAATCAACTGACAACGATAATGGCAAATGTCCAACCGATAACTACATATCTAAATGAGAGTCAGGTGGATTGCAACAAATCGTATGCTCCAGATAACACCAACCTACTGCAACTTTGTCTAATATATTCTAAAAATAATTCGTCTTTTAGGCCAGAAGCCGGTTTAGACCAAAAAACCAATCAAAGTGCCACATGGACTACCATACTGCGGCGTCAGGATGGATCGGTGAACTTTAATCGAAATTGGACCGAATACAAGAGTGGCTTTGGCAATCCACCAGATGGAGAGTTCTTTATAGGGCTCGAGAAACTTCATAAAATGACCGCACAGGGACCACCTCAGGAACTTATGGTCGTTCTAAAGGATTGGAAAAATGAAATGCGCACCGCACAATACGATCTATTTCAGATTGGAGGAGAAGACGAGAAATATATCCTAAAAGAATTGGGACATTATAGTGGAGATGCCGAAGATTCATTAGAGTATCATAAAGGTGTGAAATTTTCAACGGCCGATGAAGACAATGATGGAAACAGCTATGGTAATTGTGCCAAAAGATGGCAAGGAGCTTGGTGGTTTGACAATTGTTACAATAGGTAAATATTGGAGTATAAAGCATTGAAATTTTCTAAAACTCAATTGTTTACTTTCAGCCATTTGAATGGGCCGTACAGAAATGAAAACGAATCACTGACTAAGGGCGTTAGCTGGATGAAATGGAAGGGTCATGATTATTCCTTAAAATACGCCGAAATGAAAATACGTCCTTTGTCTGCAGCATAAACAGACAGGGAAACCAAATGAGGAGATCATCATTGAAGAAATTATTGTATACCTATTATTTCAATACTTGTCCTACAATATAGAACTTTATTTGCAAATATTATCAATAAAAAATTTATCAATAGAACAAAAAACTTTGTAAAATCACTTGTTTGTGATAATCGGGGTGTTTACACCTGATGATTTAAAAGTAGAAATTATTGTATACCTATTATTTCAATACTTGTCCTACAATATAGAACTTTATTTGAAAATATTATCAATTAAAAATTTATCAATAAAACAGAAAACTTTGTAAAATCACTTGTTTGTGCTATTCGGGGTGTTCACACATGATGATTTAAAAGTAGATAGATGACCAAAACTTAAGGGTATTTTTGTGACAATCAAACGATTTGTTAAAAATAAGAACGAACTAATAGCCTTTTCACACTGCATGCAAAATCTAGCAGAAATGACATAAGGTCGATTTACAAATGTCAGTTCCCATACACATTTGACATTTGAAAATAGACCTTATGTCATTTCAGCTAGACTTCGCATGCAGTGTGGCAATGCTATAAGTGTCACAAAATCTGAAAAAAAATGTTTTTATTACATTTACCAAATTTATAGAAACTTTTCCTTTTCGGAAATATATTTATGAAAGTGTCTGATAAGTTAAATAAATTGTAAACTATAATGTTCACATAAAATACGAAAAATACCCATACAAAATGATAAGAAAATAAAACACACCTATTGTAATAGGTGTAGATTAAACTCATTTCTTGACACTGTCTACTTTTTGGAATTAAGAATTAAAAGTTTATTGATATCATATTGTTGTTTTTAAATTATTCAAAACATTTCCACAACACCAGATAACGATTCAACGATGAATCTGTTTGTCTCAACAATTGACACCATTATTTCTTATATAAAGCCCCCAACAGAGTAATTAATTTCAATACTAGTTGATCATACAGAGTCCAAGAAATATAACATCAAATCTAATTTGAATCTAAAGTCATCACCATGAAAAGCACAGCATCTGTTGTACTTATCCTTGCTTTGGCTGTCACCTGTCAAGGCTATAGTTTTACAATTCATGCAAGTAAGTCCAAATTCTTTCGTTATAATGTTAATAGCCTTTGCAGACTGCATGCGAAATATTCATGAAACGAAAATCGACCGTACGTCACTTCGATTTTAATTTAAAATGTTACATGGCCCACCCTATAGCTCAATTTTTGTATGGCATTTACTCGCTTGACAAGAAAGTAGCTTACTACTCTCTTAGCATTGCTGCCAGATTTTTCTTAATCATAAGAAATATAAACAAACAAATATCTTAATCATAAGTTAAAGGGTGATTTTTTAAGAGCTTGATAACTTTTTTTTAAAAAAAACGCAAAAAATTTGCAAAATCTCATCGGTTCTTTATTTGAAACGTTAGATTGGTCCATGACATTTACTTTTTGAAGATAATTTCATTTAAATGTTGACCGCGGCTGCGTCTTAGGTGGTCCATCCGCTTAGTCCAATTTTGGCATTTCCACGTTTTTGAGTAACAGAGACCCAATTGGTGCGAACGGCGACGAATCGAAAATTGGTGGTCATCATTAACACTGGCCGATACAGCTGCGATATTTTCTTCAGTTCGCACTCTACGTAAGCGTGTTGGTGGTTTAATGTCCAACAATGTAAATTTGGTGCGAAATTTAGTCACAATAGCCCGAATAGCCGCTTCAGTGGGTCGATTAAACTGACCATAAAATGGAAGCGCGCAATGAACTTTCTTAACAGAGCACGCATTTTGATAATAAAATTCAATAATTTGCAAGCGTTGTTCGTTTGTAAGACGATTCATGATGAAATGTCAAAGCATACTGAGCATCTTTCTCTTTGACACCATGTCTGAAATCCCACGTGATCTGTCAAATACTAATGCATGAAAATCCTAACCTCAAAAAAATCACTCTTTAGTAAGCCCAATCGAACAGGCCTATAGTGGATGCAGTTGCTTCTCAATAGGCACGTGTGCGATCTTTGAACCCCATATGCGGTAATTTTGTTTATGGCCGATCTTTTCTCGAAAATTTTCCACATAAATTAAATAAATTTCTTACAGTTTGCGTTAAAGAGAAGTTCCCAATTTTGTTCGAACGTCCCATTTTGCAAATGTCACATATAAACCTGAAAATAAAAAATATTAAGTCGAGTCGAACAGGCCTATAGTTTCCTTTGAAAACGTAACAATTTCAATTCATTTCAGCAATATTTTATTAAAAAGTTACCACCAAATTAATAACAACGTTCGAAATGTATAATGCTAATTTATACTCTAGGAATTAGTTCCGTAAACCATTCTTAAATTATTATAATTTTTGGGGTTAAGATTTACATAAAATTAGAATTTCACTTTAAACTTAAGCATAGGTTCCCATTTCCAAGGGCTGGATTTCACGATTGACCGTTTGTCCATTGGCCAGAGTGCAGAGGAAGTTCATTTTACAACAATCCGGATAAGGTTTATGCAAATTCATGGGATCCATGACACGGCAATCGCGCAAATCATAGTGTCCGCAACTGAAATAAAGGGGGGGGGGGTAATTGAAAAAATTACCATCCACATATATAGCCATAAAGCTTTGTATTCCAACTTACCCCTCGACTAATATAGAACCATCATCGTTGCAGTGCATATTTTGACAAGATGATACCATATTGTTATCGCCGCGTTGCAGCATTATGCCGTTGTACATGCAAACTCCGGGCAGGCCTATTTCTATAAATGAATCATATATTAAAAACGACTTCATCTAATCTAACGAAATAATATAGCTGTTTCCTCTAAGACTGGATAACTAATAGCCTTGTCACACTGCATGCGAAATCTAGAATCAGAAATGACCTAAGGTCGATTTACAAATGTCAGATTCCATTAAAATTTGACACTTGAAAATTGACCTTATGTCATTTCTGCTAGATTTCGCTTGCAGTGTGACAAGGCTATAAGCTGTGATAACAAAAATCTAAATAAAATGTCAAAATTTCAATGAAAATAAAAAATTATTTTATAAAATTTTGGCGACAATTTTATCAATATCAATGTGTGTGTGAAAATAAATTTTGAAAAAATAATGTTTTGTTAAAAATTTTGGAGTTAGGCTGGATAATTATCAAGGCGTATTTATAAAGGTGATAGCAGGAGCCCAGCTGACTGAAATTTTTTTTATTCAAAAGTAACCGAAACTGTCAAATCCCATATATTTTGCTTTGACATTATGGCTCACCATTCAAAAAATTACTTGTATTTTGTTGTTGCCGAATTTGTTGTTGTTCTAGTGCTATCCTGTATAAATACGCCTTGATAATTATCTAGTGTAAGTCATATTTATGTTTATCGAGGCTAAGTCCAAAAAAGTGTTTTTTTTTTAATTTGTTTTGATACTAATTTATATTGTTGTTACCGACCATGTGAAAAAATATTTTTTTTATTTTGAGCAAAAAATTTAATTTTTATTAACGTTAATGTTATCACAGCTTGTTATCCCGGCTTAACGAAAAACAGCCCTAGTATAGCTAACTTACTTGCAGGTATCGAAAAACTATAGCCTTGGCAGGTGACAGTCAAAGCCAGGATCAATACAGCAAATGCAATGATTTTCATGGTGGAAATAAAATAAAACGTTATATTTCGGCGATTTTACAACATGTACTGGTTGAAATTAATAGCTCTGTAACGGGATTTATATAAGAAATTGCGTTGTCGATTTCGAAGCAAATACATCCATCTGCAAGTCGTTATCTGGTAAAGTGGCATGTTTTTGGAATCATCGAAAAAACAACAATATGACGTCAATGTATTTTTAATGATCTGTTTTTTTGCTGCCTTTTCATAAAATATCTGCAAAACAAATACATGACAAGATGAGAATGAATCATCGAAATCCTCAACGTATGACTAATTATGTTCTTGGCTTTGCCCTTTGAAGCAAATAAAAAAATAGAAAATAATACAATGGGTATAATAAACAATGGGTCTTTCTCCGAATATGTTAAAGTAGGAAGATTTGGAAGAAAACAGAACCAAGACTTTCTTCAAATTTATTTCAATTTTTTCTGGCAATGTCATATTTGTAGGGGATGTGACACTTGTAAATCGACCTTATGTCATTTCCGCTTGATTTCGCATGCAGTGTGACAAGGCTATGAGTTCGATTTACAAATGTCAGATTTCATACAAATTTGACATTTGAAAATCGACCTTATATCATTTCAGTTGAGATGCAGTGTAACAAGGCTATTATGTCATTCCAGCTAGATTTCGCATGCAGTGTAACAAGACTATTATGTTATTTTTGCATACGATTGTTATTTAAGTTATTTTTTCATTAAATAAGATTTGAGTGCAAAAATAGCAGTATATCATCGACATCTATTGCTTGCAGATACTTTAAAATTTTAGTTAATAATTTGATGTGGCTAGTCGTAAGTTATCTTTGTTCTTTACTTTACTATTCCTACTGGCCACTAGGTGGCGTGATAAATTTAATATAATTTGTTTGTTTGGGTATTATTATAGGCGGGATAATTAAGAGATGCCACCGAACATGCAAATAACAAATAATTTTTTCACACAACAGAAAAACAATTTTTGAAAAAAATACTTTTTTTGTTTATTTGTAGGCTTACCCTACCGATATGATACACCCAGCAAGGCAGAAGTTCTGTTAGCAACAATCTTATTGAAGATAACAACCTAAACGTGTGTACAATATGGCAATACGACGATATTTTTTTCAGTGTTGTCGTGCATAAATGGGATTTTCGCTACAGTAGCTACAATCGAGTGGCGTGTTTACACATGATTGTATTTTATTGTATGTATTTAGAAAGTGTAGAAAAAATAAGTTCTATCAGTTATAGTCTTGTCACACTGTACGCAAAATCTAGCTGAAATTATGTCATTTCATTTAGATTTCCCATGCAGTGAAAAAGGCTACACAAATATGGCAAGGCTGCTTTTCTTTAGGACTAGATAACTAATCTGCGATAAGAAAACCTTAAATAAAAGGTTAAAATTTCACTCAAAATAAAACTTTATTTTTTAAAATTATCGCCAACAGCAATATCAATGTGTGTATGAACACAAATTTTGAAAAAATATTTTATGTTAAAAATACTGGACTTAGCCTGGATAATTATCAAGTGCACTATGGTCCCAAATCCATTTTTTGGCAGAAATTCAAAAAAATTAAAATTGGAAAGTGGTAAATGTGTATATATTTTCTTTATGGCAACACTCCAAGCAATCAAGAAAATATACTGGAGAAAATTAGGTGGCAACACCACAAGCCTGAATGGTACTTAAACTTTGCGGTTCAAAAAAGTGGGATTAATTATGATATAAAGCAGTTTTAGAAATTAATTAAAATCAAGACTTAAAAAGAAAATAATAAAGTGACTATATTATGAAAATTGACGGCAAGAGTTAGTAGTTGAAAAAATATATTTAACATTTTATGATTATTGTGGTCTTGTAAGTATTCATAGGTATTGTAATTTTGCGATTTGTGGAGAACATAATCTAGAAATGTCGTGGACCAAATGTTATATGTATGACTCAACTTGACTCAAAGTGTAAATGTGAAATTGTTCGTCTGAGGTTGTAGTTTATGGTGGAATTAATATCTTGTCAGCATTTTTCGGCAAACTCCAAAAATTGTCATTTTTTTAGCACAGTTTTCGATTAGCCATAGACATATATATGATTATATCTCTGAATTAGTTTTGTGCACGAGACCCATCAATATTTTATTTAAAAGGTATTGAAAGTATCTTTAAAATGGTATACAACATCATTCACTTTCTTGTACACATGTATACATTTTACTTTATTTCTTGAAATAATTATTTAAATTGCAGTTTAAAGTAGTAAGTATTTGTATGCTATATTTTGCTTTTGTAATAATATTTAGAAAAACACATTTCGTCAAAATAAACAACTCTTCATTCTTTTAAGCTTTCATAAAATTTTGTTTTTAGTCACCCTGTACCAATACAGGCTGATAATTATGTTGGTTATATATTGAGTTTATATGGGAGGTGGTAGTGGGCGTAGTCCGATCGGCCCAATTTTATTTTTATTTTTTGCATATGATATGTCTAGCAAATGTGCAAAATTACAAGACTGTATGTTTATTTTTCGACTTTATGCCATAAAAAATGGATTTGGGACCAGTGTGCAGTGTAAGTAAAATTTATGGCTATCGGGGCTAAGTCCAAAAAAGTCAACACAAAATATTTTTTTTTGGAAATTTGTTTTGATACAAATATTTATATTTTAGGTGCCCACAATGTTAAAAAAAATATTTTTTTATTTAGAGTAAAAATTAACTTTTTATTAACGTTTTTGTTATTGCAGCTTCTTATCCGGGCAGCCTTGGCATTACTAGCAGTGCCCGCTACTTCGCACGCGGAAAAGCCAGTTATTTTTTATCAGTTTTATCCATCCCTGTTTTGTATATTATTTATTAGACCTGTTCGATTGTGCTTACTAGCTTAATTTTTGTATGGAATTTACTCGCTTAACAAGAAAGTAGCTTACTACTCTCTTAGCATTGCTGCCAGATTTTTGTTAATTCATTTAAGAAAAATCCAATGGGTAACAATGTTGCCACATTATCAAGTATCTTAATCATAAGCTAGTAAGCCCAATCGAACAGACCTTGTGAATGTTCTTTGGTAATCTCCTATTAGATAGCACTCATATACAGTCAAAGGAATGTGCTTGTCGAATTGCACTATTTTAGACCCGTTTTCGAACAAATAATTACAACCGCAGAGCCTTCTATATATCGATCTTTAGATACAGCCGGCCATTTAATAAGTATGTGTAACTACTCCCCTAAAAGTTCACATTTTGAAAAATCACTGTGTTCTCGCTGCTCCCCTAAAAGCATGAACTTTATTTGGTTCCACGTTTATTCCTTTTCGTCCCTCATTCTCCCTATAAGTAAAAATTTTGATATATCCATTAACCCTCTAACTAGCAATTTTTTAATAATTAAAAATATATCTTCAGATATTTTTTCTGAGATAATTTTTTTTTTTGATTTATTTGTCTTTATTATTATTATACAAAAGTGTTAGTAGGCCTGTTCGATTGGGCTTACTAACTTAATTTTTGCATGGAATTTACTAGCTTAACAACAAAGTATCAAGTCTCCTAATTGTAAGCTAGTAAGCCCAATCCAACAGGCCTACTATGTCTGTTGTTCGAAATACCATTATAAGTCTGTTTTTGTAAGAATAAGCAATTATTCGAGATTTGTGCCCGGAGGCACTTTTGGGGGTTATAGCTTAGTTAGTTTAGTTAGTTTTTTGTCTTTTTCCTCCCTTAAAAGTACAATTTTCGAAAAATCCCTTTTTCTAGCTCGTCTGTATGGTAGGTGCAAGGCACATGCCAAATTTTATATTTCTAGATACTGCCGCTTAGTCAGGACGAAGGTTCGATCTTTATCCCTTTTTGTCCCATTTCAGCCCCTAAAAGTACGAATTTCGTAAAAACTGCTACCATTTTATCTCTCTTCTTAAATGTTTAGGGTCCACATTGGAATGTACACATCTAATTTCATGATTGTAGGTACATCTGTATGTTTGGTGCCAGTGTTAATCTTTTTTTTCATTTTGAATCTAAAAGTACGAATTTGAGAAAATACTCATATTTTGCGTATCTACGAAGACAGTAAACACTGAATTTCATGATTTTAACTACAGCCGTTGACATGGTACCAATTTTATCCCGTTTTGATCCTTAAGGTACGAATATCGAAATATATCTTTATTTTTCATCTACACCGAATTTCACTATTCTAACTGCAGCCGTTTGGTTGGTACCTTTTTTATCCCCTTTTGTCCCATTTTCTGCCTAAAAGTACCAATTTCGAAAAATTCCTTTCGGCTTCGCGTCTATACAGTCAGATTAATGCATACACCGAATTTCAACTTCAGCGGTTTGGTTGGTACCATTTTTATCCCTCTTTTCCAATTGTGTCCCTTAAAAGTACGAATTTCGAATAATTCTCTCTATTTTACGTGTCTAAGTAATTATAGCGATGTACACCCCGAATTTCATGTTTCTAGCTGTTGTCGTATCATTGGTACCATTTTTATCTCTTTTGGCTCCATTTCACCCTCTATTTTTTGTACTTTTTGGTGTCTTCACGTTAGTAGAGGAATGTGCGCAATAAATATCAAGTGTATAAAAAAGAAAAATTTTCAACAAAAAAATTGCTTAAATAATCTAAATATAAGGGGGAATTTTCAGTTCTTGTTAAGGGAAAATTTTTCCTTCGGGGCCGATTTCGCCCAATTTCAATCCCAAGCGATCTGCAACAATAAGACACGTTTAAAATTTGAACCTCTTAGCTTATTTCGTTCGGCAGTTAGCGTGCTTTCGGCTTAGAATTTTACCACGACCCAGAATATATATACTTTATGGTGTCTCCGACGAATATTTCAAGGTATTACAAACGGAATGACAAAGGTGGAGGGTATAAAAATTAAACTTTCGATAATAACCTTGTCACACTGCATGTGAAATCTACACGCAAAAAAAAAATTGTGAAAAAATACCTAATTCAACTTTGTTAATCTTTCTTATATAGAGTTGACAGAAGTCATACAAGTAAATGCTAAATTTCCCTCTTGCATGTGTAAATTACATGTGCTGCATGGTGTTCAGTTCTTATGTACCTTAAAATATTCAACCATGTTCTTTTTCCCAATTTAGAAATTTGTAGCATTTACACAAGTTTCTTAGTTGAAATTAATTAGTTAGTTGGATAATGGTGTAAGTATGCCAAGTTCATGAATTTTGTAGCACATAGTTGCAAAAATACGTATATGAGCAAAGGTTTCTATAAATTTGTCAAAGTGAATTTCGACAATTAGAATTACAAGAAAACCAAAAGCAACAGAACAGAAGAAAAAATTTACAAATGTCAGATTCCATACAAATGTGACATTTGAAAATCTATAAGGAATTAGCTTATAGCCTTGCCACACAGCTGAAATGACATAAGGTCGATTTTCAAATGTCATATTTGTATGGAATCTGACATTTGTAAATCGACCTAATGTCATGATCTAGATTTCGCAAACAGTGTGACAAGATATATATATAGATTTCTTATACAATTTGTAAAGGATTTGTATGGAGGATTTGATTTGAACTGGAATATTGTCCTGGCTCAAGACCATTTTGCATCTCTATTTAATAGAATGCAAATTTATTTACAAATGGCATGGTGACATTTAGATAATTATTTTCATTTTCAGATAATTATTTTTTTTTTGTATATTTTATCCTTATGACCAGTTTTGGCATGAAAACATATGTTTTTATTTGATTTTAAATAGAAAAAACTGATCATTAGCGTCGAAGCTAAACCCGCTCGGACTGCCGACGCAGACAATTTTGATTGCTTGTATTCTTACGGTAGCTGTCTGCATGACCTTACAGTTATAGCCTTTTCAGACTGCATGCGAAATCATTCAATCGATCAACCATATGTCATTTCAGTTCGATTTCGTTTTTAGTTTTTTTTAATTGTTTTGTTAAACAAACTCTTTTTACTTTTGGTTTTATTATATTGCGAATTGCTAAAATATTTGATGCGTGAACGACGACAAAGACGACATTTAATCCCAATGCGCCTTTCGTTAAAGTGCCTTAATAGTTTATAATTCTAATGTGAGCGCAAATTTGTTTAAAAGAGAAAGAACTTGAGGGGATTTGAAACAATTTTCCTTTATTATTGAAAAGGCTATGAAGATAAAAATTATTTTCTATTGGAAATGCAAAATTTGTTGTTTTCGTCACAATCTATTTTCTAGTTGTACAGAAAACCAACTCTTTCAAATAATCACCCTGAAGTGGCATCTCTGTTCTTTACAAATAACAACTCTGCGTTTATGTTCTAAGTGACAAACAGCTGTCAATGGCAACAACAAAAATTGAAGATTCCCAGAGTCGTCGAAGTTGAAAGCATTTTCATTTTCTTCTCATAAAAGTGAGTTTTTAAGGCAATTGATAATACAAAATTGTTAAAATTTAGCAACAAACAAAAACGTAATATTTATTAGAAGCAAACAGTGTCAAGATGTAAACAGTTATTGTTTATTTCCTAGATGAAAAGTGCAATTAAATCTTAACATTGTTACTGGTACATGGACGGGAGTGTGATGTAACAGTGCAATTAGATTTATTTTATATTAATTTTTTTATATTTGTTGACTGCCAACCCATTAATTTCTTATTTGCTTTTCCCCACCAGATGACTGCCGTTTTTAGAGTGGGCCTTGTGCGCCTTTGCTCTCGCAATGCCCCCGCTTTGCCGGCGGCTGGTCTTAGCCAACAGCAACGCTTCATCTCCGGCAAGACTATGCGCGGTGGTCCCATTGCCGTCCCACACAAGCCCTTTCCCTACAAGGAAAAGGAATATGGTTTATTTCAGTCCATGTTGGATAAGACGACCAAGCGTTTTAATGAGAATTCCAAAGTGATTTGTGTTGAAGGTCCCATTGCATCGGGTAAAAGTAAATTGGCCAAAGAATTGGCCGAAGAATTGGAAATGCTTTATGTTCCCGAAGCCAATATGGACATGATCTACATCAACCAGTATGGTTACGATCTGCGTCAATTGGATCCCCAATTGCCTGAGAGCTGCCGTTCTTTTGATGTTGTGAATTTCTTAAAGGAACCCAATCATCGCCTGACGGCCACCTTCCAAATTCTTATGTACAAAATACGCTACGAACAGTACATTGACTCGTTGACACATCTGTTGTCTACCGGTCAAGGCGTAGTTCTCGATCGTAGCTGCTATTCCGATTTTGTGTTCTTGGAGGCTATGTACAGACAGGGCTACGTTTCGAAGGGTGCCCGCTCCGTGTACTATGAGCTAAGGGGGAATACGATCAACGAATTGTTGAGACCACATTTGGTCATCTATTTGGATTTGCCAGTCGATGGTGTTAAGGTGAGTCTGAGATATAGAACAGAGAGGCGATGGTAACAGTTTTGATATAAGAACACATTTCAAGTAGAGTTTTCTCTTGATAGGAAAGTGTACAAGAATGAAGGGAGAAATGAATGTTGTTGGGATATACACTTAGTTTTTTCCCATTCTTCCTCTATTGTTTCTTCAGTTTCCTATCAAGAGATTCTCTTACTAAGTACTTGAAAGAGTACGAAGGTTTTATGGAAAACTTTTGCACGTTTTCTTATTGAAAAAGAAAAAAAAACAGAAACCGTTCTTAATTTCTAATGTTGGCCACTAATTAGAAGATACTGCATTTTACATGAAGATATCTGCATTTTGATAATCTCTTTGAGAGAAGGGAATACTGAAGGGTTCGTCACATGACTCTTCTAGTACCTACCACGAAATCTCCCTAATCTAATTTTCGCACAATGAACCACCTCTTATTTGGCTCTCCCTTCTTCCATTCCAGCAACGCATTAAGGCTCGCAACATTGACTATGAAGTCAAGTCGCCAGTTTTCAGTGATGCCTACTTGCGCGACATGGAGAACATTTACAAGCAACAATACCTGAAGGACATTGCCACCCATGCCGAATTGTTGATTTACGATTGGACCGCTGGCGGTGAGACCGAAGTCGTAGTTGAGGATATCGAACGTATCGATTTCGAGGGTTTACATCATGATCCCATGGAAAAGAAAATGAAAGATTGGCGTTTGAACCACGAAACCGATTGGTGTGAGGCTCGTATTAAGTACAGCAACGACAAGCCCGATCTGTTAAACTACTTCAATATACCACGATACGATGTGCCCGAATTGTTGCGTGATCCCGAAAGTGGCAAAAAATGGCGTGATATTTATTTCAATGTAAGTTTGAAAAACGAATTTCCATCACATAATTAATAAAAAAAAATCTGTTGTAATTTTCTTATGATTTAGGCTCCTGGCCAGAGATATCGTTCTGGCTACAACGCAGACATGGGCGATACCGGCTTGCTGACCAAAACCAAGGTCAATTTGGCCGATAATCAAATTTAAACTGAAAGTTCCGAAGACAATTTTCAAAACTAGTTAAATATTGCGGTCCTCGTTTTATGATCAATGGATATTGTGTTAAATTCTAAGAAGCTAACGCATGCATGGAATGTCATGGCAGTAATTAAAGAGAAATCAATAAATAGTACATAATACAAAACATAAAAGGACTTTTTTGTTTCAAATTACAAATTTTCGAAGGACTAAGTAAAATATTTTCTGGATTTTAAATTTATTTAAAACACTTTATTAAAATTTAATTTTCGTCAATGATATTTTAATATTTGTGCTAGAATTTTGGGAGTATTAAGCGTGATTGTGCCCGCTTATACATAAAATAGAAAAACATAGAAGTAATGCATCGTTTATTATACAGATCGGCTTAGAATGACTTTCTGAGTCGATGTAGCAATGAATAGCATCCCTCTATTCTTGTAATCAAAGTACAGGTCGCAATTATTGTCCGGTTCTAACAAAAATTGGCAAAAGTAAGTTGTACGGGCCAAGGACGAACGTTATTTATTTTGAAGCTAATCGGATGCAGATTTAATTAGACAATATGAGAGATGTTTACGAAGTCTCATAGACTTGACTCGATTCCTTTGAATTTTTGCCGCAGCTTGTATGTAAATATTCCATTCATTTAAAAATGGCATCTTTAGCTAAATATGATTTTTTATGTTAAAATTTCCGTCCACTTCCAACTTTTTTCTTTCCCAGCCAAAAAAAAAAAATATAATTTTATTTGTGTGTTTAATCGCTGAGATAAGGCGTATACATTGAATCCAGATGGTCTCGGGTTCAAATCGTGACTGAGGTAAAGAATTTTTTATATTTTTTTTTTATTATTTTTAGCCTTTTAAATTATGTTTTTATTAACACTAGTTCGCAAACATTTTGACTTTGTAGGTCTGTGTATGACACTTTCTGGTGTAATTTGATATCGTAAATACGAAAAATCTAGTACAGTTCTTTTTTAAGGCATATTTGCAGAGTTTGGTCACTCCATCTACCTAAACCTCGAAAATTGACCTTAATTAATCATAAATCCCATTTGAGAAATACCATTTTTGGCGATTTTTGTTTTCTTTTTGGGGGTTGTGGGCTTGCTTCCTTAAGTCTTTCTCAATTATAACAACATATATACTTGACATATTTAAGAGTTTGACCACTCCATCTACCTAAACCTCGAAAATAGACCTTAATTTATCATAAATCCCATTTTTGGGTATTTTTGTTTTTGTTTTGGGAGTTGTTGGCTCGCTTTCATAATTCTTTCCCAATATATTTTTGACATATTTACAGAGTTTGGCCAACCCTTGTCCATAAGTGACGAAAATACACCCTCCTTATTTATGATAAATACCAGATTTGAGTATTTTTGTTTTCTTTTTGGGATTTGAGGGCTTGCTTTTATAAGAACTTCGCAATTGTAACTGCTGATCTTTCAAATATATATTTGCATAGCCGCCCGCTATCCACAAGAAATGTAAGAAATACCATATTTGGCGATTTTTGTTTTCATTTTGGAGGTTGTGGGCTTGCTTTCTTAAGTCTTCCTCAATTATAACAACATATATTCTTGACATATTTAAGAGTTTGGCTACTCCATCTATATAAACCTCGAAGAGAGACCTTAATTAATTATAAATCCCATTTTTTGGGGACTTCTATTTTCTTTCTGGGAGTTGTGGGTTAGCTTTCATAATTATTTTCCAATTGTAACAACATATGTTCTGCACATATTTACAGAGTTTGGTCAACACTTCTTCATAAACGAAAAGTGTAGGAAATCCCATTTTTTTGGGATTTTTTTTTTTTTTTTGAACATAAATCTTTCCCCATTGTAACAACATACGTTCTAAATATATTTGAGGAGTTTATCCACCATTTCTACATAAATTAAAATAAATAAATAAGTCATAAGTCCGTCCCAATTACAACTATATAAGCTCTAGACATATAAACAGAGTTTGGCCAACCTTTCTTCATTAACGAAAAGTATAAGAAATATCACTTTTTGGACTTTTTCATTTCGGGAACTGTGCAACTGTAACAACATTTGTTCTAAATATATTTGTGGAGTTTGCTCAACCTCTCTACATAAAAGTCGAAAATGCAACTAAATTTATAATAAATCCCATTTTTTGGGGATAAGTCTTTACCACACATATGCTTTAAATATTTTTTGCAGTCTGGCCAATCAAAATTTCTCCTAGACTGAAGAAGCGTAATTCGTGTTATTATTTGATGTTATTAAAAAAATAATTTAAAAATAAATAAAAAAATCTTGAGTCTGTAAAGATGCTCAATTATATTTTTTATATTTTCAATTTTTTTTTTATTATTTTTTCGACAATTATTTTTCGAGTCGGATAATACGTTAAATTTAAGCTACAATTGGTGCAAATAATAAAAATATTAGGCTTTATTTTCTGCCCTTGATGTGTAAACGCAACCGATCTGCTACTGTTAAAAGTATTCTGCAAATATTTGGAGCTCCTGACTCCTTTCGTTTGGGTACTAAGTTGCTTTTGACAAATGGATTTATTTATGGGGTTTCAGGTTGATATCTCAAAATGTTACAAACGGAATGACAAACTTACTAGACAATAGGATCTATGCTATAAAAATCAATGGGAACGTGGGATTTTAGAAAATATTTCTGGATTTTCTTAGGGTTATTTAAAACAACATATATTTAATATTGAAATTGAAAGTGGTTTATTTTAAATATTATTGCCACAGCCCATTATCAATCCTTATCAGCATTCACAACATTATCTGTGTTTACGTAGCCGCTCTCTTTCATGGGAGCCTTAATCAAAGGAATTTGGTATATCTACATCGTACTGGCCTGGCCGTTCAGATTACGGCCTTTTCCGAGAACCCAACTATAGTCTGGCACTAAGAGAGCGTTTCTCCAACATCCAAGTGAGTCACAATTGCTAACTTATCGAATTTTCTATGACCGTAGAACGATTTATAGCCTTTTAGCCATTTAGCGTTTCAAATATAAATGACGATACGCTCACTACTTCTTGGTTAGTTTCAATTTGGATTTACTTGTGGCATATTCTCAGCACGAAATGAAATTTCTTTATATTCTGTTAATATTGTGTGCGGCAAATGCTGTTCGCCCGACTTCACATTCCACGGATGGTCAAGTAAGTGAGGTGAGTGCGTGAGTTGATCACGCTGAGTATGTTCTTCTTCTTTCTTCATGGCCCATTTTCATCCCCAAAGGATCCGGTGGTCGAAGATAATAGAGATGTTTTGTGGAAGGTGCTCTATTCCAAGCTCAACACACTGCTGAATGTAACGGAAATGCTGAATCAAAGCATTGCGGACTTAAAACAAAGGTATCACGATCACAGCATAACTATAAGAAGGCATTTAAATCAATTTAATTTATTAGGCAGCAAGACCAAGAAGTACGTCTGATAAATTTAGTGCAAAATCTGACAACGAATGCAAAAAATTACACGGATGAGAAATTTGCGGAATTGGAGAAAAAGTAAGCCAAACACGCTATAATATTAAGCGAGAATTTATAAATTTATATATTAGGCTGGGGGGAGACCAAGATCAATGCGGCCCCAACTGGATCACCATTATGAGGCGCCAAGATGGCTCTGTGGACTTTTATCGCGATTGGACGGACTATAAAACAGGTTTTGGCCATGAAGATGGAGAATTCTTTGTTGGTCTGGAGAAGCTACACCGAATGACAACATATGGCGCCCCCCAGGAACTCTTGGTTGTTTTGGAAGATTGGGAAGGTGAAACGCGTTATGCTAAATACGACCATTTCCAAGTGGCCAGCGAACAAGAGAAATATGCCCTAAAAGAACTCGGCGAGTTCAGTGGAAATGTGGGTGATTCTTTGCTGTACCACAAGGGTGCGAAGTTCACAACACGAGATCAGGATAACGACATAACTTGGGGCAATTGTGCGGAGTCCTATAGTGGGGCATGGTGGTTTCAGGCGTGTTTTCAAAGGTAAATATGTCTGCATTGCGTTGAGATTAATAAATAATGTTTATTTTTTTAGCCATTTGTTTGGACCGTACCGTCAAAAAAGTGAACTGAATATGCAGGGTGTAGAGTGGTCTAGCTGGAAGCCGAGGAGATATTCATTAAAATCTGCCGTTATGATGATCCAAGCGAGGATGTGAAATTGTCGTTAAATGATTTTTACCCATAAAATAAGGCTACATACATACTTATGTTTTTGTTATGAATTAAAATTTGAAAAAAATAATTAATTAAATTAATTAATAAATGAAAAAATGTTTTTTTTTTTTTAATTTTATGCTACATGGGATAAGGGCATATTTAAACATAAACTATTTTGATATAATTTGACAAGGTGTGCGAGACTCCAAGATCATCTCTATTCCTTCTAATTTTTGCCGCAGCTTATATGAAAATATTCCAGTGTGCGGTGCCTTATAGCACTACTTGAACATTATTCTAGCAGCAGTCGTACGTTCAAGATCGGGGGATACATCTGAATATTTTAGAAATCGGTCCAAAGTTGACTACGTTACGTATTTTTCGATTTTAAAGAAAATTAAAATTTTTATTTTTTTTTTGTTTTTATGTTTTTTTACATATTTGTTCATAATACGAAGAAAATTTTTTTATTTTTGTTTTTTGTGTTACAGATTTTCACGTTTTTCAGATTTTGAAAATTGAAAAAACGTAATTTCTTTTATTGACTTTGTCGAACTGTTTCTCAACATTTAAGGAGATTTTGCACTCAATTTTTTTATTAGAAATTGTGGTTTCCATGTTTGTGCCATATATAGTTTGTTTGTAATAAATATTTTAATAAATATCCTTTTTGAACAAATGTCTGACTTTGGACCAACACAAGTTTTACAAAAAGTAGTCAACGATTTCTAAAATATATCTGATTTCCCGTTGTAATGTTGATATCTCAAAGTTATACTTGGGCCCTTGACTAATTTTGGTTTTTTACAGACCTCAAAAATGTCTACTAGAACAAAAGTTACTGAATTTTGAACGTACCACCATAGGATGGATGCTATAAAAATTGAATAGGGACGGGGGATTTTAGAAAATATTTCCAGAATTTCTGAGGGATATCTTAAATATTATAGTGACCGCCATTATAAGTTCCTATCAGCATTCACACCATTATCTGGGTTTACGCAGCCACTCACTCGCACGGGAGCGTCAATTTCTTAGGGATACTTAAAACGACTTTAAAAATATATTTAATATATGTATATTGAAAGAGTTGTTTCTCAAATATTATAGTGACCGCCATTATAAGTTCCTATCAGCATTCACACCATTATCTGGGTTCACGTAGCCACTCACTCGCGTCAAGTAAAGGAATTTGGAATATCTACATTATTGTGTACAATGTAGATGCTACATCGTACTGGCCTGGCCGTTCAGATTATTGCCTTTTCCGAGATTCGAATTATCATCTGGCACTAAAAGAAAGTGTTTCTCCAACATCCAAGTGAATCACAATTGCTAACTTATCGAGTTTTCCCTTATTTTAATTTTTGTATACTATTCCAGGACTTTTAAAACTAAATCATTTGAAAATCTCCAACAATTTATTCCAAAAAAATATATGTTAATAGCCTGTATATAGTGTTTTTTAATAAAAGTTTACAAAACCAAACCAGTTATTCGAATGAAACTACTACAAGCTAATCGGATGGGAAATGACGTTTTATTTTTCACATTGCCTTATTGTATGGCTACAAATCATTTAACGAGCATTTCATCGTTGCTTCGATTGAATCATCATTTCGACAAATTTCAAAGAAGATGGTTTCCATCCATGCCAAGTTACGCCTGACTTGCTCATTTCGCTTTTTTGGCGGTACCGCCCAAACAAATGGCTGAAAAAAAACAAACATTATTTATTATTCTCAAAAAGATTATGATCTGAAAGCAGACATTTACCATGTGTAACCACTTCTGAACCACCAGGCCCCCTCAAAAAGCACTGCACAATTGCCAACATATGTGTCGTCGTTATCTTGATCCTGGGTGGCGAACTTCATGTCCTTGTGGTACCGCAAAGAATCACCCACATTTCCACTGAACTCGCCGAGTCCTTTTAGGGCATATTTCTCTTGTTCGCTGGCCACTTGGAAATGGTCGTATTTAGCATAACGCGTTTCACCTTCCCAATCTTCCAAAACAACCAAGAGTTCCTGGGGGGCGCCATATGTTGTCATTCGGTGTAGCTTCTCCAGACCAACAAAGAATTCTCCATCTTCATGGCCAAAACCTGTTTTATAGTCCGTCCAATCGCGATAAAAGTCCACAGAGCCATCTTGGCGCCTCATAATGGTGATCCAGTTGGGGCCGCATTGATCTTGGTCTCCCCCCAGCCTAATATATAAATTTATAAATTCTCGCTTAATATTATAGCTTGTTTGGCTTACTTTTTCTCCAATTCCGCAAATTTCTCATCCGTGTAATTTTTTGCATTCGTTGTCAGATTTTGCACTAAATTTATCAGACGTACCTCTTGGTCCTGCTGCCTAATAAATTAAATTGATTTAAATGCTTTCTTAGAGTTATGCTGTGATCGTGATACCTTTGTTTTAAGTCCGCAATGCTTTGATTCAGCATTTCTGTTACATTCAAAAGTGTGTTGAGCTTGGAATAAAGCACCTTCCACAAAATATCTCTATTATCTTCGACCACCGGATCCTTTGGGGATGAAAATGGGCCATGAAGAAGAACATACTCAGCGTGATCAACTCACGCACTCACCTCACTTACTTGACCATCCGTGGAATGTGAAGTCGGGCGAACAGCATTTGCCGCACACAATATTAACAGAATATAAAGAAATTTCATTTCGTGCTGAGAATATGCCACAAGTAAATCCAAATTGAAACTAACCAAGAAGTAGTGAGCGTATCGTCATTTATATTTAAAACGTTAAACGGCTCAAAGGCTATAAATCGTTCTACGGTCATAGAAAATTCGATAAGTTAGCAATTGTGATTCACTTGGATGTTGGAGAAGCGCTCTCTTTTGCCAAACGATAATTGGGTTCTCGGAAAAGGCGATAATCTGAACGGCCAGGCCAGTACGATGTAGATAATGATGTAGATATTCCAAATTCCTTTGATTGAGGCTCCCATGAAAGTGATCGGCTACGTATACCAAAATAATGATAATATGAACGCTGATAGGGACTGATAATGGCGGTCACTATAATATTTAAGATTAAACTCCTTTCAATATATATTAAATATTAAAAATGTTAGAGTTGCTTAAAATATCCCTAAGAAATTCCGGAAATATTTTCTAAAATCGCTCCGTCCCCTTTTGAGTTTTATAGCATAAATCCTATGGTGGGGCGTCTAGTAAGTTTGTCATTCCGTTTGTAACATTTTGAAATATCGACCTGAGACCCTATAACAAATTCCGTCTATCAAAAGCAATTTAGTATCTAAGCGAAAGGAGTCAGGAGTTCCAAATGTATGTAGAATACTTTTAACTGTTGCACATCGGTTGCGATTACGCATCAACGACAGAAAATAACGCCCAATATTTTTATTATTTACAACATTTGTAGCTTAAATTTAACATATTATCCGGGTCGAAAAATAATAGTCGTAGTATTAATTAATAGGAAAAATTAAAAAAAGAATAAAAAGTTTTTAATTGAGCATCTTTACAGACTAAAGATTTTTAATTGATATAATTATTATTAACATCAATTAATACCCCTATTTATGGTTCTTTAATCTATGAGAAATTTTGGTTGGCCAGACTTTATTATTTAAAGCATATGTTTGGAAAAGGCATATGAAAACAAGGGAATACAAATCCCCAAAATCGTGGGATTTATTGCAAATTTAGGTGTATTTTCGACGTTTATGGAGAAACGTTGGCCAAACTCTGACGAATATTCATGGAACAGATGTAATTGCAATTGGGAAAGAATCTGTAAGTGATGCCACAACTCCCAATAAGAAAACAAAAGTCCCAAAAATGGGATTTGAAACTAATTATTAGTTCTGTTACTATTTTATTCGACACACATGTATGAATGTATAATTTCAAACCACTTGTTGATATTTACATTCATACAACCTGTTAATATTCATTATGCCACATGTAGATATTCACTTTACTTGTTCAATATTGTAAGCTACTCGATTATTTCTATCTAAATTTGTGTATAAAAGGCAGAGCAGTTGCTCTGGAAAATCAATGCACATCGAACAATAGAAGCGAGCATTTGTAGTTATAAGCGACGGTGCCTTCTAAATAAAGAGTGAAAAGTATTTTATAAAACCTTCGAGCTGTTTCCTTTCATGAAACCTTACAATCTTAGGAACAAGATTGTTTCAGATTTATGATAAACTAGGGGCTATTTTCGAGGTTGGAGTGGTCAAACTCTTAAATATGTCAAGAATATATGTTGTTATAATTGAGAAAGACTTAAGAAAGCAAGCCCACAACACCCAAAAAGAAAACAAAAATCGCCAAAAATGGTATTTCTCACATTTCTTTTCGGGCGGACAAACTCTGCAAATATGTATATATTTGAAAGATCAGCAGTTACAATTGGGAAGGCTTAAGAAAACCAGCCCTCAAATCCTCTCAAAAGAAAATAGAAATACTCAAAGGTGGGATTTGTCATAAAGTAGGGTGTATTTTCGTCATTTATGATGAAGAGTTGGCCAAACTCTGTAAATATGTGCAGAACATATGTTGTTACAATTGGAAAAGAATTACACAGTGCAACACGAAAAAAAATAACCATATACGGACACCGCTACATGATAAAAGACCAAAAAAAAAAGACCCGTGTTTTTTTGTTTCCCCCAAAGTCATGCACTTTTTTTTTTATGGGCCCCCAGAGATTTGAGGCCTCGGTGTAATTTTTGGAAAAAAGTGATCATATTCTCAGGCTCATATCTTGCAAACCGTTCGGAATTTTGATTTACTCTCTGAGGCAAAGTTCTAGCTCTTGTCATAAAGAACAAAAATTGTGAACATATAAAATCAAAAAAACTTCATCTTCAAGGTCAAAATCGCAAAAAACTTAAAAAAAATCGATTTTTGTTAACCTTTTTTCCCCTGTTCAGGTCCATAGGTAGCAAACCGCTGAAAATTCAGGGAAACAATCAACTACAATTTTGTTGCACAGTGCACAAATGTACAAAAATGTTGCACAGTGTTATGAAAGCTAGCCCACAACTTGCAAAAAAGAAAAAATCGCCAAAAATGGGATTTATTATAAATTAGGATGTATTTTCGCCGTTTATGTAGAGATGGTGGGCAAACTTCTCAAATAAATTTAGAACGTATGTTGTTACAATGGGAAAAGACTTTTGAAAACAAGCCCACAATTCCCGAAAGGAAAACAAATATCCCCAAAAATGGGATTTCTTGCACTTTTCGTTTATGAAGAAGGTTTGGCCAAACTCTGTAAATATTCATAGAACATTTGTACTAACAATTGGGAAAGAATTGTAAAAGCGAGCCCAAAACTCCCAAAAAGAAAACAAAAATTCCCAAAAATGGAATTGCTCATAAATTTGGATGTATTTTTGCCGTTTATTTAGAGATATAGGGCAAACTCCTCAAGTATAATTAGAACGTGGGAAAAGACTTATGAAAACAAGCCCACAATTGACGAAAGGAAAACAAAAATAACCCAAACAAATAAAAACGGCGTTAAGTTCGGCCGGGCCGAACTTTATATACCCTCCACCATGAATTGCATTGCACAGAGGCTGTCGATTTTCGTAGAAGTGCAGTAATATTTCAGGAAAATATAAATTTGTTAATATAGCCATACCAAAACAAATAATTTTATAAATAAATATAATATTTTTTAGTTTTTTCGTTTGTTTTTTTTTTTTTGGTCTGTAATCAATATTTGATTTGAACAGGGGTATTGTCCTGCCTCAAGACCATTTTGCTTCTATATTTAATAGAATGCAAATTTATTTACAAATGGCATGGTGACATTTATTACTTGGCTGCAGACTACCACGATCATGATTTCGACCATGTCAAAAGTCTTTTCAAGTGGCTTCGCAGCGACTTTTCAACATCAAACCCGGCCTCTATAAGGAGATGATTCTCACAAACGAACGAGAAGCACAACTCACTTACCGAATTTGCGTTTAAAATATCGCACCAAGTAATAAAGTACACATGCCATCTTACAAGCATCTCATTGAGTTGCATATGTAAGTATGTGTATATGCAGGTATAGTTACCCAGCAATACCTCTGCCGTGCCAACGCTCATTTGTTTTAGTTTTTTCGTTTGCCATGCTTATAAGGCAAGGCTACCAATACGTTTACACTATATATATATCGAAATAATACTTCAAGTCAATTCAAAAAGTAAATATGAGACAGAAATCTTCAAAAAATCATATACCATAAATATTGGTAGATAGTGCTGCAGTTGGTTGTATTTCAATCCTATTTCAATTCCAAAAGTACAAATTTTAAAAATCCATTATCTGACGTTTACAGGGCAAGATGACCTAATTTCATGGTTCAACCAATTTTTGCCGTAAAAGTCAAAGGTACGAATTTGGAAAAATCTTTTTATTTTGCGTGTCAGAGGAATGTATACACCGAATTCCATGCTTCTAGCTGCGGCCATTTGGTTGGTACCATTTTTATCCCTTTTTTCCCACTTCACCCCTTAAGAGTACGACTATGAAAAATCTCTTTATTTTACTTGTCTACGAAATTAGAGAAATGTACACACCGAATTTCATCATTCTAGCTGTAGTCGATTAGTTGGTACCATTTTTATCCCCTTTGTTCCATTTTACCCCCTTGACTTTCTAAAATCTCTTCATTTTACGTGTCTACGGAGTCAGAATAATGTATTCCCCGAATTTTATGACTTTAGCTGCGGTTGGTAAAATTTTTATCCCCTTTTTCCATTTTAACCCCAAAAAGTATGAATTTCGAAGAATTCCTTTATTTTACGTGTCTACTCAATCAGTGGAATATATACATCGAATTTCATTATTCTAGGTGCAGCCTTTTGGTTGGTACCATTTTTATCCCTCTATTCCACTTTACCTCCTAAAAGTACGAATTTGGGAAAAATACTTTTATATTATGTATCTACTCAATTAGAGGAATGTACACACTGAATTGTGTGTTTCTAACTATTGTCGTTTGATATGTACCATTTTTATCCCTTTTTGCCCCATTTCACCCCCTACGAATAAAAATCACTTTATGGTGCACGTTTTTGTTATAGGGGGATTGCGCATACCCAATATCAAGTAAGTATTTATAAGCAGACATGTTGAAAAAATAAGCTTAAATACTCTAAAATATTAGCTGTTATTATGGGAATTTTTAGTCCTTGTGAGGGAAAAATTTTTCCCTTTGGGCCGATTTCGCCCAGTTTCAATCCCAACTGATCTACGACTGTAAGACGCCTTTGTGGAAAATTTGGACGTTCTAGCGCATTTCGTGTAGATGCTAGCGTGCTTTCAACAGACGGACGGACGGACATGGCTAGATCGTCTTAGAATTTTATGACCCTATATATTTTATAGGGTCTCAGGTCGATATTTCAAGGTGTTACAAACGGAATGACAAAGTTAGTATACCGCCATCCTGGAGGTGGAGGGTATAAAAACAAATTTTAAATGGCTAAAAGCAAAAAAAAATAAACAAAAAAATTGTTTACCCCAGTCAAGATTCGAACCCGACCATCTGGAGACAAAGCGGACACCTTATCTCAGCGATTCCACACGAAAAAAATCATGCGTATGTGTTATCAATCTTTTTGAATATTTCAGACTGCATGCGAAATCTGACTGAAAGGATATTAGGTTGATTTTTTAAAAATCAAATTTGTATGGCACCTGACATTTGTAAATCGAGCTCAGTTTTAAACATATCAGCACATTTTGGAAATCCAATAAATACATTCATAATAATAAAGACAAATGGTACCAACCAAACGACTGAATGTGAAATCATGTAAATTTTCGATATTTGTACTTTTAAGGCAGAAAATAGGGCTAACAAGTAAGGAAAGGCTAAAGTCGGTCGGTGCCGACTTTATATATATATAATACCCTACACTTTCTACTCTACTACAATTCAATTCGGTGAAAATCGTGAACGCCATTTGTATGGAAGCAGTATATAAATCTGAGCCGATCAAATCCTCTTTTACCTTAGATGTTTCTAAGTAGTCCTGCTGAATTTCAAGAAAATCGGTTAAGGTATGTGGTTTCTCCAGCGGTTAACCTCAAATCTGGGGCGAAATTTGTATGGGAGCTATATCCAAATCTGAACCGATTTGAAACATTTTTACCAGAAATGTATCTAGTTAAAATATAAGGTGTTACGCCAAATTTGATGAAATCTGTTAAAATTTACGGTTTCTAGGCCGGAAAATGTTAGGGAGCGCAATTTGTATGGTGGTTGTATCTAAATCTGTACCGATTTGACCCATTTGCACCACAGATGTTTCTAACTTAGATATAATTTGATAAATTTGATCAAAATCGCTTGAATTATGTGGCTTCTAGAGCAGAAAGAAAGTTAAATCGGGAGCAACATTTGTATGGGGGTTATATCTAAATCTGAACCTAGATATAATTTGATAAATTTGATCAAAATCGCTTGAATTATGTGGCTTCTAGAGCAGAAAAAAAGTTAAATCGGGAGCAACATTTGTATGGGGGTTATATCTAAATCTGAACCGATTTGCTTCAAATTAAATAGCGTCCGTCCTTGACATGCAGAAATCGTTTGTGTCAAGTTTCGTTAGAATCGGACAATAATTGCGACCTGTATCGTGATGGAAGGACAGACGGACATGGCTAAATCGATTCAAAAAGTGATTCTATGTTGATCGGTATAATATCTCGCTTCCTCTTGGGTGTTACAAACAAATGCACAAAGACATTATACCCTGAGGTGTAGGTTATAAAAATGGTATCCTCCATACGACTGCTGCTAGAATAATGTTCAAGTAGTGCTACAAGGCACCACACAGTGGAATATTTTCATACAAGCTGCGGCAAAAATTAGAAGGAATAGAGATGATCTTGGAGTCTCGCACACATTGTCAAATTATATCAAAAAAGTTAAATACGCCCATCTCCCATGTATTTAGCATAAAATTAAAAAAAAAAAACATTTTTTCATTTATTAATTAATTTAATTAATTAATTTTTTCAAATTTTAATTCATAACAAAAACATAAGTATGTATATAGCCTTATTTTATGGGTAAAAATTTCACATCCTCGCTTGGATCATCATATCGACAGATTTGAATGAATATCTCGTCGACTTCCAGCCAAACCACTCTACACCTTGCATATTCATATCACTTTTTTGACGGTACGGACCAAACAAATGGCTGAAAAATAAACATTATTTATTATACTCAACGAAATGAAGACATATTTACCTTTCGAAGCACGTCTGAAACCACCATGCCCCACTATAGGTCTTCGCACAATTGCCACCACTTATGTCGTTATCCTGATCTCGTGTTGTGAACTTCGCACCCTTGTGGTACCGCAAAGAATCACGTGCATTTCCACTGAACTCGCCGAGTTCTTTTAGGGCATATTTCTCTTGTTCGCTGGCCACTTGGAAATGGTCGTATTTAGCATAACGCGTTTCACCTTCCCAATCTTCCAAAACAACCAAGAGTTCCTGGGGGGCGCCATATGTTGTCATTCGGTGTAGCTTCTCCAGACCAACAAAGAATTCTCCATCTTCATGGCCAAAACCAGTTTTATAGTCCGTCCAATTGCGATAAAAGTCCACAGAGCCATCTTGGCGCCTCATGATGGTTATCCAGTTGGGACCGCATTGGTCTTGGTCTCCTCCCAGCCTAATATATAAATTTATAAATTCTCGCTTAATATTATAGCTTGTTTGGCTTACTTTTTCTCCAATTCCGCAAATTTCTCATCTGTGTAATTTTTTGCATTCGTTGTCAGATTTTGCACTAAATTGATCAGTAGTACTTCTTGGTCCTGCTGCCTAATAAATTAAATTGAATTAAATAAAATTATAGTTATACTGTGATCGTGATACCTTTGTTTTAAGTCCGCAATGCTTTGATTCAGCATTTCCGTTACATTCAAAAGTGTGTTGAGCTTGGAATAAAGCACCTTCCACAAAATATCTCTATTATCTTCGACCACCGGATCCTTTGGGGATGAAAATGGGCCATGAAGAAAGAAGAAGAACATACTCAGCGTGATCAACTCACGCATTCACCTCACTTACTTGACCATCCGTGGAAGTCGGGCGAACAGCATTTGCCGCACACAATATTAACAGAATATAAAGAAATTTCATTTCGTGCTGAGAATATGCCACAAGTAAATCCAAATTGAAACTAACCAAGAAGTAGTGAGCGTATCGTCATTTATATTTAAAACGTTAAACGGCTAAAAGGCTATAAATCGTTCTACGGTCATAGACAATTCGGTTAAAGTTAGCAATTGTGACTCACTTGGATGTTGGAGAAGCGCTCTCTCTCTCTTAGTGCCTGACGATAATTGGGTTCTCGGAAAAGGCCGTAATCTGAACGGCCAGGCCAGTACGATGTAGATATACCAAATTCCTTTGATTGAGGCTCCCATGAAAGAGAGCGGCTACGTAAACCCAGATAATGTTGTGAATGCTGATAAGGATTGATAATGGGCTGTGGCACTAATATTTAAGATAAACCACTTTCAATTTTAATATTAAATATATATGTTGTTTTAAATAACCCTAAGAAAATCAAAAAATATTTTCTAAAATCCCACGTTCCCATTGATTTTTATAGCATAGATCCTATTGTCTAGTAAGTTTGTCATTCCATTTGTGACATACTTTAGATATCGACCTGAAACCCCATAAGTAAATCCATTTGTCAAAAGCAACTTAGTACCCAACAAGGCGCATTTATACAGGTGATAGTACGAGCCCAGCTGACTGAAATTTTTTTCATTCAAAAGTAACCGAAACTGTCAAATCGCATATATTTTGCTTTGGCAGTATGGCTCACCATTCAAAAAATTACTTGTATTTTGTTGTTGCCGAATTTGTTGTTGTTCTAGTGCTATCACCTGTATAAATACGCCTTGGTACCCAAACGAAAGGATTCAGGAGCTCCAAATATTTGCAGAGTACTTTTAACAGTAGCAGATCGGTTGCGTTTACGCATCAAGGACTGAAAATAAAACCTAATATTTTTATTATTTGCACATCAATTAATAACACGAATTACGCTTCTTCAGTCTAGAAGAAATTTTGATTGGCCAGACTGCAAAAAATATTTAAAGCATATGTGTGGTAAAGACTTACGAAAACAAGTCCACAATTTCCAAAAAGAGAATACAATTCCCCTCAAAAATGGGATTTATTATAAATTTAAAAAAATGTCAAATCGGGAGCGACATTTGTATGGGGGCTATATCTAAATCTGAACCGATCTTACCCAATTTTTGCATATGTACGTGTTTCTAGTTCGATTATAAGATGTTGTGCCAGTTTTAACGAAAATCGGGTACAATATGTCGTTTCTAGAGCGGAAAATGTCAAATCGGGAGCGACATTTGTATGGGGGCTATATCTAAATCTGAACCGATCTTACCCAATTTTTGCATAGGTGTTTCTAGTTGGATTATAAGATGTTGTGCCAATTTTAAAGAAAATCGGGTACAATATGTCGTTTCTAGAGCAGAAAATGTCAAATCGGGAGCAATATTTGTATGGGGGCTATATCTAAATCTTAACCGATCTTACCCAATTTTTGCATACGTGTTTCTAGTTGGATTGTAAGATGTTGTGCCAGTTTTAACGAAAATCGGGTACAATATGTGGTTTCTAAAGCGGAAAAAGTGAAATAGGGAGCGACATTTGTATGGGGGCTATATCTAAATCTGAACCGATTTTCCGAAATCGAAATTCAATACCGATGGTCCTTGGGCAGAAAAAATAACTTCTGCCAAGTTTCATGACAATCGGACAACAATTGCATCGACTCAAATCGACTCAGCTGGCGATTCTAAGCCGATCCGTATACTTAAAGGTGGATCTAGCTCAATTATTTCTTGGTGTTACAAACATTTGGCGGAAAACTAACTTATAATACCCTAGACCACGAAGGGATTTCTTACACTTTTCGTTTATGAAGAAGCGTTGACCAAACTCTGTAAAAATGTGCAGAACATATGTTGTTACAATTGGAAAAGAATTACGAAAGCTAGCCCACAACTTCCAAAAAGAAAACAAAAAACCCCAAAAAAATTGGATTTATCATAAATTAGGATGTATTTTCGTCGTTTATGTAGAGATGGTGAGCAAACTTCTCACATAAATTTAGAACGTATGTTGTTGCTACAATGGGAAAAGACTTATGACAACAAGCCCCCAATTCCCGAAAGGAAAACAAATACCCCCAAAAATGGGATTTCTTACACTTTTCGTTTATGAAGAAGGTTTGGCCAAACTCTGTAAATATTCATAGAACATTTGTAATAACAATTGGGAAAGAATTGTATAAGCGAGCCCAAAACTCCCAAAAAGAAAACAAAAATTCTCAAAAATGGAATTGCTCATAAATTTGGATGTATTTTTGCCGTTTATTTAGAGATATTGGGCAAACTCCTCAAATATATTTAGAACGTGGGGAAAGACTTATGAAAACAAGCCCACAATTCACGAAAGGAAAACAAAAATAACCCAAACAAGTAAAAACGGCTTACAGTTCGGCCGGGCCGAACTTTATATACCCTCCGCCACGGATTGCATTGCACAGAGGCTGTCGATTTTCGTAGAAGTGCAGTAATAAAGAGTGATTTTTTTGAGGTTAGGATTTTCATGCATTAGTATTGGACAGATCACGTGGGATTTCAGACATGGTGTCAAAGAGAAAGATGCTCAGTATTCTTTGACATTTCATCATGAATCGTCTTACAAACGAACAACGCTTGCAAATTATTGAATTTTATTATCAAAATGCGTGCTCTGTTAAGAAAGTTCATTGCGCGCTTCCATTTTATGGTCAGTTTAATCGACCCACTGAAGCGGCTATTCGGGCTATTGTGACTAAATTTCGCACCAAATTTACATTGTTGGACATTAAACCACCAACACGCTTACGTAGAGTGCGAACTGAAGAAAATATCGCAGCTGTATCGGCCAGTGTTAATGATGACCACCAATTTTCGATTCGTCGCCGTTCGCACCAATTGGGTCTCTGTTACTCAAAAACGTGGAAATGCCAAAATTGGACTAAGCGGATGGACCACCTAAGACGCAGCCGCGGTCAACATTTAAATGAAATTATCTTCAAGAAGTAAATGTCATGGACCAATCTAACGTTTCAAATAAAGAACCGATGAGATTTTGCAAATTTTATGCGTTTTTTTAAAAAAAAAGTTATCAAGCTCTTAAAAAATCACCCTTTATTACAGGAATATATAAGTATGGCAACTTGAAAGATATTTAAGCAACTTCCGGGAATGTACATTGATGATAATCCTTCGGATATGACGTCGAATTTGATCAATATCTAATGAAGTGAGGAATATAGAATTTGATTTAGCTCCTTGGATAAATATGAATCTGTGGTCCTTGATTAACGAGAAAAAGAAACTTTTGAAAAGAGGAAGGAAAAATTGTAATATTATATTTGCAGATGATATATCACTATTCTACCCTTATAAATATGAAAAAGTGCTGAGAGTTCAAATGGAAAAAGATGCTGCTCTGATGTGCGAATTTGCGAGGCTGAACAGACTTGTCTTGAACTCTAGCAAGACGAAATTGTTAAGATTTCGACCGTCCTTAAGTATGAATAATGACTTTGGCATTTTTGTAGATGGGAATTTTATTAGGGAAGACCATGAAATTAAATACTTGGGAATAAAACTAAAAAGTAATTTAAAATGGGATGAACATATAAAATACGTAAAACCAAAAATGTCTTCTGCAATTGGAATAATCTTCAAATTAAGGAAGAAATTGGATATTAAGACAAAGCTGTTGATTTATCAAGCGTTGGTCCATAGTATTTGGTGGTAGTATATGGCCACAGAATGAGCAGTGAGTTGAAATCACTTCCAGCTGCATACGGCTCTCAAATGTGTTTATAATTTGCATCTTCGTCATGGCACAGTATCATTGTACCGAGACTTGCCAATACGTGGTTTATATAAAAAGCAATTACTAATGTACGTTTACAAATCCACCAATCAAATTGGGCACAGATCCATTTCTTTTAACTTAAACACAAATGTATTCAATACGAGAAACTCCTCGGATCTCAGAATAGCGAGATGTAAGCTTGAAGCAACAAGACAGAGAATTGACTACGCAGGCTGTGTTGAGTTTAATAACTTACCCTTGCTTATAAGGCAAGGTAATACCTTGTCTATTTTTAAAAAAATAATAAAAGATATCTTCCTTGTAAATATTGAAATACTTCTATAGTATTATTAACTCAAATTTAAAATATTGAATATAAAATGAATTAATATAGTTTAATTTTTTATATTTTTATATAAATTTGTAAATTTTAGTATTTTGTTGCCAACGTGCTCCAAAAAGCCATTATTGGCGCGGTACAATAATTTTTGTAAAATATTATATTGTAAATAAATATTGAATTAAAAAAAAGTTTGTTAATATAGCCAAACCAAAACAAATAATTTTATAAATAAATATAATATTTTTATTATTTCAAACCATGCTTATAAGGCAAGGCTGCCAATACGTTGACACTATATATATCGAAATAATACTTCAAATTCAATTCAAAAAGTAAATATGAGACAGAAATCTTCAAATAAGCTTTAATACCATAAATATTGGTAGATAGTGCTGCAGATGGTTGTATTTCAATCCTATTTCAATTCCAAAAGTACAAATTTTGAAAATCCATTATCTGACTTATACAGGGCAAGATGGCCTAATTTCATGGTTCAACCAATTTTTGCCGTAAAAGTCAAAAGTACGAATTTGGAAAAATGTTTTTATTTTGCGTGTCAGAGGAATGTATACATCGAATTCCATGCTTCTAGCTGCGGCCATTTGGTTGGTACAATTTTTATCCCTTTTTCCCACTTCACCCCTTAAGAGTACGACTATCAAAAATCTCTTTATTTTACTTGTCTACGAAATTCTATTTCTATTTTCTTTATCCCCTTTGTTCCATTTTACCCCCTTGAGAGTACGACTTTCTAAAATCTCTTAATTTAACGTGTCTACGCAATTAGAGGGATGCACACACCAAATTTCATCACTCTAGCTGTAGCTGTTTAGTTGGTACCATTTTTATCCCTTTGTTCCCTTTGATTTCCTTGAAAGTACGAATTTGGAAAAATCATTGATTTTTCGTGTCTACGGAGCCTGAGGAAGATATACTCCGAATTTTATGACTTTAGCTGCGGTCATTTGGTTGGTACAATTTGTATCCCCTTTTTCCATTTTAACTCCAAAAAGTACGAATTTCGAAAAATCCCTTTATTTCACGTTTTTATGCAATCAGAGGAATGTATACATCGAATTCCTTGATTCTAGCTGCAGCCTTTTCGTTGGTACCATTTTATCCCTCTATTCCCATTTTACCCCTTAAAAGTACGAATTTGGGAAAATACTTTTATATTATATATCTGCTCAATTAGAGGAATGCGCACACTGAATTGTGTGTTTCTATCTGTTGTCGTTTGATATGTACCATTTTTATCCCTTTTTGCCCCATTTCACACCCTACGAATAAAAATCGTTTTATGGTGCAAGTTTTTATTATAGGGGGAATGCGCATACCCAATATCAAATAAGTACAAGCAGACATGTTGAAAAAAATGCTTAAATACTCTAAAATATTAGGGGGGAATTTTTAGTCCTTGTGAGGCAAATCTTTGGGCCGATTTCGCCCAGTTTCAATACCAACCGATCTACGACTATAAGTCGCATTTATGGAGAATTTGGCCGTCCTAGCTCCTTTCGTTCAGATGCTAGCGTGCTTTCAACAGGCGGAAGAACGGACTGACGAACATAGCTAGATCCTCTTAGAATTTTATGACGATCAAGAATATATATACTTTATAGAGTCTCAGATCGATATTTCAAGGCGTTACAAACGGAATGACAATGTTAGTATACCGCCATCCTGGAGGTGGAGGGTATAAAAATGGAAAAATTAAAATAAGATAATAAAGTAATAAACCGTCTTATATATACCCTCACTCTCAGAGAACATGTATACGGAAGTTATAAGGAATTAAATTTAATGTAGGGCAGGATAATTTGTGTGGAAGGGTTCGTATCACATGGTCCCTGCATCCACATATATAAAACAATTGTAAAACATGATCAAATATCAAGTCATAGCGGATCCCATGCAGGAGTATAGAAGTTATGAAGGATTTAATATTACCAACAATTGTGTGGGAGGTACAGGAAGGGGCTTGGAAATTTCGCTCATCTTCGAACTAAAACTAAGTTTGGAAAAAATTTTACAATGTGCAAAGTTTGAATCGATTCCATAACTCCTTTCAAGAGTTACCAGCCTGACAGACGGACCTGGCTCAAAAACCTTAAAAAGTCGTGAAACGGATTTGGTTCAAACATAATTTGGGTCTTAAGTCACTCCTTCAATGCGTTTACCTATTTTCTGTGCCTACTCGGTAGATTGAGGGTGTAAAAACAAATTTTACATGCCTAAAAACGATAAAAAGTGAACAAAAGAATTGTTTACCCCAGTCACGATTCGAAACCCGGGACCATCTGGAGTGGACGGTTTATCTCAATGTTATCAATTTGTTTTTCAAGATTGTCTATAAGAACTTTCCAAAAAGCAGGATATATACACATTGGATTCTAGGGATGCGACTAACATATGCCTTCAAATAAAATCATTTTTTTTACTGGAAAGGCAAAACGAAAAAAAACATAAAAAATCATAAGTCTTTGAAATTTCGTAAACATCGCTGATATTGTCAAATTAGATTAATACTAAGTTTTTGTTTGAATCTGCCTACCATGTAAAATAAAATGAAAAATATACCATATCTTATTAAAATATCATTTAAATATTTCATTTGAGTGCACAATTACATATATGAACATAGATTTTTTTAATTTTTAAGAATTTTAAAATTTCAGATAAAACCCATTGTATCTTCTAGTCGATGTTAAGCACCTGCTGTAACAAAATAAATATCTAAAAATTAATATATCAGCTCAACATGTGCTAGAAATCAATGATCGATGACTTACAGTATTTTGTTAATTAATTAATCATTCAAAGTAACCATACAATAGAAGTGTGAACCATTAAACAATACAGCCAATCTGCCGTATTTTTTAAAGTATACTTTTAGGAATGACTCTTTACCTTCAATGTGTATATCGCAGAAACTCACATCCCTAAAGTATGCTTTACAAAATGGTCCAAAATACAGTAACTGGGAACAATGTACAATAATTTTGGGTTATTCTTTTTATTTTATATTTATTTATTATTGATATTTCACATCTCACATTGTTATTTATTAAATTTTAATATTAAAATTAAAACTATTTTTCCTCCACTCTCAAATATAACGTTTCATAGCTTCAAGCGGATCATCATTTCCGCATATTTCATGGAATACCAATCTTTCCAATTATTCCAGGCCACTCCGGTCTTATTCAGTTCACTTTTTTCTCTGTAGAGTCCACTCAAATGACTGAAATGAAAATTGTCATTTTCTCTTGGTATTATATTTCAAAATTTAGACCTTCTTCATTGTGCACATACCATTTGTAACAGGCCTTAAACCACCAAGCCCCACTATATAGCTTAGCACAATTACTAGCGGCCGACTGGTCATTATCCTGATCTTTAGTGGTGAAATTCATACCCTTGTGATGACTTAACGAGTCCCCAGCATTTCCACTATATTCGCCGAGTTCTTTAAGGGCATATTTCTTGGCTTCGCTGGCGATTTGAAAGAGATCGTATTTGGCATAACGCGTTTCACCCTCCCAATCCACCAAGACAACCAGCAGTTCCTGCGGCCCCCCATATGTGGTCAAGGTGTGTAATTTTTCCAAGCCAATGAAGAACTCTCCGTCTGTGTGGCCAAAGCCTGTGCGATATTCATCCCAAGTACGATAAAAGTCCACGGAACCATCCTGACGTCGCAGGATGGTGGTCCATTTTTGGCTTTGATTAACGTAATTCCGCAATAGGTTTTCTTGGTCATCGAATCTACAAAGAGTTGACAATTTGATTATAAGAATACAATCAATAACCGGGTTAATGCAAAGGGAGTTTTTAAAATTAAATTCCCATAAGATTTCTAACTTAGAATAATAATTTGAAGACACTGCCTAGTTTTGATTGTTTTGTTAAATTTAATACAAAAAAAGAAATTGAAAAAATTGAAAATTCAATTAAATTATTAATTAAGCTTCATTACAGACTTAAGATTTTTAATTGATATAATTATTTTTTTTGTAACATCAATTGATAACCCGATGAGGATATGGAAATTTGGTTGGCCAAATTCTGCAAATGTATTTAAAGCATATGTGTGGAAAAGGCATATGTAAACAAGGGAATACAAATCCCCCCAAAAATGGGATTTGTTATAAATTTATGCGTATTTTTTTTTTTTAAGAAGAAAGGTTGGCCAAAATCTGTAAATATTCATGGAATATATGTATTTACAATTGGAAAAGAATTATGAAAGCGAGCCCTCAACTCCCAAAAAGAAAACAAAAATCCCCAAAAATGGGATTTTTCATAAATTAGGGTGTATTTTCGTCGTTTATGCAGAGATAGTGGGCAAACTTCTCAAATATATTTAGAACGTATGTTGTTACAATGTGTAAAGGCTTATGAAAGTGAGCCCACAACTCCCAAAGAGAAAACAAAAATCCCCAAAAATGGGATTTATTATAAATTAGGTAGTATTTTCTTCGTTTATGCAGAGATGGTGGACAAAGTTCTCAAATATATTTAGAAAGCAAGCCCAAAGACTTATGAAAGCAAGCCCACAAAGGAAAAAGAAAAATCCCTAAAAATGGGATTTCTTACACTTTTCGTTAATGAAAAAGGTTTGGCCAAACTCTGTTAATATGTCAAGAAAATATTTTGTTGTAATTGGGAAAGACTTATGAAAGCGAACCCTCAACTCCCAAATAGAAAACAAAAATCCCCAAAAATGGGATTTTTCATAAATTATGGTGTATTTTCGTCGTTTATGCAGAGATGGTGGGCAAACTTCTCAAACATATTTAGAACGTGAGAAAAGACATATGAAAGCAATCCCACAGTTCCCAAAAGGAAAAAGAAAAATCCCCAAAAATGGGATTTCTTACACTTTTCGTTAATGAAAAAGGGTTGGCCAAACTCTGTAAATATGTGAAGAACATATTTTGTTGTAATTGGGAGAGACTTATGAATGCAGAGGTGGTGGACAAACTTGTCAAATATATTTAGAACGTGGGGAAAGACTTATGAAAGCAAGCCAAGCCCACAATTCCCGAAAGGAAAACAAAAATCCCCAAAAATGGGATTTCTTACACTTTTCGTTTATGAATAAGTTGGCCAAACTCTGTAAATATGTCCAGCACATATGTAGTTATAATTGGAATAGAATTATGAAAGCAAGCCCTAAACTCCCAAAAAGAAAACAAAAATCCCCAAAAATGGGATTTTTCAGAAATTAGGGTGTTTTTTCATCGAAGTTTTGGGCAAACACCTCAAATATATTTAGAATGTGGGGAAAGGCTTATGAAGGCAAGCCAAGCCCACAATTCCAGAAAGGAAAACAAAAATCCCCAAAAATGGGATTTCGTACACTTTTCGTTTAAGAATAAGTTGGCCAAACTCTGTAAATATGTCCAGCACATATGTAGTTATAATTGGGATAGAATTACGAAAGCGAGCCCACAGCTCCCAAAAAGAAAATAAAAATTCCCAAAATGGGATTTAGCATAAATTAGGATATATTTTCTTCGTTTATGGAGAAGGGTTGAGCAAACTTTGTAAATATATCAATAATAAATGTAGTTGTAATTGGGAAAGACTTAAGAAAGCAACCCTCAAAAAGAAAACAAAAATCTCCAAAAATGGTATTTCTCACATCACTTATAGAGAGCGGGCGGCCAAACTCGGCATATATATATTTGAAACATCTGTAGTTACAATTCGGAGAGATTTTTGAAGTCCACAAATCCCAAAAATAACAAATAATAACAAATAACAAAAATACCTAAAGATTGGATTTATCACTAATTAGGAGGTTGAATTTTCGGCGTGTATGGAGAAGGGTTGACCAAACTCTGTAAATTTGTCCAGAACAGAACACTTAAAATGACAGTGGTCTAAGCCAAAAATCCAAAAAATTAGATATGCCAATTTTTCTCGTTACTTTGATCAGATCTCTAATTTAAGAATTTTTATTTTTGACATTTATAATTTCTCATTTTTGGAATACCAAAATTGTCTTTGGTGTTAGTTTGAAAGTGGTCTAAGTCACACTATATCCACTAACATTGATGTGTGGTGATGTAAACAAACATTTTTATAAACTCCACCTCTAGGATGGGGGTATACTAACTTTGTCATTCCGTTTGTAACACCTTGAATCTTGATCGTCATAAAATTCTATGACGATCTAGCCATGTTCGTCAGTCCGTCCGTCTGTTGAAAGCACGCTAGCATCTAAACGAAAGGAGCTAGGACGTCAAAATTTTCCATAAATTCGTTATACTAGTAGATCGGTTGGGATTGCCACAGGGCGAAAGCGGCCCAAAGGGAAAAATTTTTCCCTCACAAGGACTAAAAATACCCATAATAACCCCTAATATTTTATAGTTTTTAAGCATGTTTTTGCAATATGTCTGCTTTTACTTACTTGATATTGGGTATGCACATTCCCCCTATAACAAAAACGTGCACCATAAAGTGATTCTTATTCGTAGGGTGTGATATGGGGCAAAAAGGGATAAAAATGGTACCTATCAAAGGACAACAGCTAGAAACACGAAATTCGGTGTGTACATTCCTCTAATGTAGTAGATACATAGCATACAATTATTTTCCCAAATCCGTACTTTTAAGGGATAAAATTGGAACAGAGGGATAAAAATGGTACCATCCAAACGGCTGCACCTAAAATAATGAAATTCAGTGTATACATTCCTCTGATTGTGTAGACTCATAAAATAAAGGGATTTTTGGAAATTCGTACTTTTTGGGATCAAAATGGAAAAAGGGGATAAAAATTGTACTAAATTGTACCAACAGCTAGAGTCATGAAATTCGGAGACTCATAAAATAAAGGGATTTTTGGAAATTCGTACTTTTTGGGATCACAATGGAAAAAAGGGGATAAAAATTGTACTAAATTGTACCAACAGCTAGAGTCATGAAATTCGGAGTATACATTCCACTAACTGCGTAGATACGAAAAATAAAAAGTTTTTTCCAAATTCGTACTTTCAAGGGATACAATAGGAACAGAGGGATAAAAATAGCACCAACTAAACAACTACAGTTAGAATGATAATTGCGTAGACACGTAAAATAAAGAGATTTTAGAAAGTCGTACTCTTAAAGGGGTAAAATATGAAAAAAGGGGATTAAAATGGTACCACCCAAATGGCAGCAGCTAGAATAATGGAATTCGGTGTATAGATTCCTCTGGCTGCATAGATACGCAAAATAAAAAGATTTTTCCAAATTCGTACTTTTTACATTCACGAAAAAAATCGTTGAATCATGAAGTTTGGTTATTTTGCACTATGTGCGTGAGATAATAGGTTTTCAAAATTTGTACTTTTGAAATTAAAATAGAATGGAAATACAACCAACTGTAACACCCATATATTTGTATTTGTTTTGGTTTGGCAATATTAAAAAATTATATATTTTCCTGTAATATTACTGTACTTCTACGAAAATCGACAGCCTCCGTAGAATGCAATCCATGCTGGAGGGTATATAAAGTTCGGCACGGCCGAACTTAGCATCGTTTTTACTGGTTTATATTAGTGTAATTCATAAAATAATAAAACAATAAATCAATCAGGCTTTGTTATGGTGCCAACATTGAAAACAGTTGGTGGTAAACAATTTTCTCACGGCCTTATCTCTCAAGTTATAGAAGATAACCACGCTCTTATGGGAGCGTAAAGAAGTGACTTATGTCACCGTTTTGAATAATAAAGCTAAAACGGTGACTTAAGTCACTTCTTTACGCTCCCATGAGAGCGGCCACGCAAAACCAATTGAATTTTGGCAAGACAACTTTGATCCCCACTGTACTGTTCCTAGTAGATCTAGAGGAGCAGGACTTAATCTCATCAACAGTTTAGTTTTGGCGGTGGGAAATTTCCCCAAAATCGGTTGAGTCCTTTAGGAATGCCATACTTTTCTCCCCCACTGATCGTCAGTTGCTACTTAAAAAGATCGATTAGGGTGTATTTTGCATATTAAGCTTGCTTGTTTTATTGCCACCACTAGGGACGCAGATATCTATCCAAACTTTTAGTTCCTACCTGACTACTTTGAATTCGAACTAGCTCTTAGCTCACCTTTCTCGCATTAGGGGAGAGAAGAGACTATCAGCCGGAAGGCTATTTGCGTCATCCATTCTAGACGAAATACATATATTTTCAAACTTCACTACTATCGCTCTACCTGTGTTGTAAGTCCGCCACGCTATGACTCAGCTCTTCCGTTACATTCAAGAGATTGTTCAGCTTGGCATAGAGGTTCTGCCATAAAACTTCCGAGTTGTCCTCAGCTACGGGATCCTTTAGGAAGCAACATCATATGAAGAGAAGAGTTCATACGAAGAGAAGATGATTCAATTCAGGCTGAACCCTTTGCTTTAGACTAACTCACTCACTTACGGCAATACCTGTTGAAAGTGCGACAGCACGTACGCCAATTGCGGCACACAAAATGAGGCACACCCAGGGAACTTCCATTTCAAGGTGAGAATGTTTCACGGGCAACGTGCAAATCAATACTAACAAATAGATAGTGTAATTATCGTTAATATATGGGCGTTGATTATGAAATTAAAAAAAATGAAAATAGAGAGATGTACGATTCGATCGATTCAGGTCGATACAAATAATGAGAGACACTGGCTGAAGATAATAAACCAAAATAGGGGTTCCAGTAAAAAGTAGATGCATTCAAGGGCATGATAATGGAATAAGATATCAATTTTAACCACAAATCCTAATATTATTAAAACATTTTCTGAAAATTGAAAACATTTTTTTTCTGAAAATAAGAAAAACAATTTGAATTAATTCGGAAAATATGTTGAAAAAATGTCTCCCAAATTAATGGCTAACAAATGTTGGCAATTTTTCCAACAAAATACCAAAATGTCCAAATTCTCAAAGTGGGGAAAATATGTTCCAGAATTTTCACCAAAATACCCAAATTCCCAAAGTCGGGAAAATATGTTCCAGAATTTCAGATTTTTATTAAAATAGTTGCCTCCTAAATTACTGGCTAACAAATGTTGGTATTTTTTCCAACAAAATACCCATATTTCCAAAGTGGGGAAAATATATTCCAAATTTTGAGATTTTTTATTAAAATAGTTGCCTCCAAAATTACTGGCTAACAAATGTTGGCATTTTTTCCAACGAAATACCCAAATTCACAAAGTGGGGAAAATATGTTCCAGAATTTCCATCAAAATACCCAAATTCCCAAAGTGGGGAAAATATGTTCCAGAATTTCAGATTTTTTTATTAAAATAGTTGCCTCCTAAATTACAGGCTAACAAATGTTGGCATTTTTTCCAATAAATAATACCCAAAGTGGGTAAAATATGTTCCAGAATTTCCACCCAAATTCCCAATGTGGGGAAAATATGTTCCAGAATTTCAGATTTTTTATTAAAATAGTTGCCTCCTAAATGACTGGCTAAAAAATGTTGGCATTTTTTTCCAACAAAATACCCAAATTCTCAAAGTGGGTAAAATATGTTTCAAATTTTAAGATTTTTTATAAAAATAGTTGCCTCCGAAATTACTGGCTAACAAATGTTGCCATTTTCTTCCAACAAAATACCCAAAATCCCAAAACGGGCAAAATATGTTCCAGAAATTTTACCAAAATACCCAAATTCACAAAGTGGGGAAAATATGTTCCACAATTTCAGATTTTGCCTTAAAATAGTTGCCTACTAAATTACTGCTAATAAATGTTGGCAAATTTTTTCCAACAAAATAACCAAATTCCCAAAGTGGGGAAAATATGTTCCAGAATTTCACCAAAATACACAAATTCCCAAAGTGGGGGAAATATGTTCCAGAATTTCATATTTTTTATTAAAATAGTTGCCTCCTAAATGACTGGCTAAAAAATGTTGGCATTTTTTTTCGAACAAAATACAAAAATTCCCAAAGTGGGGAAAATGTGTTCCAGAATTTCAGATTTTTTATTAAAATAGTTGCCTCCTAAATTACTGGCTAACAAATGTTGGGATTTTTTTTTTTTCGAACAAAATTCCCAAAGTGGGGAAAATATGTTCCAGAATTTCCATCAAAATACCCAAATTCCCAAAGTGGGGAAAATATGTTCCAGAATTTCAGATTTTTTAATAAAATAGTTACCTCCTAAATTACTGGCTAACAAATGTTGGCATTTTTCCAATAAATAATACCCAAAGTGGGGAAAATATGTTCCAGAATTTCCACTCAAATTCCCAAAGTGGGGGAAATATGTTCCAGAATTTCATATTTTTTATTAAAATAGTTGCCTCCTAAATGACTGGCTAAAAAATGTTGGCATTTTTTTCGAACAAAATACAAAAATTCCCAAAGTGGGGAAAATGTGTTCCAGAATTTCAGATTTTATATTGAAATAGTTGCCTCCTAAATGACTGGCTAAAAAATGTTGGCATTTTTTCCAATAAATAATTCCCAAAGTGGGGAAAATATGTTCCATAATTTCCACCCAAAATTCCCAAAGTGGGGAAAATATGTTCCAGAATTGCAGTTTTTTTTATTAAAATAATAGGCATTTTTTTCGAACAAAATACAAAAATTCCCAAAGTGGGGAAAATATGTTCCAGAATTTCAGATTTTATATTGAAATAGTTGCCTCCTAAATGACTGGCTAAAAAATGTTGGCATTTTTCCAACAAAATACCTAAATTCCCAAGGTGGGGAATTCCAGAATTTCAGATTTTTTATTAAAATATTGTCTGCATTTGTGAAAAATGTAAATAATTTGAAAATCAGACCAATAAAGAGATCGCAAAGTTAACATTGCGAAACTAACTGTGCCAAAAAATAATAATTTATAAACATATTTTCTTTCTAATAAAAAACTTTGTTCATTCATAACAAGAGAGTCGGCCCTCTATGACTTTAGCCTTTACTTACTTGTGTAAAAAATACTAAACAATCATCTAAATTTAGAATTTAGAATTTCCAGTTTATTGTAAGTTTCGACAAATACAGATACAAATTAAAGTGCTCAGCCAGATAATGATTAAGTGAAGTGGTCAATCGTACTTTATCTATTCAAAATTTCCTTGATAAACTACAATGAGTCTTTAGCGTTGTCAACACTTTAAGATTTATTGTCGGTTTCGGTTCACAAACTATAAGATTTCTAACAAAATGTTGAGAATATAAACAACAACGGAACAATCACTTTATTTGTGAACTAATGAAAAATATTAAATAAACCTCTATTTATTTATTTCAATTTATTAGAGAATTTATATATTTTCTTTTTTCTGCTGGAAAAATAGTTCGATAATTTATATTTATCGGTTGTTGGCCTTTAAATGAAATGCCGCCATCTACCCAAGGATTATTTTGAGATATTAACATTAAAAATCGGGCGATCGGATATATTTTAGAAATCGGCTCAAAGTTTAATACTTTTAGTATTTTTCGATTTTAATGAAATTTGTTTTTGTTAAATCTAAGAAACCATTAAAAAGAATTGAGTGCAAAATCTCTTAAAATGTGTAAGAAACAGTTCGACAAAGTCAAAAAAAGTAATTACGTTTTTTCAATTTTCAAAATCTGAAAAACGTGAAAATCTGTAATACAAAAAAAAATTTTTCTTCGCATTATGAACAAATACGTAAAAATATGTTAAGAAAAAACCATAAAAACAAAAAAAATAAAAATTTTAATTTTCTTTAAAATCGAAAAATACGATAAGTGGTCAACTTTGGGCCGATTTCTAAAATATATCTGATTTCCCGATTTTTAATGTTAGTATCTCAATATAATCCTTGGGTCCTTGTCTAATTTAGGTTTTTTGCAGAACTCAAAAATATCTACTAGAACAAAAGTTATTGAATTTTGGCCGATGGATTTTGATTTTAAACCAATGTGCAACGTTGGAAGATTTAGACCCTCCGTAATGGTTGCTGCCCACATCCAATGCCTATGTCTATTCCTTCTTTTTTAGACTTCCTATTCATACTCTTGTTTAGTCTTCTTGGTCATACTCTTGTACCCATTTCGTTCAAAGTTCCACCTTCAAATAACTCTCAACAGACCCTTCTATTCTCTCTTTCCCTTCAGATCAGTTCATTGATGTTGTTATCGTTGAAATCAAAGCACGTTTATTTAATTGACTGAAAATAACAAGAGTTGTTTGCTTCAATCGATTGCAAAACTTGTCAAGAGCCTACAAACAGACTAAACTTGTCTGACGAGAAATTGTCTACAAAGAACAAAGAGTGTCATATCTTGAAATTGTAAAGGACCTTTTAGGGTGCCCTCTTAATACACTTTGTCGATATTATCAAAATATTCTATATTTTTATAGTACAAGGACGTTTATCACGTCTTTGGACATTTATTTGTAACATCATAAAGGAAGTGGGATAGATTCAGATTATTATGTATCGATTTGTCTATGTCCGGCTATACTTCACTCCGCTCATCATTTCTTGTAACCAAAGAATAGGTCTTAATTGTTGTTGTAGATTGAGTTACCCCATTATGTTATGTTACAGCTGCACCTAAAGAAAAAAGTCTCTTATTAACAGCAGTGATTGCCTGCTGTCTATCAGCAGCAGATTCAAGAAAGCGTTTTTTCTTTATTTTTAAAAACAGCAAAAAACTGTTTGCTATTTCAGCAGATACAAGTCTGCTATCTCTTTTTCAGCAGAAAATCTGTTCTTACAGCAGACTTTCTGCTTCCTTTTACTGACAAATTCCTTTGAGTGTGGCAACATCTGTTGTAAAATTGCACCATTGGTTCATGTTTTGATATAGTCTCTATACAAATGTCTTTTGCCGATTTCGAAAGACAATTAAATTTCTAATGATTTTTTTTCCAAAATGATCAAAACCTTGATGTCGGCATAGAAACTTCAAATTTGTATTCTTATTCTTCTTTCAACAGCCCTGTACAATAAATATACTTTGTAAGGTGGCAGCGTTGTTACCCCTAGGTTTTGCTTAAATAAATCAACCACTAAGAGAGTACTTTCTTGTTTAGCGAGTAAATTCCATACAAATATTCCAAGTAGCTACTACTTATCCAAAATAGTACAAATCATCCCGGGTACTTTCCCACTTGTCTGATATAGTGCTCGAAATTAATTGAAGTGGCCGACGTCTTGATAATGACTAACTAAAGTTATTAACAATGGTCTATTGAATTGAATTCAATTGAACTTATGTCCAAATGACAAATGAAGGGTGCTAATTGCGCATCACGTTCCTTGTCGATATGTGCTCTAGTGTTGTTGGGTTAAAGTTTACAACATTTAACCCTTAATATCCGGATTTTTTTAGTTGAAAAATGTATGTCGTAATAAAAGGACATTCTGAACAATTTTTGTTATACAAATTTTGTATATTAACCACCCTAAATATAAAGGGTGCTTAAATTGTAAGAGCCGATGTTGAATGTGAACCACACCTAAACGTCAAGTTTTTTTCTGCATTTCATTTGACATGACTCAATTTGAATCATGGAAAGATACACAACTGAGCAGCGCGTTAAAGTTTTTCAGGCTTATTATGAAAATGGTCGTTCAAATCAAAATGCATATCGTGCATTTTCGAAGAAAATCATCTTCAGTGATGAGGCACATTTTCACCTCAGTGGATTCGTCAATAAGCAGAATTGCCGCATTTGGGTGAATGATAATCCAAGAGTGATTGACGAAAAACCAATGCACCCACAACGAGTGACTGTTTGGTGCGGTTTATGCGCTGGCGGCATCATCGGGCCGTATTTCTTCCAAAATGAGGCCGGTCAGGCAGTTACTGTGAATGGTCTTCGCTATCGTGAGATGATAACGAGCTTTTTATGGCCCGAATTGGAGGATATGGATGTGGACGATATGTGGTTTCGACAGGACGGTGCCACCAATATTATCATAATAAAACGAAATGACAATAATTTCCTAAATAATTTGTGTTTTATTCAAAACCAACATCGGTCCGTAAAATGTAACCACCCTTTACATAATACTCTCGTGGAGTGTATAAAAATTAATAACTTTAGTTCTAGTAAACATTTTTGAGTTCTGTAAAAAATAGAAATTAGACAAGAACCCAAGGATTTTTTTGAGATATCAAATTCATCAAAAATCGGGCAAGCGGATATATTTTAGAAATTAGCCCAAAGTTGACTACTTTTCGTATTTTACGATTTTAAAGAAAAGTAAAATTTTTATTTTTTTTATTTTTTTTTAACATTATTTAATGTATTTATTCGTAATGCACAGAAAGAAGTATTTATTTCGTATTACAAATTTTTACATTTTTCAGTTTTTGAAAATTGAAAAAAAAAAAGAATTTCATTTTCGACTTTGTCCAACTGTTACTCTCACATTTTTAGAAATTTTGTTTTATTAGAAATGGTGAGTTCTTAGCTTTATTTTCATTTTTTTTTTGTAGAAATGGCAATGTCTGTAACTCTGCAAATAAAATTTTAAGATTTTTCGCCTAATTTGATTTGAACTGGGATATTGTCCTGGCTCAAGACCATTTTGCATCTATATTTAATAGAATGCAACTTTATTTACAAATGGCATGGTGAGTAAATAGAGTAAAATATTTTTTAAAGGAGAATACTTCCTGAGATTTTCAGAAAAATCAGAGCAATGCAATTTTTTGACATGGAATGACTCATATATTGTGCGTTAAACATCTCCATTTCTTTCGTTTGGAAATTTCACCCGTAATCATATTTAGTTGTTATATCAGCCAAATTTCAGATTTCTACGATATTTCTCTCTAGTTTTGGCTACTCGTTATATGAATCCGCTACACTGTGAGTCGTGAGGACAAGAAGTAGGTCGAGTGTGTCGAGTATGTTTTCTGTTCCAGTCCGACATTTGGCGACTTCACCATTTCTTAAAGGTTTGTACGGCTTGTATGAAATGAAAGGAGGTTTTAAGTCGGCCCGTAGAATAAATAATACTGTGCGACAGTGTTATACAATATCTGGTAGATACTGTCGAGTAGAACAAGAATCTGTAATAGAAATTTACCGAACACTCCCAAAATTCTTTCACATTTTTCATTATTTTTCGGATTGAAGTCCAATAAAAATTCATTAAAAAAGATAAAAATGGTAAAAAAGCATGACGACCAATTTTGGAACACATTTTCCCCTTTTTGGGAGCATTTAAATGGAAAACCTAGTAAAACAGATAAAAATGGTAAAAAAGCATGTCGACCAATTTTATTATTTTTTTAAATGGAAAACATAGTAAAACAGATAAAAATGGTAAAAAAGCATGTCGACCAATTTTGGAACACATTTTCCCCATTTTTGGAATTCTAGCTGTGGGTGAAGTGGGGATTTTCTGAACCTCAAATCCGACAATTTTGGCAATTTACAAAGCCATCAAGATGAAGTCACACGTTGTGAATACAGTTCTTTTTCTCAAAAATGTCCCGTATTTTTTTAACCACAAATTTGACAATTTAGACAATTAACAAATCCATCAAGCTTGTAATCAGGCCCATGGGCCTGAAAAAGATTTTCTTTGAAAAGTTTTCATTTAAAAAAAACTCTCGTGATTTCTTTTAAATCACAAATGCCACAATTTTAACAATTAACAAAGCTATCAAGCTGAAAATCAGGCCCATGAGCATGACAAAGATTTTCTTTGAAAATTGTTCATTGGAAAAATGTTGCTGCACAATAAAAACCCCTTGTTCTATGACGTCAAACAGTCTTTATTAGATTATTATACCCTCCACCTCCAGGATGGGGGTATACTAACTTTGTCATTCCGTTTGTAACACCTTGAAATATCGACCTAAGACCCTATACAGTATATATATTCTTGATCGTCATAAAATTCTAAGACGATCTAGCCATGTCCGTCCGTCCGTCTGTTGAAAGCACGCTAGCATCTAAACGAAAGGAGCTAGAACGTTCAAATTTTCCATAAATGCGTCTTATAGTCGTAGATCGGTTGGGATTGAAATGGGGCGAAATCGGCCCAAAGGGAAAAATTTTTCCCTCACAAGGACTAAAAATACCCATAATAATCCCTAATATTTTAGCGTATTTAAGCATGTTTTTTGAATATTTCTGTTTATATTTGCTTGATATTTTGTATGCGCATTCCCCTTATAGCAAAAACGTGCACCATAAAATGATTCTTATTTGTAGGGGGTGAAATGGGGCAAAAAAGGGATAAAAATGGTACATATTAAACGACAACAGCTAGAAACACGAAATTCGGTGTGTACATTCCTCTAATTGAGTAGGTACATAATATAAAAGTATTTTTTCCAAATTCGTACTTTTAAGGGGTAAAATGGGAATAGAGGGATAAAAATGGTACCAACCAAACGGCTGTACCTATAATGCTGAAATTCGGTGTATACATTCCTCTGATTGCATAGATAAGTAAAATACACGGATTTTTCAAAATTTGTACCTTTTGGGGTTAAAATGAAAAAAGGGGATAAAAATAGTACCAATCTAATGACCGCAGCTAGAGTCATGAAATTCGGAGTATACATTCCTCTGAGTGTGAAGACACGGAAAATAAACTGATTTTTCGAAATTCGTACTTTTTGGGGTTAAAATGAAAAAAGGGGATAAAAATAGTACCAATCAAATGACCACAGCTAGAGTCATGAAATTCGGAGTATACATTCCTCTGACTGCGAAGACACGGAAAATAGACGAATTTTTCGAAATTAGTACTTTCAAGGGATACAATGGTACAGAGGGATAAGAATAGTACCAACTAAACGACTGCAACTAGAATGATAAAATTATAATTGCGTAGAAACGTCAAGGGGGTAAAAATGGTACCAACCAAATGGAATAATGGAATTCGGTGTATACATTCCTCTGACTGCATAGACACGCAAAATAAAAAGTTTTTTTTTCCAAATTCGTACTTTTTCTTTTACGGCAAAAATTGGTTGAATCATGAAGTTAGGTTATTTTGCACTATGTACGTCTGATAATGGATTTTCAAAATTTGTACTTACAGTACAGTATATATATTCTTGATCGTCATAAAATTCTAAGACGATCTAGCCATGTCCGTCCGTCCGTCTGTTGAAAGCACGCTAGCATCTAAACGAAAGGAGCTAGAACGTTCAAATTTTCCATAAATGCGTCTTATAGTCGTAGATCGGTTGGGATTGAAATGGGGCGAAATCGGCCCAAAGGGAAAAATTTTTCCCTCACAAGGACTAAAAATACCCATAATAATCCCTAATATTTTAGCGTATTTAAGCATGTTTTTTGAATATTTCTGTTTATATTTGCTTGATATTTTGTATGCGCATTCCCCTTATAGCAAAAACGTGCACCATAAAATGATTCTTATTTGTAGGGGGTGAAATGGGGCAAAAAAGGGATAAAAATGGTACATATTAAACGACAACAGCTAGAAACACGAAATTCGGTGTGTACATTCCTCTAATTGAGTAGGTACATAATATAAAAGTATTTTTTCCAAATTCGTACTTTTAAGGGGTAAAATGGGAATAGAGGGATAAAAATGGTACCAACCAAACGGCTGTACCTATAATGCTGAAATTCGGTGTATACATTCCTCTGATTGCATAGATAAGTAAAATACACGGATTTTTCAAAATTTGTACCTTTTGGGGTTAAAATGAAAAAAGGGGATAAAAATAGTACCAATCTAATGACCGCAGCTAGAGTCATGAAATTCGGAGTATACATTCCTCTGAGTGTGAAGACACGGAAAATAAACTGATTTTTCGAAATTCGTACTTTTTGGGGTTAAAATGAAAAAAGGGGATAAAAATAGTACCAATCAAATGACCACAGCTAGAGTCATGAAATTCGGAGTATACATTCCTCTGACTGCGAAGACACGGAAAATAGACGAATTTTTCGAAATTAGTACTTTCAAGGGATACAATGGTACAGAGGGATAAGAATAGTACCAACTAAACGACTGCAACTAGAATGATAAAATTATAATTGCGTAGAAACGTCAAGGGGGTAAAAATGGTACCAACCAAATGGAATAATGGAATTCGGTGTATACATTCCTCTGACTGCATAGACACGCAAAATAAAAAGTTTTTTTTTCCAAATTCGTACTTTTTCTTTTACGGCAAAAATTGGTTGAATCATGAAGTTAGGTTATTTTGCACTATGTACGTCTGATAATGGATTTTCAAAATTTGTACTTTTGAAATTCAAATAGAATGGAAATACAACCAAATGTAGCACCCACTATCTACCAATATTTATGGCTTTGAAAATATTTTTCAAAATATAAATAGAAGAATAATTATTTTTTGAATTGACGTATTGGTAGCCTTACCTTATAAGCGTGGTTTGAAATAATTAATATATTATATTTATTTATAAAATTAATTTTTCAATATTTGTATTTGTTTTGGTTTGGCTATATTAAAAAAATTATATTTTCCTGTAATATTACTGCACTTTTACGAAAACAGACAACCTCTGTGGAATGCAATCCATGGTGGAGGGTATAAAAAGTTCGGCCCGGCCGAACTTAACTCCGTTTTTACTTGTTTTTTGTTTAATTTTTATTATATTTACGATAGTATTTCGAAAACATTAAAGTATTGATCCATATTTTCCGTTGCAATTTGATGGACATTTATTAATATTTTAGGCTCCACCTTCAAGACATTTCTCAACATCATTACAAAGGTCTATATTTGTGCAAAAATACAATAAATAATTTTTTATTGCCGACCATAAAAAAGGCATTACCGTCAGACTGTCTTGAGTGAGGTGATAGTGTACTATCAACTACTATTGAGTTTTCCCCGAACTTCATTTATCAGCGGAACTAAGTGCACCTAAAAGCATTTCGGACTTATTGAAGTCCAAAAGGTCTTAATCTAAAAATATGAAATTGACATTCTTAAGGGTTTCGTGACGTTACACGACGCGGAATAGACTAACAGTTTACATGGGGTAAATAGCAAATAAAAAGGGTATTAGGGAATTTTATATACCCTTCATTATGGAGTATATTCTGTAGAATTTTCACCCATTACCTTATGAGGAGATAAAACAACGATACCGAATTTCGAGCAATACTTTAAAAATGTACAAAAAATTAAGATTTTCTGAATGGAATAGAACAGCGACCCTGTAATTCTGAAAGGGCATGTTGAGTAGATCATTTTTGCAAAATGAACATATAGTCCAGCTGGTCTGGTTTCATTTGGTTTCAAAATTTTCATTTTTTGGTCGAAGGGAGCATTATACTAAGTGAAAAAAGTGTTGTCTGAGGAAATTCTTATTGTCAGAACTATATTGTGGAATTTTATGAGGATCATTTTCGTAAAAGATCTTAACCCTCTAGCTCCTTTGTTTATGGGTTAAATTGAACCTATTTCGAGAAAATGAAAAAAAACACACTTTTGTAAAATTTGTTAGTCATTTTAAACTTTATCGCTGTTTTTTCACTTTATTTTGTTTGGTAACCGTATCACATGTAATGTTATTTTTAATCGCACATTTAGTAAGGAGTAAAACGCCGTATTGTTTTTAAAAATCCGTTCGGAATTGACTGAGTTATTGAAGTTATTATTAATACTAATTTTTTGCAAAAATACATTTCATTCTATTCATTTTAATAAAAAATCCCCAATTTTGGAACACATTTACCCAGTTTGGGAATTAAGTTTTCTTAAACAATCTATATGTCACTCTAATGCTCTAGGTTTCTTCATTTTAGATCCGATAATAAACTGATGATATCCAACTAAGTTAGAGACAAGTGTGCAAAAGGTACGAAAAACTGTTCTTTACCCGTAACTCAAGGTTTATGGGGTGAATGGGAAATTTCATATACAGATTTTTGTTCTACTCGACAATACCTAACAGAAAAATAATTTCACTTCCCAGAGTTTTTGGACTGTTTGTTTCTTCCAGAATTTTAGACTATTCTTGGTTACAACAGATTATCCACATTAAAAATTTGAACTTTACTTTGACTTTGAAAGGTAAAGGGTGATTTTTTAAGAGCTTGATAACTTTTTAAAAAAAAAAACGCATAAAATTTGCAAAATCTCATCGGTTCTTTATTTGAAACGTTAGATTGGTCCATGACATTTACTTTTTGAAGATAATTTCATTTAAATGTTGACCGCGGCTGCGTCTTAGGTGGTCCATCCGCTTAGTCCAATTTTGGCATTTCCACGTTTTTGAGTAACAGAGACCCAATTGGTGCGAACGGCGACGAATCGAAAATTGGTGGTCATCATTAACACTGGCCGATACAGCTGCGATATTTTCTTCAGTTCGCACTCTACGTAAGCGTGTTGGTGGTTTAATGTCCAACAATGTAAATTTGGTGCGAAATTTAGTCACAATAGCCCGAATAGCCGCTTCAGTGGGTCGATTAAACTGACCATAAAATGGAAGCGCGCAATGAACTTTCTTAACAGAGCACGCATTTTGATAATAAAATTCAATAATTTGCAAGCGTTGTTCGTTTGTAAGACGATTCATGATGAAATGTCAAAGCATACTGAGCATCTTTCTCTTTGACACCATGTCTGAAATCCCACGTGATCTGTCAAATACTAATGCATGAAAATCCTAACCTCAAAAAAATCACTCTTTAGAATAACATTAATTTTTATTTTTATTTTCTTTTTTAAGATATTTTCGAATAAGATTGGGAAATATTAAAAACTTACTTTCAAAGTAGTGGGTACTTAACGCAAACTATAAGAAATTTACGTGGAAAATTTTCGAGAAGAGATCGGCCTTCAGTTCAGCCTTCATGAAGCTCATTTTCTTCTCGGTGGCTATGTCAATAAGCAAAATTGCCGCATATGGGGGTTCGGAGAACCCACACGTGACTATTGAGAAGCCAAATGCAACCACAACGAGTCACTTTTTGGAGTGGATTTTGGGTTGTATTGAAAAATTGCGATGATCGGAGTACTGCCGAGCCAGCCGTGGTAGTCATATCAATGATATTGTGTTCCATTATTAAATGACAATTAAACCAGAAATTTGGAAAAGTAATCAGCACTTTTTTATAGCCGATTCTAATTTGAAGTTTTAAATGCAAGCAAATAATGAAAATGCAATTACAAGGTGTCAGATTTCCTTCCTACATTTTGACTTTGCCCTTCTTTTTGATTTCAATTCTGAGTACAAATTTCGAAATATTCCTTTATGTTGCGGGTCTAGGCAAATCAGAGGAATATATGCAACAAATTTCATGATTTCAACTAGAGCCGTTTGGTTGGTACCATTTTTATCTCGCTTTCCCATTTCGACACTTAACACAGTCAAAGGAACGTATACACCGAATTTCATTATGGTACTATTTTCATCCCTTTTCACCTTGTTTTCTTCCAAAAAGTACAAGTTTCCAAGGTATCAGATTTTCTTCCTCCATTTTGACTTTGCCCTTCTCTTTGATTTCAGCAATGAACACACCGAATTTTGCGATTCTAGCTGCATTACTTTTGTTGGTACCATTTTTATCCCCTTTTGTCCATTTTTGAAAAAAAATCCATATATGTTGAGCGTTTACGTGGTCTAGCTGCAACACTTTGCTTGGTACCATTTTTATCCCTTTTCTACCATTTTCCCTAAAAAGTACAAATATTTGTATGGTACCATTTTTATCCCAATTTTGCCCATTTTTAAGAAAATTAGAGGAATGTACGATCAAAATTTCACGATTCATACTTTGAATGGTACAAATTTGATCACTTTTGCCAATTTTTTCCCTTAAAAATATTATTTTCGAAAAATCCATTTTGAACGTCTATGTGGTTGGAGAAATATACACGCCGAATTTCATGATTCTGCTGCAATACTTTGTACCATTTGTTCCTTTTGTCCCGGTTTTTTTAAGTTCAAATTTCGAAAAATTAATTTATGTTGCTCTTTTTCATGCTTAGCGAAATGTACAAATCGAATTTCACGATGTTATCTGCAATAGTTTTGTTGGTACTATTTTTTATCCCTTTCTGTCCCGTTTTTTTTAAAGTACAATTTGTGAAAATCAATTGATGTTGCTCCTCTATGCGGTTAAAGGCATTCGCTCACCGAATTGTACGATTTTAGCCGCATTACTTTGGTTGGTACCATTTTTATCCCTTTTTGTCCCATTTTTCCTTTATACGTATAAATTACGAAAAAATCAATCTAACCATGTTGGGGAATGGACCCACCGAATTTCACAATTATATATGGTTGGTACCATTTTTATCCCTTTTTCATTGAAAGTACAATTTGCGAAAAATCAATGAATGTTGCTCGTTTACGGGATTAGAGGTACTTGCACACCGAATTTCTTATTTCTAGCTGCAATACTTTGGTTGGTACCATTTTTATCCCTTTTGTCCCGTTTTTCCTTTATAAGTAAAAATTTCGAAAAAAAAATCCATCTAACCATCCATCTAGAATGTACACACCGAATTTCACGATTCTATTTTTATCCCTACTATTACTACTACTGGTACTATTGTTATCCCTTTTTGTCCCATTTTTTATTTAAAAGTAAAATTTGCGAAAAATTAATTAATGCGTTGCATGTGCCGAATTTTACGATTTTTTCCGCATTATTTTGGTTGATACCATTTTTATCCCTTTCTGCTCCATTTATCCCTTAAAAGTACAATTTGCAAAACATCAATTAATGTTGCTCGTCTATGCGGTTAAAGGCATACGCACACCGAATTTCTTGTTTCTAGCTGCAATACTTTGGTTGGTACAATTTTTATCCCTTTTGTCCCATTTTTGCTTTATAAGTATAAATTTCGAAAAGAAATCCATTAAACCATGTACACACCTAATTTCTCAATTCTGTATGTTTGGTACCATTTTTATCCCTTTTTTCCCCATTTTCTCTTAAAAGTACAATTTGTGAAAAATCAATTAATGTTGCTCGTCTATGCGGTTAAAGGCATGCGATCACCGAATTTCTTGTTTCTAGCTGCAATACTTTGAATGGTACAATTTTTATCCCTTTTTTTCAATTTTTCCTTTATAAGTATAAATTTCATAAAAAAAAACCATGTAGGGAAATGTACACACCCAATTTCACAATTCTGTATGGTTGGTACCATTTTTATCCCTTTTTGCTCCATTTTTCCTTAAAAGTACAATTTGCGAAAAATCAATTAATGTTGCTCCTCTATGCGGCTAGATGCATGTATGTATACACCGAATTTCATGATTCTAGTAGTTATACTTTGGTATAATTTTAACCCTTTTTGTACCGTTTCCCCTTAAAAGTACAATTTGCGAAAAATTCATATATGTTGCTCGTATACGGGATTAGAGATAAGAGCACGCCGATTCTAGCAGCTATACTTTGGTAGGTACCATTTTTATCCCTCTTTATCCCTTACAGATAACAATTCCAATTCGAAAAATCCATTTATGTTTTGCGTCTACGTTGTATATACATAACGATTCTGTCTGCTATACGTTGGTTGGTACCAATTTTATCCCTTTTCTCCCTTTAAAGTACAAATTTCGAAAAATCCATTTATATTGCGTGTGTACAGAGTAAGGAGTTTGAATCTTCCGAATTTAATTTTTTTAGCTGTTGCCGTTTGGCCAGAACGACGACTTCATATTTATTTTAGAATTTCAGAAAATCTTTTATTAGAACATATCTCAAAGCCGGAAACTCTCGATAAAAGTTTTGGCGACCTTCGGCCAAAAATTTTCTCCTCTTTGGTGTGGTGAAAGCCTGAAAGCTAATCTTTTTTTTTTTTTGTGCATGTACAATAAATTAAAAAACAAATAGGATATTGGGATAATCCATATTGGACCTAATCTCGATATATTTTGAATACTTTTTGTCGAAATTATGTCCGCTTTTATGGTTTATTATTTGGATGTTATTTCACTTGGGACTTATTACATTCATCGCGATTTGTCATAGTATAAAAACATTTTTGACTTTTCAAATCTCTATAGAAAGGAAGATAGACTCCGTTAATGTCTACAATGAATAGTGTACCCCCGTTCTCTGCTATTACATGAAATGTTTATATTTTGTCGCAAATTATGAACCTTATTATATATATTATAGACAGATTTGTAGCTCTTTCGTTTCATGAAAAAATGTCCTCTATTTATTCATTTATTTTATTTAAAACAATTTACATTTTTAATAAAATATTTGTGCGGTCTCTTTTTCTCATCGTCCGTACCAGAATCCCATTTTACAGCTTTGAACGAATCAACATTTCAGCGAATTTTAATGAATGCTGATCCTGCCATTGCGTCCAGGTAATGCCATAGCTATTCGACTCATTTGCAGAGCGGTAGGGACCATTCAAATGACTGCAAGTTTGTTGGAAAAATTCATTAGTTGGATAAAATTATTTGCTTTTGACATTCTGACATTTACCTGTGGAAACAACTTTTAAACCAGCCGGCTCCCTGATAATCCACCGCACAATTACTCAGCACCATGTGATCATTATCGTTATCCTTTGTTGTGAACTTCATTAGCTTGTGATAACTTAAAGAATCTCCGGCATTGCCACTGTATTCTCCCAGCTCTTTAATGGCATACCTCTCCTCGTCGCTGCCTATGCGGAAGAGATCGTACTGGGCATAGCGCGACTCACCAGTCCAGTCTGTCAGAACAATCAAGAGTTCCTGTGGAGCACCGTATGTGGTCAAGATGTGCAACTGATCTAAGCCAATGAAGAACTCGCCATCCGGGTTGCCAAAGCCTTTGCGGTATTCATTCCAAGTGCGATAAAAGTCCACAGAACCATCCTGACGTCGCTGGATGGTCGTCCATTTTTGGCTATTGTTGAAGGCGTTCCTAATTAGTTCGTCTTGTTTATCTAATCTGGATGAGTAGAATAATAATAATGATTATAGTTCAGTTCTAAACAAAATAAATTAAACAACTTAAAAATCGTTCAAAAATAAATGATTCACTGATTTTGAAACCCAGTAGGTCCTTTTTGGAATATGTTACTGTTTTAAATGAATTGTGAAATATTTCAATATTTTTAATATTTTCGATTATAATGATTATCAAAAATATACATCAAGTTTTTGTTGGTACTATTTTTATCCCTCTTTTCACCATTTTGACCCTAAAACTACGCGTTTGGCACAAAAACCCTTCGTTTTGCTCATCTACAAGTCAGAGGAACGAATACACCGAATTTAATGGTGGTACCATTTTCATCCCATTTTGACACGTTTTCCTCTTAAAAGTACATATTTCGAAATATTCGTTTATGTTGTGGGTCTAGAAAATCAGAGAAATATATACAACAAATTTCATGATTTCATTATCAGTCAGTTGATTGGTGCCATTTTTATCCCTCTTTTCCCCATTTTGACCCTAAAAGTACGAGTTTGGCAAAAATCCATTCGTTTTCCTCGTCTACACAGTTAAAGTTAAAGGAACGTATACACCAAATTTCATGATGGTACCATTTTTATCCCCTTTACCTTTTTTTCTCTTGAAAGTACTTATTTCGAAATATTTCTTTTTGTTGAGAGGCTAGAGGAATATATACACCGAATTTTATGATCAGCCGTTTGGTTGGTACTATTTTTATCCCTCTTTTCCCTTTTATCCCCGGCTTTGAGATTAACTCTTTTTTTTTGGTGCGCGCTCACGCTTATTATAAGTGTACATGCGTATTTTAAAAAATATTTTTTTGGCGATTTTTCATGTGAAAAATTACTTTATTTTTTGGGCGATTTTTTATGAAAAATTACCCAATTTATGGTCGATTTTTATTTGAAAATTACCCAATTTTTCATATGAAAAATTACCTATTTTTTGCCCTATATTTCATATGAAAAATTACTTTTTTTGGACGATTTTTCATATGAAAAATTATTTAATTTTTAGGCGATTTTTCATATAAAAAATTACACATTTTTTGGACGATTTTTTTATAAAAAATTACTTTATTTTTTGGGCAATCTTTTTTTTGAAAAATTACCCAATTATTTGTGCGATTTTTTTATGAAAAATTGCACATTTTTGGATGATTTTTCGCTTCAAATATTAGCCAATTTTTATATGAAAAATTACAAAAATTTTTGGGCGATTTTTCATATGAAATATTAGCCATTTTTAAGACAATTTTACCCAATCTTTGAGCGATTTTTTTCGTATGAAAAATTATTTAATTTTTAGGCGATTTTTCATATAAAGAATTACATATTTTTTGGACGATTTTTCATATGAATTTACCAATTTCAGCCGATTTTTCTTATGAAAAATTACCCAGTTCTCTTGGCGATTTTTCATATGAAAATTACAAATTTATCGACAATATTTCATATGAAAAATTACCCAATTTTTTCGCGATTTTTCATATGAAATATTTAGGAAAGTTTTCATATAAAAAATTACCCAATTTTTGAGCGATTTTTTCATATGAAAAATTACCAATTTTTTGGAAGATATTTCATATGAAAAAGTACCCAATTTTTGGGCAATTTTTCATATGAAAATTACTAAATATTTGGAAAATTTTTCGTATGAAATTAAAAATTTATCGCCCAAATAATTGGGTAATTTTTCATATGTGAAAATTACTTACTTTTTTGGACAATATTTCATTTGGAAAATTACCCAATTTTATATGAAAAATTACCAATTTTTTTTGCGATTTTTCATATGAAATATTTGGGGATTTTTAAATATGAAAAATTACCAATTATTTAGACGATAACAATTTTTTGCAATTTTTCATATGAAAATTACTCAATTTTTGGACGATTTTTCGTATGAAAAATTACCCAATTTTTTGGACAATTTTTCACATTAAAAATTAACCAATTTTTAACGATTTTTCATATGAAAAATTATTAAATATTTGGGACGATTTTCATTTCAAAAATTACCAATTTTTTGGGCGACATTTCATATGAAAGACTACCCAATTTCTTAGGCAATTTTCATATGAAAAATTACCCATTTCTTTTGCGATTTTTAATATGAAAAATTACTTAAGATAATGGGCGATTTTCAATATGAAAAATTACCAATTTTAGGTGATTTTTCGCTTGAAATATTACCCAATTTTTTAGGCGATTTTTATATGAAAAATTGCCAAATTTTTGGGCATTTTTGTTACGATTAACCAATTTTTTACGTTTCATATGAAAAATTATTAAATTTTGTGGACGATTTTCATTTCAAAAATTACCAATTTTTTGGGCGACATTTCATATGAAAGACTACCCAATTTCTTAGGCAATTTTCATATGAAAAATTACCCATTTCTTTTGCGATTTTTAATATGAAAAATTACTTAAGATATTGGGCGATTTTCAATATGAAAAATTACCAATTTTAGGTGATTTTTCGCTTGAAATATTACCCAATTTTTTAGGCGATTTTTATATGAAAAATTGCCAAATTTTTGGGCATTTTTGATATGATTAACCAATTTTTGACGATTCATATGAAAAATTATTAAATTTTTTGGACGATTTTCATTTCAAAAATTATCAATTTTTTGGGCGACATTTCATATGAAAGACTACCCAATTTCTTAGGCAATTTTCATATGAAAAATTACCCATTTCTTTTGCGATTTTTAATATGAAAAATTACATAAGATATTGGGCGATTTTCAATATGAAAAATTACCAATTTTTATGTGATTTTTCGCTTGAAATATTACCCAACTTTTTAGGCGATTTTTATATGAAAAAATGGCAAATTATTGGGCTATTTTTGATATTTGAAAATTACCCACTTGTCACTTTGTCGCTTGAAATACTACCCAATTTTTAGGTGATTTTTCTGACTAAAATTTACCCTTTTTGTACGATTTTTCATATGAAAAATTACTTTAATTTTTGAGCGATTTTTCATAAGAAAAATTAAACAATTTTTAGGCTATTTTTCTATAAAAAATTTCCAATTTTGAAAAATTACCCAGGGCTGTAGACTGTGTACGATTTTTTGGAAAGACTTTTTTTTAATTTTTTTTTTTTACTTCTGCTCTTAAATGTGCTACATGTCACAGATATGAGAGATGAGGACGATTTTTTGCCCCGAAAAAAACCAAATAATAAATATATAATATATAAATTAGCTTTCCTTACCTTTTTTGTACTGCCTTTACATTGTCATCCAAATACTTTTTCGTTGAATTCAAAATTCGATCTACTTCGTCATCCTGCCTGGAATGGAAGTCAGAGTAAGCGGATGCATTGCAATTTTTGATTATGTTGTGATTGTTGTTACCTTTGTTGTAAGTCCGCAACGCTTTGACTCAATATGTCCGTTGCATTCAAAAGGGTGTTCAGCTTGTTATAGAGTACTTGCCACAAGGCCGCATTGTTGTCCTTGGCAATGGGATCCTTTGAGGGGCAATATATTGTCATTTAAATTTATAATATCATAACATATTATAACTTACCTCAACATTCTTTGCTGGTGAAACAAAGTGCACGGCATTTGACGCACACAATATTAGGAACACACAAAGAAGCTTCATGCCGAAGTGACAATGTTTCACGGGTATCGCGTCGAAATCAATACTGACAAATAGATAGTGAAATTGACGTTATTTATAGGACTGATGATATCAAAAAAAGCGCCATAAAACTATTAAAGTTTCGAGAGGTTAGGCGGTCGATATAGCTCGATTGGGTAACAGTCTACACAAACAAAAATTAAAAATTGTATCAAGGAATAACAAAATTACATTCAAATTTGGGAGAATATTTTTCATGTTCATTCGATGAATTGTAAAGGTTGTAAGACCTTTAGAGAAATCAAAAAATAAAAACTTTGGCCGAAATTAGTATCGATTTGGGGATGCCATGTTGGCCAAATGCGAATTCTTACCATCAACTTGAAATTAAATATTTGAAAGTATGAATTTTAAATTAAAGATAAGACCCTGACGCATATGTCATCGATTTTCAATATATTAATTACCAAATTTTTTTGGACGATTTTTTTCATATGTAAAATTACTCAATTTTCTGGATCAGTATTCATATGACAAATTACAAGTTTTTTTTGACGATTTTTCGCCCAATTTTGGCTTATTTTTGGACGATTTTTGCGTGATTTTAAGGCGATGTTTCATATGAAAAATTACACAATTTTTTGTGCGATTTTTCATATGAAACATACCCATTTTTTTAACGATTTTTCATAAGAAATTCCTTTTTTTGGCAATTTTTGTACGAAAAATGACTCAATTTTTGGTAGCAATTTTTCATTTGAAAACTTACCCATTTTTTGGGCGATTTTTCACATGAAAAATGACCCAACTTTTTGGGTAATTTTCCAGATGAAAAATTGGCCAATTTTTTGGACGATTTTTAATATGAAAAATTACCCATTTTGGGTGATTTTAAAGGCAATTTTTCATATGAAAAATTACACAATTTTTTGTGCGATTTTTCATATGAAATATACCCATTTTTTGAACGATTTTTCATAAGAAATTCCCTTTTTGGCAATTTTCGTACGAAAAATTACTCAATTTTTTTAGCTATTTTTCATTTGAAAACTTACAAATTTTTTGGGCGATTTTTCACATGAAAAATTGGCCATTTTTTCCATGTTAATATGAAAAATTTCCGATTTTTGGGTGATATTAAAGGCGATTCGCGAATCGCACAAAAAATTGTGTAATTTTTCATATGAAAGATACCCATTTTTTAAACGATTTTTCATAAGAAATTCACTTTTTTTGGCAATTTTCGTACGAAAAATGACTCAATTTTTTGCAATTTTCCATTTGAAAACTTACCAATTTTTTGGGCGATTTTTCACAAGAAAAATTGGCTAATTTTTTGGACGATTTTTAATATGAAAAATTACCAATTTTTTTGGACGTTTTTTTTTCATATGTAAAATTACTCAATTTTCTGGATCAGTATTCATATGACAAATTACAAATTTTTTTGACGATTTTTCATATGAAATATACACAGTTTTGAACGATTTTTCATAAGAAATTCCCTGCTTTTTTGGCAATTTTCGTACGAAAAATGACTCAATTTTTCATTTGAAAACTTACCAATTTTTTGGTCGATTTTTCACAAGAAAAATTGTCCAATTTTTATGGACGATTTTTAATATGAAAAATTACCAAATTTTTTGGACGATTTTTTCATATGTAAAATTACTCAATTTTCTGGATCTGATGACAAATTACAAATTTTTTTGACGATTTTTCATATGAAATATACGCATTTTTGAACGATTTTTCATATGAAATTCTCTTTTTTTGGCAATTTTCGTACGAAAAATAACTTAATTTTAAGTAATGTTTCATTTGAAAACTTACCAATTTTTGGGCGATTTTTCACATGGAAAATTACCCAAATTTTTGGGTGATTTTTCACATGAAAGATTGGCCAACTTTTTTTGGCGATTTTTAATATGAAAAATTACCCATTTTTGGACGATTTTTAATATGAAAAATTACCAAATTTTTTGGACGATTTTTTCATATGTAAAATTACTCAATCTTCTGGATCTGATGACAAATTACAAATTTTTTGTGCGATTTTTCATATGAAATATACCCATTTTTTGAACGATTTTTCATAAGAAATTCCATTTTTTTTGGCAATTTTCGTACGAAAAAGACTCAATTTTTTTAGCAATTTTTCATTTGAAAACACCAATTTTTTGAGCGATTTTTCACAAGAAAATTACCCAACTTTTTGGGCGATTTTTCACATGAAAAATTTGACAATTTTTTGGACGATTTTAAATATGAAAAATTACCCATTTTTGGGTGATTTTAAAGGCGATTTTTCATATGAAAATTTAACCAAATTTTGTTGGGCTATTTTTAATGTGAAAAAATGCCCAATTTTTGGTCGATTTTTTACCATATACTTGAAATTAAATATTTGAAAGTATGAATTTTAAACTAAAGATAAGACCATGGCGCATATCTCATCGAAATGTCTTGAAGTGCCCTTTAAAGTGCTACAAACTAATAACAAATTGTCAACATATATTTTCATATTTGAGTTCATTTTTGGATAAGGGTCGTAACTTCTACATTTATCCATAGATTTTCTTGAAAAAAAATTGGGGTTTCGAGCTATTTATTAAAAAAATAAAAAATCATGATTTTTTCAAAAATCTCTTGCCTCTACAAATAATGTCCTAATTTCTACATTTATACATAGATATTTTTTGCGTCAATACATTGTTTTCTTCGTTAGACTGTTAGCTATGAACGAAAATTAAAATAGAATATTTTGTCCAATTTATAATGTGTGTCATAGAGTTATTTAACAAAAATTAAAAAAAATCATGATTTTCTAAAATATATCTTGCGTCTACAGAGAGGGTCATAACATCTACATTTTTGCATAGATCTTTTACATAAAGACATTGTTTTCTTCGTTAGAATGTTAGCTATAAACAATAAAAAAGTATAATATTTTTTCTAATTTATAAAGTGGGTTTTGGAGCTTTTTAACAAATATTTAAAAATCATGAATTTTCAAAAAATATCTTGTCTCAACAAAGAATGTCATAATTTCTACATTTTTCAATAGATCTTTTACATCAAGGCATTGTTTTCTTTGGTAGAATGTTAGAAATAAAACAAAAAATAAAATAGGATACTTTTTCTAATTTATGAAGTGGGTTTCGGAGCTATTTAACAAAAATTAAAAAAATCATGATTTTTTTAAGAAAATCTTTGGCGTCTACAAAGGGGCTCATATCTTCCACATGTATTTATAGACATTTTAGATAAAGACGCTGTTTTCTTCATTAGAATGTTAGCTATAAACAAAAAATAAATTATAATATTTTTGCTAATTTATAAAGTAGGGTATCGAGCTATTTAACAAATATTTAAAAATCATGAATTTTCAAAAGAATATCTTGTCTCAACAAATAATTTCATAATTTCTACATTTTTCAATAGATCTTTTACGTCTAGACATTGTTTTATTCGCCAGGATGTTAGCTATAAACAAAAAGTAAAATCTATATTTTTTTTTTTTCAAATTTATAAAGTGGTGTTCAGAGCTATTTAACAAAAATTAAAAATATCAATTTTTTTTAGAAAATCTCTTGTGTCTACAGAAAAGGTCTCAACTTCTACATTTTCGTATGGATCTTTAACGTTAAATAATTTTTTTTCGTTGGAATGTTAGCTATAAACAAAAATACATTTAATATTGTTTCTAATTTATAAAGTGATTTGCAGAGCTATTTAACGAAATTAAAAAAAATCACAATTTTTTAAGAAAATCTTTTGCCTCTACAAAGAGCCTCATTTCTTAAACATTTATTCATAGATATTTGACCGAGAAACATTGTTTTCTTCGCTGGAATATTAGCTATAAAGAAAAAACTATGATAGGATACCTTTTTTAATTTTAAAGAGGGTTTTGGAGTTATTTAACAATAATTAAAACAATCATGATTTTTTAAGAAAATTTCTTACGTCTACCGAGAGGGTCATATCTTCCACATTTTTGCATAGATATTGTACCTAAATATATTGTTTTCTTCGCTGGAATATTAGCTATAAACAAAAATCAAAGTAGTATTTTTTCTAATTCATAAAGTAAGTTTCAGAGCTATTTAAAAAAATAAAAAAATATGATTTAAAAAAAATCTCTTGCTTCTACAAAGATCTTCATATCTTCAACATTTATTCATAGATCATTTCCATAAAGACATTGTTTTCTTCATTAGAGTATTAGCTAAGAAAAAAAATAAAACAGTTTTTTTGCTATTTGATAAAGTGGGGGTTTCGAGCTATTTAACAAAGAATTAAAAAATCCGAATTTTTTGAAAAACCTCTTGCGTCTACAAAAAGGCCCATATCTTCTACATTTATTCATAGATCTTTTACATAAAGACATTGTTTTGCTCGTTAGAATGTTGGCTATAAAAAAAAATATATCGAATTTTTTTGTCTACTTTGTAAAGCGGGTTCTAGAACTATGTAACAAAAATTAAAAAAACAATATTTTTTAGAAAATCTTTAGCGTCTATAGAGAGGTTCATAACTTCTAAATTTTTCAATAGGCCTTTTTCGTTAAATCACTGTTTTCTTCGTTAAATGTATGCTTTAAAGAAAAAAATATAATAGAATATGTTTTCTTCCAGTTTTTTTTTTATTTAATGAGGGTTTTACTTGTTATCAAAAAATATTTAAAAAAAATTAATTCTTTAGCGACTCTTCCTAAACCACTGTGCCTAACCCACTGTTTCTCTGTGAAAGTGAAATTAACAAAATTTATAGCCATTGTAATTATATTTAATTGAAAATATAAATAGATTTAATCGGACCTATATCCACGAAATTAGAGTTCAAGTATTAAAGGTACCTTCAACGATTGTTGATATATTAGTAAAAATTAAAAAAAAAAAAATATTTATTAATAATAATTAATATTAATATCACTTTCTAGTTTAGAAAACCAAAATACATCGGAAAATGTTAAACATGGTCTTTTGGATTTTTTTATATTTTATAAGGGTTTTATGTATCACCAAAAAAGATTTAAAAAATAATTCTTTGGATATCCTTCCTAAACCACGTTGCCCAATCCACTGTTTCGAGGTGAAAGTGGAATTTGCAACATTTGTAGCCTTCGTAATTACATTTAACTGAAAATAAAAATGTATGTTATCGGACCTACATTCACGAAATTATAATGTAATTATTAAATTGTTAAAAATTGAAATTTTAGTAAAAAATTAAAAATAATTAATTATTTTTTAATAAATTGAAAAATTGAAATTTTAGTAAAAAATTAAAAAAAATATATATCAATTTCTAGTTTAGGAAGCCAAACTACATTGGAAAATATTATATTATGACCCTTAGGAATTTTTTTGTATTTCTTCAATGCGCAATAACTCGTAAATCTTACGTGATAGCCACAAAACTATGTGTTGCCTTAAAGTTTACCATAAAAAGTTTTTTATGTTTTCTTATAGAAAAGATTGCGAGAAATATAGTTCTTGGGGAAGTTCGTTGAGGCTAGCATCAAAACTACAAACTTAGAATATTTCTATTTTCTTGGCGTTGTGCTCTTCAATTTTTCTCACAGGCCCAAGAAATAATCTTTAGGGAATAGTTTGCAGCACTATGTTTAACAAGAAAATATTTTTTGAAGGCCCATTTGAAACCGCGAAGTAATTTTTTTCAACCTCCAATATCTGTGTTGCTCAATGTTATTTATTTCGTTTATTTACAACAAGTGGAAATTTTAAACAAAATATTTTATTATTTCTCCTCACAGCTTCGGACGTATCAGCATTTCAGCGAACTTCAAGGAATAGTCATCTTTCCACTCGACCCACGTAATGCCAGTGCTATTCGTAGCATTTGCCGTCCGATAGGGACCATTCAAATGACTGCAAGTTTGTTTCAAAATTAATTGCGGTTCTTAAAATTGCGAAATTGCGACACTCACCTCTGGTAACAACTTTTAAACCAGCCGGCTCCCTGATAATCCACCGCACAATTACTCAGCACCATGTGATCATTATCGTTATCCTTTGTTGTGAACTTCATTAGCTTGTGATAACTTAAAGAATCACCGGCATTGCCACTGTATTCTCCCAGCTCTTTAATGGCATAACTCTCCTCGTCGCTGCCTATGCGGAAGAGATCGTACTGCGCGTAACGCGACTCACCAGCCCAGTCTGTCAGAATAATCAAGAGTTCCTGTGGAGCACCGTATGTTGTCAAGATGTGCAACTGATCCAAGCCAATGAAGAACTCGCCATCCGGGTTGCCAAAGCCTTTGCGGTATTCATTCCAAGTGCGATAAAAGTCCACAGAGCCATCCTGACGTCGCTGGATGCTCGTCCATTTTTGACTATTGTTGAAGGCTGTCCTAATTAGATCGTCTTGTTCGTCTAATCTGGAAACGACATTTTTTGATTTTATGGATTTTTTAGTTCAAATTAAAATTTGGCGAATAAATCACATTAAAATAGTGGTTCGCTAAACCACTATTTTTATACCCTCCACCTCCAGGATGGGGGTATACTAACGTTGTCATTCCGTTTGTAACACCTTGAAATATCGACCTGAGACCCTATAAAGTATATATATTCTTGGTCGTCATAAAATTCTAAGACGATCTAGACGTAGATCGGCTCGGATTGATATGTGGCGAAATCGGGCCAAAGGGAAAAATTTTTGCCTCTCAAGGACTAAAAATACCCATAATAATCCCTAATATTTTAGCGTATTTAATCATGTTTTTTGAATATGTCTGTTTATATTTGCTTGATATTTGGTACGCGCATTCCCCTTATAGCAAAAACGTGCACCATAAAGTGATTCTTATTTGTAGGGGGTGAAATGGGGCAAAAAAGGGATAAAAATGGTACATTTTAAACGACAACAGTTAGAAACACGAAATTCGGTGAGTACTTTCCTCTAATTGAGTAGATACATAATATAAAAGTATTTTTTCCAAATTCGTACTTTTAAGGGGTAAAATGGGTATATAGGGATAAAAATGGTACCAACCAAACGGCTGTACCTAGAATAATGAAAGCCGGAGTATAAATTCCTCTGATTGCATAGACAAGTAATCCGTGTAGGATTTTTTAAAAATTTCTACTTTTTGGGGTTAAAATGAAAAAAGGGATAAAAATAGTACCAATCAAATGACCGCAGCTAGAGTCATGAAATTCGGAGTATACATTCCTCTGACTGTGTAAACACGCAAAATATACTGATTTTTCGAAATTCTTACTTTTTGGGGTCAAAATAGAAAAAGGGGATAAAAATAGTACCAACCAAATGACAGCAGCTGGAGTCATGAAATTCGGAGTATACATTCATTTGACTACGTAGACATGAAAAATAAAAGTTTGTTTTTACCAAACTCGTACTTTCCAGGGATACAATGGGTACGGAGGGATAAAAATGGTACCAACCAAACGGCTACATCTGGAATAATGAAATTCGGTATATAGATTCATCTGATTGCGTAGACACTGAAAATAAACAGATTTTTCGAAATTCGCACTTTTTGGGGTTAAAATGAAAAAAGGGGATAAAAATACTCCGAGTTTCATGACTCTAGCTGCGAATTTTTCGAAATTCGTACTTTTTGGGGTTAAAATGGAAAAAGGAGATACAAATAATACCAACCAAATGACCGCAGCTATAGTCAAGCAATTAGGAGTATACATTCCTCTGACTGCGTAGACACGGAAAATAAACAGATTTTTCGAAATTCGTACTTTCAAGGGATACAATGGTACAGAGGGATAAAAATAGTACCAACTAAACGACTACAGCTAGAATGATGAAATTCTAATTGCGTAGAAACGTCAAGGGGGTAAAAATGGTACCAATCAAATGGCCGCAGCTGGAATCATGCAATTCGGTGTATACATTCCTCTGACTGCATAGACACGCAAAATAACAAGTTTTTGTTCCAAATTCTTAATTTTTCTTTTATGACAAAAATTGGTTGAATCATAAATCATGAATGATAATGTATTTTCAAAATTTGTACTTTTGGAATTAAAATAGTATGGAAATACAACCAACTGTAGCACCCACTATCTACCAATATTTATGGTATTTAAGCTTTTTGAAAATGTAAATAAATTTGGAATAATTATAATATTATATTTATTTATAAAATTATTTTTTCCATATTTGTATTTTTTCTGGTTTGGCTATATTAAAAAAATTATATTTTCCTGTAATATTACTGCAGTTCTACGAAAACCGACAACCTCTGTGGAATGCAATCCATGGTGGAGGGTATATAAAGTTCGGCCCGGCCGAACTTAACTCCTTGTTGTTTTCATTTCAATTTCATTTCAATTTAAATTTCTGAATTTCGACTTCTATATTCTATATTCGCAATTTCAATTTACATTTCTGATTTTAAATTTGTTTTTCAATTAGCATTTCAATTTTCTTTTTTGAATTTCAATTTCAATTTTCATTTTCTTAATTTCTTAATTTCAATTTGTTTTTTCTCAATTTCAATTTGTTTTTCTCAATTCCAATTTTTATTTTTGAATTTCAATTTATATTTTCTCAATTTAAATTTAAATTTATCAATTCCAATTTTTTCTCAATTTCTATTTTGATTTCTGAATTTATTTTTTTTTCTTGATTTCAATTAAACATGGTGTGGTTTGCTGAGTGCCTCTGTGAGCGGCAATAATTGAAAGAAAAATTCGAAAATGTGCCTTTGTTATTGAAGTTTGGCCATTGTACCACTAATTAATTAATTGAGAGTGTTTTTTATTAAAGTCAAAGCTGAACCACTTAGTAATTCTTAGTAATTGAAATTAAATTAGCATCTACGAAATGTGCTTTAAAAGTGTTAAAAATTTAATTTTTTGAATCCTTAAAGGACCTGCATCTCGATTCGAAAGATAAAACTACTTTAAAGTTGAAACTGAGATCTTTTTTCTGTTACCGATAGGGCTTTCCTTTGGAATACATGATAAGGACCCTAAAGGGGGATGTTATTTAAAAAATATTCAAAACAAATTCAAAATGTGAAAATTTTGTTTGAAATTACCCTATCTAGACGGTCGTTTATACCTGGTCGAATCTAATGGGAAAGTTTAGGGGCACGGTAGGCACGTACGCCTCATCAGTACTACTTGACGTTGTCGTGAGTGCACTTAGACCTGGTCTAGGCTGTATACCACCAACAATTTTTCAAAATTTGGCAACCTCTTGTATTTTAAATGACATTCATGCCTTTGTAATTAAATATAACTTAATAGGGTTACGAGAGATTCTGGGGAACACATCTAAGTATTTTTTTCTAAAACGCATAATTTTAAAAAGTTCACAGCTCTGCTTACCTTTTCAGTATTTCCGCAACATTGTCATCCAAATACTTTTTTGTTGAGTTCAAAGCTCGGTCTACTTCGTCCTCCTGCCTAGAATGGAAGTGAATTGTGCAGAAGCAATGACAATGTTTGATTACGTTGCGATTGTTGTTACCTTTGTTGCAGATCGGCAACACTTTGGCTGAGTAATTCCGTGGCATTCAAAAGAGTGTTCAGCTTGGCATAGAGTACTTGCCACAAAACACCTTTGTTGTCCTCAACAATGGGATCCTGTGAGGAGCAAAAAAGAGCTTTACAATTTAAATACAAAATAGATGAAGGTATTACATTAAAAACACTAAGAAAATAATGTTATATATCATTGGGGCTACTCTTAATGTTTATTTGCCGATTTAGAAATATTATGTTTCCTTTGCTGGTGATACAAAGCGTACGGCATTAGCCGCACACAAAATCAGGAACACACAAAGAAGCTTCATGCCGACAAAGTGAGAAAGTTTCACGTGTGCCGTGTCGAAAACAATACTGACAAATAGATAGTGAAATTTACGTTATTTATAGGGTCGAAGATACCATAAAAATATAAAAATAGCGAGAGGTTTAGGCGATCGCTACAGTTGGGCGGGGTGGAGACAGTATACACCGAAAAAATAATAAATATATAAAATTTAAATTCAAATAAAAAATGTAAACTGAAAAATTAAAAAAAAAAATTAAATATTTTTTACATTCAAAAAATAAAATAATAAAAAAAATAAATTCAAATAAAAAATGCAAATGAAAAATTATTGAAAAATGAGACAAATGAAAAAAGGAACATATGTTTTACATTCAAAAAATAAAATATGTAATAAAAAATAAATGCAAATGAAAAATTATTGACAAATGAGACCTATGAATAAAAAAATTGAAAATATTTTTTACATTCAAAAAATAAAATAATAAAAAAAATAAATTAAAAAAATGCTAATGAAAAATTATTAAATAATGAGACCAATGAAAAAAATTAAAATATTTTTCATAATAACTCGTTGAAGATTGATAATGTTGTATTGGACTTATATTGGATTTCAATTCGTAAAATGGTAATAATTCAATTCGTAAAAATTTAATATTAATAAAAGTACATAATATTCATCAAAACAGATAAAAAATGTAATAAAAGCATGTTAATAAAAAAAATCCCAATTTTGGACAACATTTTCGCCACTTTGGGAATTAGTTTTTTTGTTTGAAAAATCTAGTGTTTTATTCATCTTTTTTATCAATTTGACGAATTTGATATGTTTTTATTGGGCTGAGCAATGATAATGAGAGATTTGAACCGAAACCGGTCTTTTACTCCTTACTAAATGTGTTTTTACGGAAATTTAAAAGTGGTACGGTTACCAAACAAAATAATGCGCAAAAACATTGTCTTTCAATTTTGACATGCCGTAAAATTTTTTAAAACATTCCACAGAGGCTGTCGATTTTTGTAGAAGTGCAGTAATATTACAGGACAATATATATTTTTTAATATAGCCAAAGCAAACCAAATATTAAAAAAAATATTTTATAAATAAATATAATATTTTTATTAATTCAAACAACGCTTACAAAGCAAGGATACCAATACGTTTACAATATATATATCGAAATAATACTTCAAGTCAATTCAAGAAATAAATATTTTTCTATAAAAGCTTTAATATCATAAATATTGGTAGATAATGGGTTGTACAGTTGGGTATTTCCATTCTATTTAATTCCAAAAGTATAAATTTTGAAAATCTATTACCTCACGTACATAGTTCAAAATAACCTAATTTCATGATTCAACCAATTTTTGCCGTTAACGTAAAAAGTACAAATTTCGAAAAATTTGGTACCATTTTAATCCCCTTTTTCCTAGTTTATCCCTTTAAGAGTACGACTATCTAAAATCCCTTTATTAAGGTGTTTACGCAATATGAGGCATGTACACACCGAAATTCATCACTCTAGCTGTAGTCGTTTAGTGGGTACTATTTTTATCCCTCCCTTGGAAGTACAAATTTGTGAAAAACCTTTTATTTTTCGTGTCTACGCAGTCAGAGAAATGTATATTCCGAATTTCATGACTCTAGCTGCTGTCATTTGTTTGGTACTATTTTTATCCTTTTTTCCATTTTAACCCCAAAAAGTACAAATTTCGAAAAATCCATTTATTTTACGTGTCTACGCAATCAGAGGAATGTATGCACCGAATTTCATTATTCTAGGTGCAGTCGTTTGGTTTGTACCATTTTTACCCCTCTATTCCCATTTTATCCTTTATCTGTTGTCGTTGTCGTTTGATGTCATAGCTCCTCTCGGTTAGATGCAAGCGTGCTTTCAACAGACGGACGGACGGACATGTCTAGATCGTCTTAGAATTTTTCGACGATCAAGAATATATATAGTTTATAGGGTCTCACGTCGACATTTCAAGTTGTTACAAACGGAATGACAAAGTTAGTATACCCCCATCCTATGGTGGAGGGTATAAAATCAGCAAAAAGGCAATTTTTATTTTAGACACTTGTTAAAAAATTGAAATAGAAAAAATCACGCAATTTTATGATTTTTTTTCTCGACCATCAACAATTGGGAATTTTTTCAAATATCTATTTTTAAAAACTAAATATGTAGAAATTAATTAAAAATATTATTTTCGGATATTTTGAAAGTATACGATTATTAAATTCCATCAAAAAATATATTTTTAAATAATATATTTCATTTATTTTTTTTTCTATGAAAAAATATTTGCGAAATTTTTAAATATCCATTTTAAAAAATATAAAAATTAAGGTAAAATATTATTTTCTTTATTCTTTAGAAAGTGGAAGAATATTAAATTCCATCAAAAACCGTACTTTTGAGCATTATTTCCCTTTAGCGAATTTTTCAAATATACATTTTTACAAGTTAAATATATAAAAATTAATTAAAAATATTATTTTCAGCTATTTAGAAAGTAAAAGAATATACAAATGTATATTGGAATATTATTTTCCGTCAAGGAATATTTTTTCTTAGTTTGGAATTTTTCAAATGTCCATATATAATTATAATATATTAATTTAAAATATTATTTTTAGCTATTTAGAAAGTATAAGAATATTAAATGCCATCGTAAAATGTACATATTTTTGAATAATATTTACCTTCAACATATTATGCAAATTATTTTATTTCTTTTTTTTCGATCTTTGCAAATTTTTCTTAGTTGGGAATTAAGAATTTTTCAAATATCCATTTTTAAAAATTAAATATGTAAAAAATAATTATAAATATTATTTTCGGCTATTGAGAAAGTATAAGATTTCTTCGGAAAATTTATTTTTTGCGCAACATTTTCCTTCGACGAATTATGTAAATTATTTTATTTTTTTTTCAATGAAAAAATCTTTGCGATTTTTTTAAATATACCTTTTTAAAAATTAAGTTTATAAAAAATAATGAAAAATATTATTTTCATCTATTTAGAAGGCAAAAGAATACTAAATTCCATCGAAAAAAATATTTTTGTGCAATGTTTTTCTTCAACGAATTATGTATTTTTTTTTTTTGAAAAAATCATTGCGAAATTTTTAAATATCCATTTTTAAAAATTAAGTATATAAAAATGAACAAAAATATTATTTTCAGCTATTTATAAGGTAAACGAATATTAAGTTCAATCGAATGTACATATGTATTTTTTAATAATATTTTCCTGCAACGAATTATGCAAATTATTTTGGTTTTTTTTTTGACGAAAAAATCTTTGCGAATTTTTCTTTGTTGGGAATTATTAAAATATCCATTTTTTAAAACTGAATATATAAAAAAATAATTAGAAATATTATAATAAATATTAATTATTATTAAATATTAATAATAATAGTATAAGGATAATAAATAAATATATATATAAACTAATGAAAAATATTATTTTCAGCTATTTAGAAGGTGAAAGAATATTAAATTCCATAGTAAAATTTATTTTTGAGCAATATTTTCCTCAAAATATCCCTGTTTAAATATATAAAATTAATGAAAAATAATATTTTCAGCTATTTAGAAGGTAAAAGAATATTAAATTCCATCGTAAAGTTTATTTTTGAGCAATATTTTCCTTCAAAGAATTTGGCAAATTATTTTATTTTTTTTTCTACGAAAATATATAAACATTAATTAGAAATATTATTTTCAGCTATTTAGATAGCATAAGAATTATAAATTCTATCGAAAAATTTATTTTTGATTAATATTTTCCTTGGACGAATTATCTTTGCCAATTTTTCAAATGAATAATGAAAAATATTATTTTCAGCTATTTAGGAAGTAAAAGAATATTAAATTCCATCGAAAAATTTATTTTTGAGCAATATTTTTCTTCAACGAGTCAAATTATTTTATTTTATTATTTTTTCTCTGTGAAAAAAATCTAAACATATACAAATTAATTAAAAATAATATTTTCAGCTATTTAGAAAGTATATTCCACCGAAAAAATTATTTTTGTATAATGTTTTCCTTTGATGAAAAAATCTGCGCTAATTTTCCTTTGTTGGGAATTTGGAATTTATGAAATATTAATTTTTGAAAATTAAATATATAAAAATTAATTCAGCTATTTAGAAGGTAAAATAATATTAAATTCCATCGAAAATTTTATTTTTGAGCAATATGTTCCTTCAACGAATTAGGGAAATTATTATATTTTTTATTTATTTATTATTATTTATTTTTTCTATGAAAAAATCTAAACATGTAAAAATGAGTTAGATGTAATGTTTTGCAGCTATTTAGAAACTATATTCCATCGAACAAATTATTTTTGAAAAATATTTTCTTCGATAAAAAAAATCTGTGCGAATTTCTGAAATATCCATTTTTGAAATTTAAATATATAAAAATTAATTAAAATCCAATTCCATTAATTAAAATGATTTTTTGAAAAATATTTAATATTTTCCTTCAATCAATTATGCAAATTATTTTATTTGCGTATTTTTCTATAACCAACGATATCAAAAATATTAAATTCGAATTCATTTTTCTATTTTTTTTATACCCTCCACCTCCAGGATGGGGGTATATTCACTTTGTCATTCCGTTTGTAACACCTTGAAATACTCATCGGAGACCCCATAAAGTATATATATTCTGGGTCGTGGTAAAATTCTAAGACGATATAGCCATGTCCGTCTGTCCGTCTGTCCGTCTGTCCGTCTGTCCGTCTGTCTGTCTGTCTGTCTGTTAAAAGCACGATAGCGGCCGAACGAAATGAGCTAGGAGGTTCAAATTTTTCCTAAATGTGTCTTATGGTTGTAGATCGGTTGGGATTGAAAGTGGACGAAATCGGCCCAGAGGGAAAAATTTTTCCCTCACAAGGACTGAAAATACCCCTAATATTTAGAGCATTTCAGCATGTTTTTTGAACATATTAGCTTGTATTTACTTGATATTTGCAATGCGCATTCCCTTTATAGCATTAAAGGGCACCATAGAGTGATTTTTATTTGTAGGGCGCGAAATGGTACAAAAAGGGATAAAAATAGTACATATGAAATGACAACAGCTAGAAACACGAAATTTGGCGTGTGCATTCCTCTAATAGAGTAGATACATAATATAAAAGTATTTTTTCTAAATTCGTACTTTTAAGGGGTTAAATGGGGATAGAGGGATAAAAATAGTACCAACCTAACGGCTGCACCTAGAATAATGAAATTCGATATATACATTCCTCTGATTGCGTAGACACGTAAAATAAAAGAACTTTCCAAAATTCGTACTTTTTGGGGTTCAAATGGAAAAAGGGGATAAAAATAGTACCTACCAAATGACAGCAGCTAGAACCATGAAATTCGGAGTATACGTTCCTCTGACTGCGTAGACACGAAAAATAAAACGTTTTTTCCAAATTCGTACTTTCAAGGGATACAATGGCTACAGGGGATAAAAATAGTACCAACTAAATGAATACAGCTAGAATGCTGAAATTCAGTGTGTACATCATCCCTCTAATTGTGTAAATACGTAAAATAAAGAGATTTTAGATAGTCGTACTCTTGAGGGGGCAAAATTGGAAAAAGGGGATAAAAATGGTACCAACAAATTGGCCGCTGATAGAATCATGGAATTCGGTGTATACATTCCTCTGACCGCATAGCCACGTAAAATATTTTGTTTTCCAAATTCGTACTATATTTTGTTGCTTTTACGACAAAAAAATGGTAGAATCATGAAGTTGTCTTATACTGCGTACGTGAGAGATAAGGTATTTTCAAAATTAAAATAGGATGGAAATACAACCAACCAAACGACTGTAGCTGAAAATACACTCTCTATCCCCCAATATTTAGGGTATTTATGATTGCTCCCTTATATTTACTTTATGAATTGAAGATTATATCCATTATATATAGTATACAAATATTGATAGCCTTGGCTTATTAATTAAATTTCTTATTTTCAAACAGTTAAAATTTGTTGCGGACATTCCTCATAAAAGTTTTAGCGGGCGAAATGGGACAAAAAGGGATAAAATATGGTACCAATGATACGACAACAGCTTGAATCATGAAATTCGGTGTGTACATACCTCTAATTGCATAGACACATAAATTAGAGGGATTTTTCGAAATTCGTACTTTTAAAGGATATAATTAAAAAGATGGATAAAAATGGGACCTACCAAACCGCTGAAGTTGAAATCATGAAATTCGTTCTGACTATGAATACTCGAAAAAGGTTTTTTTTTCGAAATTTGTACATTTGGGCGGAGAATGGGGCGAATGGGGATATCTTTAAAATTTATACTTTTCTTATCACTTTGTCTGTATCTGAAAATGCTTCTTTCTAATGGCGACTGACAATCGCCTAATATTTAGGCATGTTCACTTTCACAATTTCAGCATTTTATTTATATATAGTAGTCGATTTTAAACAATGCGCATAAGTATACATTATAGTTTGAAATAGTCAACAAATACAATAATGTGCATAAAAATATCACAATTTTCGTAATATGGTACTGTGCTTCTATGTAAAGTCGACATCCTTTAATCTGCTGGTAATACTGTGTAATGCACTCCGTGGTGGAGGGTATATAAGATTCGGCCCGGCCGAACTTAACGCCTTCTTACTTGTTTCTTTTGTTATCTTTTGTACAGCTATCATTATTTTGTAAAAGTGCTGTAATTTAGATGAGTAAATACGCCTTACATTCAATTGTGGCAAATAAATAATTTAAAGAACGTTGAAAACTTTAATAAGTTTAAGCTTAACAGTTTTGCCACCCTTTTCAGCTCTTCGTGATTTCAAAAAAGTGCTGTCACTTACTATGTCGCACAATCAATTGCATGTCGGCCAAAGACATTTACCGAGCACTTTGTTTGTTTGTTTGAGGCACTAGTTGTCCCTGTTTTAAGAAAATCATTGTCGAGTCGGGTAGTTGTGGGACCACCCTCGTACAATCAGTTGCATGCCGGCCAAAGACATTTACCCAGACACTTTCCCACCTACCGAAGTACTCGAACTATTATTACTAAAGTGTTTAAACTGATAAGGATCAACTGAAGTGGCCAATCATCATAAATATTTACAATTGAATTCCTAACCGCCAAGTTAGGGGTGACGTATGTCTTTCGCGTTGATTGACAATAAACTAAACCCCTATCGCATGATAGTCTACATTGTATCAACAACACTAGTAGTTAACAAGAATTTTGTGGCAAATTTGGCACAATTTTTGCATAAAATATTTAGCCTTTACTTACTTGTTTTATATTCTATTACTAATTACACTATGCAACAAAAAATTAAAAATTTTATGTAGGAAAGCAAACAAAATATTAAAAAATTTAATATTAATAATTCCTTATATTATATTTAAAATAATATAATATTAATATTAATAATATTTTATTTTTTATAGTTTTATTATTTGCATTGAGGCATACTGAGTTATAAAATCAACACAAAAAATTGTTTTGTATCACTTTCTTTATTTTTTACTAAAATTCTGATTTGCGCCGAAGGTAAAAAATAGAAAACAATTTGAAAAAACATATTTGCTCTATTTTTAATAGCTGACATTCAAGCGCTGAAAAAATGCATACATGTCAAAGATATATTGATAAATGTAGAAGTTATGACACTCTTTGTAGACACAAAAGATTTTTTTTAAATATTATCTTTTTTATAAATAGCTCAAAAAATATATATAAAATAAATAATTAAATAAAATAATATGTTATTAGTATTAGTATTAGTATTAGTATTAGTATTAGTATTAGTATTAGTATTAGTATTAGTATTAGTATTAGTATTAGTATTAGTATTAGTATTAGTATTAGTATTAGTATTAGTATTAGTATTAGTATTAGTATTAGTATTAGTATTAGTATTAGTATTAGTATTAGTATTAGTATTAGTATTAGTATTAGTATTAGTATTAGTATTAGTATTAGTATTAGTATTAGTATTAGTATTAGTATTAGTATTAGTATTAGTATTAGTATTAGTATTAGTATTAGTATTAGTATTAGTATTAGTATTAGTATTAGTATTAGTATTAGTATTAGTATTAGTATTAGTATTAGTATTAGTATTAGTATTAGTATTAGTATTAGTATTAGTATTAGTATTAGTATTAGTATTAGTATTAGTATTAGTATTAGTATTAGTATTAGTATTAGTATTAGTATTAGTATTAGTATTAGTATTAGTATTAGTATTAGTATTAGTATTAGTATTAGTATTAGTATTAGTATTAGTATTAGTATTAGTATTAGTATTAGTATTAGTATTAGTATTAGTATTAGTATTAGTATTAGTATTAGTATTAGTATTAGTATTAGTATTAGTATTAGTATTAGTATTAGTATTAGTATTAGTATTAGTATTAGTATTAGTATTAGTATTAGTATTAGTATTAGTATTAGTATTAGTATTAGTATTAGTATTAGTATTAGTATTAGTATTAGTATTAGTATTAGTATTAGTATTAGTATTAGTATTAGTATTAGTATTAGTATTAGTATTAGTATTAGTATTAGTATTAGTATTAGTATTAGTATTAGTATTAGTATTAGTATTAGTATTAGTATTAGTATTAGTATTAGTATTAGTATTAGTATTAGTATTAGTATTAGTATTAGTATTAGTATTAGTATTAGTATTAGTATTAGTATTAGTATTAGTATTAGTATTAGTATTAGTATTAGTATTAGTATTAGTATTAGTATTAGTATTAGTATTAGTATTAGTATTAGTATTAGTATTAGTATTAGTATTAGTATTAGTATTAGTATTAGTATTAGTATTAGTATTAGTATTAGTATTAGTATTAGTATTAGTATTAGTATTAGTATTAGTATTAGTATTAGTATTAGTATTAGTATTAGTATTAGTATTAGTATTAGTATTAGTATTAGTATTAGTATTAGTATTAGTATTAGTATTAGTATTAGTATTAGTATTAGTATTAGTATTAGTATTAGTATTAGTATTAGTATTAGTATTAGTATTAGTATTAGTATTAGTATTAGTATTAGTATTAGTATTAGTATTAGTATTAGTATTAGTATTAGTATTAGTATTAGTATTAGTATTAGTATTAGTATTAGTATTAGTATTAGTATTAGTATTAGTATTAGTATTAGTATTAGTATTAGTATTAGTATTAGTATTAGTATTAGTATTAGTATTAGTATTAGTATTAGTATTAGTATTAGTATTAGTATTAGTATTAGTATTAGTATTAGTATTAGTATTAGTATTAGTATTAGTATTAGTATTAGTATTAGTATTAGTATTAGTATTAGTATTAGTATTAGTATTAGTATTAGTATTAGTATTAGTATTAGTATTAGTATTAGTATTAGTATTAGTATTAGTATTAGTATTAGTATTAGTATTAGTATTAGTATTAGTATTAGTATTAGTATTAGTATTAGTATTAGTATTAGTATTAGTATTAGTATTAGTATTAGTATTAGTATTAGTATTAGTATTAGTATTAGTATTAGTATTAGTATTAGTATTAGTATTAGTATTAGTATTAGTATTAGTATTAGTATTAGTATTAGTATTAGTATTAGTATTAGTATTAGTATTAGTATTAGTATTAGTATTAGTATTAGTATTAGTATTAGTATTAGTATTAGTATTAGTATTAGTATTAGTATTAGTATTAGTATTAGTATTAGTATTAGTGGAAGGTACGTAAATCTGTTTTCTATACAGCAGAATATTAAAATTTACAGAAATAAATAAATGCTACCCAACCTAATGTATATTTTACTTAAATAATTTTGTTTTCCTGTTTTTGAATTGCAAATGGAATAATTTTTGAATTACAAATGGAATAATTTTTGAATTTCAAATGGTGTCTTTTGGATTACTTATGGCGAGCTTTGAATTGCAAATGAAGAGTTTTGAATTTCAAATGGTGTCTTTTGAATTACTTATGGCGAGCTTTGAATTGCAAATGACGAGTTTTGAATTACAAATGAAGAGTTTTGAATTACAAATGAAGAGTTTTGAATTACAAATGACGACTTTTGAATTCCAAATGATGTCTTTTGAATTCCAAATGATGTCTTTTGAATTACAAATGACGACTTTTGTATTTCAAGTGTTGTCCTTTGAATTACAAAAACCAAGTTTTGAATTTCAATTGACATTTTTTAAATTTCAAATGGAATTTTTGAATTTCAATTGATTTTTTTTTTGAATTGCAAATCGAATTTTGAATTTCAACTGGTTTCTTTTGAATTTCAAGTGATGTCTTTTGAATTACAATTGAAAAAGGCGTAGAAATTTATATTGAAATTATTCTGTACTTTTGAAATAAATTCATTTTAAATGTTATTCAAATTATCTGAATCACCTAAATAAACAAAATTTTGTTTATATCACCACACATCAATATTAGTTATTTTTTATTGGTGTACCTAAAATGAGAAATGTCATTACAAGAGTACATTTTTTATAAATGTCAAAAATAAAAGTTCTTAAATTAGAGATCTGATCAAAGTAAAGAGAAAAATTGGCATATCTAATTTTTGGATTTTTGACTTAGACCATTCATTGGTCGAATAATTCATTGGTCGTATTATAGGACGTTTAGATTGATTTTTTTTTTGGGTTTTCAAAGTGACGGATAAAAACTAGGGATTATATTGAAGTATTACCATTGAAAATCAGACAATCGGATATATCTCAAAATAATCTCTGGGTCCTTGTCTAATTTTGGTTTTTTACAGAAATCAAAAATCTTTACTAAAGGGTGATTTTATTGTTATTATCTTTTTGGCAACACTGGTTTAAACAGCTGATGCACGTTTCGTGTTTTGTTTCACTGTCAAACATCTTCAGTTTGGTCTATAATTTATCCATGAATCGTCTTACAAACGAACATCGCTTGCAAATTATTGAATTTTATTATCAAAATGCGTGCTCGTTATGAAAGTTCATCGCGCGCTTCCATTTTATGGTCAGTTTAATCGACCCACTGAAGCGACTATTCGAGCTATTGTGGCTAAATTTCGCACCAAATTTACATTGTTGGACATTAAACCACCAACACGCTTACGTAGAGTGCGAACTGAAGAAAATATCGCAGCTGTAGCGGCCAGTGTTAATGATGACCATGAATTATAAATTCGTCGCCGTTCGCAGCAATTGGGCCTCTGTTACTCAAAAACGTGGAAATGCCAAAATTGGACTAAGCGGATGGACCATTTGAGGCTCAGTCAAGGTCAACATTTGCATGAAATAATCTTCAAACATTAAATTATATGGACCGTACTATCGATTCACATAAAGATTTCATGCATTTTTTCTGAATTTTATGTGTTTTTTTTTTTCAAAAACTTTCCTATAGCTTTTAAAAAATCACCCTTTAGAACAAAAGTTATTGAATTTTTCCGATAAATTTTGATTCTGAACCACTTCCGATATTCATCATTAGGTGTCATTTATTTTATATATTTATTTTTACTCTAAGACAAGAATCAAAATTTATATTGAGAGGTTCTATTAATTCAGAAAAAATGTGAACAAAAAAGCAACAGAAAAAAGTTACTCGGGAAAAATATTATTTTTAGTTTTTTTTTCAGAAGCGTTTAGCTCTTGATCTAGGAACGAAATACTTGCCAATCATCATTAAACAATCCAAACTTTATTTCCGTGGGGTGAGTGAAACCTACCGTTTAATTTTCAAGGAACGCGACCCAATCTAATATATATTTGTAGACTAAAGATTGAAACCTTTCAAATGATAACACCGAGATGGTTAATTTAAATCCTTTGCTAGCTTGCCAAATAAAACACTACTATTATAATTCGATTTGATGAATTTATAAATTGATTTTGATGAATTTATTTCACTCAAAAAAATTGTTTATTAGATGTCAGATTTGTGGCTATTTGAAAACATTTGGCGGCTAACATTTGCATATACCTTCCGCACCTGGAGCACCTGGAATACCTGGAAAACCTGGCCGACCGCTAAGCCCCTCAAGTCCTGGTGAACCAGGAGGTCCAGGCGGACCTCTCGGACCTGCCATTCCTGCAGGACCCGGTGCACCTCTAGGTCCTGCCAATGACCTAAATTGAAATCCAATAAAAATACATAAAATTCATTAAAACGGGTATAAATGGTAAAAAAGCGTGTCAGCCATTTTAATAAAAAATCCCCAATTTTGGAACACATTTTCCCCACTTTGGGAATTCGGGTATTTTTTGGTTACATTTTCCCCACTTTGGGAATTCGGATATTTTTTGGTTATTCCACATCACACCTCTGCAGTCCAATAAAAACATTTAAAAATGGTAAAAAAATCATGTCGACCTTTTTAATAAAAAATAAAAAAATTTTTGGTTACATTTTCCCCACTTTGGGAATTCGGATATTTTTTGGTTATTCCACATCACACCTCTGCAGTCCAATAAAAACATTTAAAAATGGTAAAAAAATCATGTCGACCTTTTTAATAAAAAATCCCCAATTTTGGAACACATTTTCCCCACTTTGGGAATTCGGGTTTTTTTGGGAAAAATGGGGAATCTAGTAATTTTTTCGTCCTTTTTATCATTTTTAATTATTTTTATTGGACCTCAATTCGTAAAATTATGAGAGGTGTGAACTGGAATGACCTAAAGTTGTATTTTTGCAAAAATTTAGTATACAAAATAAATTCTAACTTACCCTGATGCCAACGCCTTTTCCAAATCGTCAATTCGTTTCTCTAGGGCTGCAAATCTGCGGAAAATATTTGAATTTTATAAATTTCGCAATAATTCCAACGCCCCTACCTTTGTATGCTGTCATCGGCATTTTCCGCATAGACAAGCGAACAAATTGCAATGAATATCAACACTAGTTTCACTTTCATATTTTTACGAGTTTTCTGATCGCTGGTTGGCTAAAGACTGACTGAGGCGCCTTTAGTGTGTGACTGGATTTATAATGTTATCAGCAACACACTGATTAGTTTAAATTGGGATCGAGGAAATGCGAGATTGATTCACGATAATCTTAAATATTTTCCTAACAGAAGTGGCGATTTATGTGTTCTTAGAATTGTGAATTGTCGGGTCTAGGAGATCTTTGATAACCTTTGATCTTGAAAAGATGTAATCAGTAAGGCGGGAAAAGCAAATGATTAGCAATCCTCTGTCAAGGTGCAAGTCGTAAATATAGGATGGGTCCTATAATATTTTAAATTTGAACTAACGAATACTTTGATTTCGAAAGGTGGAATAAAATTAATTTTTATTTTCATATTCACTTGCAAAATGTTGACGAACAAAATTGGGAAATATTGAAAACTTACTTCCAAAGTAGTGAGTCTTCAAGGCAAACTGTAAGAGATTTACGTGGAAAATGTTCGTGTTTTCAGATGAAACTCATTTTCATCTCCGTGGCTACGTCAATAAGCAAAATTGCCGCATTTAGGCTTCAGAGAACCCACACGTGACTATTGAGAAGCCAATGCATCCAAAAAGAGTCACTCTTTGGTGTGGATTTTGGGCTGTACTGAAAAGTTGGTTTGATCGGCTGAGGTAATGCCGAGCCAGTCGTGGTAGTCATATGAATAACTAGCAGTACCCTCTGCTTCGCACGCGAAAAAGCCAGTTATTTGTTAATTTTATCCGTCTCTTTTTTTGATAGTATTTATTTAATTTTCTTTTGGTGGATATAGATAAATCTAAAATAGTAATTTGGAAACCTCCAATTAGATAGCACTCATATACGGTCAAAAGAATGGGCTTGTCGATTTGCACTATTTTTGCTGCACTCCCTTCGTTTGAACTCACTTCGTATTTTTATCATTTTCTACCCAGTTTAGAACAAAAAATTACAACCATTTATATCCTCATCTCATGTTTTTAGATTCAGCCAGCCACTTTATAACTTCTGGCACCTCTTGCCCAAAAAGTAGACATTTTGAAAAATCACTATAGGCAACATGTGTTTTTGCTTCCCCTAAAAATATGTACTTTATTTGGTAACACGTTTATTCCTTGTCGTCCCGTATCCTCCTTTTAAGTACACATTTTGAAATATCCATTTATGTTCAGCGTTTACGTAATTAAAGGACTGTACACCATTTTTATCCCTTTTCGTCCCGCGCACCCCTTAAAAGTACAAATTTCGAAAAATCGAATTTTACTGCGTTTCTATATGGTCAGCGAAATTTACACTAAATTTCACGATTCTAGCTGTAATACTTTAGTTGGTACCATTTTTATCCCTTTTTGCCCCGCTTGCCCCTTAAAAGTAGAAATTTCGAAAAATCCAATTTTACTTCGTTTTTATATGGTCAGAGGAATTTACATACCAAATTTCACGATCCTAGCTGTAATACTTTAGTTTTTCTCCCGCTCGTCCCTTAAAATACAAATTTCGAAAAATCCAATTTTACTTCGTTTCTATACTTTAGTTGGTACCATTTTTATCCCTTTTTGTCCCGCTCAAATTTTACTGCGCTTCTATATGGTCAGAGGAATTTACATACCAAATTTCACGATTCTAGCTGTAATACTTTAGTTGGTACCATTTTTATCCCGCTCGCCCCTTAAAAGTACACATTTCGAAAAATCCAATTTTAGTGCGCTTCTATATAGTCAGAGGAATTTACATACCAAATTTCACGATTCTAGCTGTAATACTTTAGTTGGTACCATTTTTATCCCTTTTTGTCCCGCTCGCCCCTTAAAAAGTACAAATTTCGAAAAATCCAATTTTAGTGCGCTTCTATATGGTCAGAGGAATTTACATACCAAATTTCATGTTTCTAGCTGTAATACTTTAGTTGGTACCATGTTTATCCCTTTTTGTCCCGCTCTTCTCTTAAAAGTACAAATTTCGAAAAAATCTAATTTTATTTCGTTTCTATATGGTCAGAGGAATTTACATACCAAATTTCACGTTTCTAGCTGTAATACTTTAGTTGGTACCATTTTTATCCCTTTTTGTCCCGCTCGGCCCTTAAAAGTAAAAATTTCGAAAAATCCCTATTTGTAGCTCGTCTGCATGGTCATTGCAAGGAACTCACCGAATTTCATGTTTATAGCTACTGTCGTTTAGTCAGGACGAAGGTTCGATGTTTATCCCTTTTTGGGCCATTTTATCCCCTAAAAGTACGAATTTCGTAAAACCCTTTCTTAGTCGACGTCTACGTCATATTTGGGAACTACCCTGAAAATTTCATGACCCTGGCTTCAGCCGTTTGGTCTGGGGGCTGGTCAATGATAAGTCAGTCAGTCAGTCACGCAACTCTTTTATATATATAGATATTGTGTTCCATTATTAAATGACAAAGTTCAACCTTTCCAATAAAACCAGATTTTGGAAAAATAATCAGTACTTTTTCATAGCCGATTCTAATTTAGAATTTTACACTATATTTAAATATATATATATTTAAATAATAAATATTTGAATATTTTCATTTTATGTTGCAGTGGAAGATAGACGTGGTTGTGGGCGGATCTAAACAAAACTTTTTATTAATCTAATCTGACAATATCAGAGCTATATACGATATATTGAAGACCTTGAACTTCAATTTTTTTTGCGATTTTTGAAATCTCACATAAAACCCATTTTATCCTGTAATCCATGTTGACCATATCCTATAATAAAATAAATATTTAAAGCTTAAGATATCAGCTCAACATTTGCTAAAAAATAAATAAGAGATGACTTGTAAGTTTTTTGTTTAATTAGTTAATTTCCAATAATCAATCATTATGGTCAATACAGCCAATCTGCAGTATTCTGTAAAGTATACTTTTAGGAATGGAATTTTTATTAAATTTCATAGGACATCCCTTGGTATATTCACATCCCTAAAGTATACTTTAAACAATTTTGCGAAAATACAATAACAGAGAACAATGAAGAGTAATTTTGTGTTGATGTTACGCCATTTCTACGTTTAAATCGATTCTAGAAGCTACAAGTAGATTTTTTAGGCCCCGATTAACTGGGACCCATGTATCTCCATATTTTTAAATACCAAGAGCATGGTCGTCCCCGAGATTATTGTTTTATACTAGAGAAAAGGACAAATTCCAGATAAATCACTATTTTCACTAATTCATTTTATGAATTAATGCTGTCGCTTTTGTAGCGAAGTTGATATCTTGACAGTTCCAAAATTGGGGATTGAAACAAATTATTAGTTCTGTTACTACATTTTTTATTCGACACACATGTATGAATGTATAATTTCAAACCACTTGTTGATATTTACATTCATACAACCTGTTAATATTCATTATGCCACATGGTGATATTTACTTTACTTGTTCAATATTGTAAGCTACTCGATTATTTCTATCTAAATTTGTGTATAAAAGGCAGAGCAGTTGCTCTGGAAAATCAATTCGAACAATAGAAGCGAGCGAGCATTTGTAGTTATAGACGACGGTGCCTTCTAAATAAAGAGTGAAAAGTATTTTATAAAACCTTCGAGCTGTTTCCCTTCATGAAACCATACAATCTAAGGAACATTATTAAATGGTCGACATGATTTTTTCTGTCATTTTTATCTATTTTGAGGAATTTTGTGTATTTTTATTGGACTTAAATTCGTAAAATAATGAGAGATGTGAACTCAATAACTCAGTCAATTACTAATGGATTTTTAAAAACAAATCGGCATTTAACTCCTTAATAAAAGAGTTATATCAATAAATTTACAAGTGGCGAGGTTACCAAACAAAATAATGTGCAAAAACATTGCCAAGGTTGAAAAATGTCTATTTTTTTTCTAAAATTGTGTTTGTTGGACAAAAGCGCACAGATTTCTTGAGTTTTCCTAAATAAGCTACATATCGATCGAAAGCTCCAGCTTTATTTCTACCACATCCGATGAGAAAGTGAAAATCAAATTAATTTAGGCTTTTAAGTTTGCAAAGGTACGAAAACCCGGTTTTTTACCCTACTCATGATTTTGGGGGTATCTGGGAAATTTCAAATACAGATTCTAGTTCTACTCGACAAATCTACCAAAAAGGTCCCTTTTTTTCGTTTTGGTTTTTTTCTTCCTTTACGTTATACACTTTTAATAACCTTCTTGAATTAATTTTGGCCAATAGGCCTCCCAAGTAGGTCCTCTCCAAAATTGCCAACTTTTTAATATGAAACAAGTAAGGAAAGGCTAAAGTCGGGCGAGGCCGACTCTATGATACACTCCACTTTCTATCCGATACAATTCAATTCGGTGAAAAAGTGAAAACGGGAAGGTTTTTTGTATCCTGTAAATGTATGTGTTTGACAAAAAATTTTAAATCGGAAAGGACATTTGTATGGGGGTACATTGAAACCTGGAACGAAATAGGTGAAATATAAAGTGTATAGTTTGGCCAAAATCGGTTAAACTTTTGGGAGCAACATTTATATTAGGGCTATATTTAAATCTGAACCGATCTTTCCCACTTTCACCATAGGTTTGTTTAGTTGGACTATAAGATGTTCTGCCAATTTTAAAGAAAATCGGGTACAATATGTGGTTTCTAGATCTGAACCGATCTAGCCTGCTTTAGCCACAGGTGCTTCTAGTTAGATTATAAGATGTTGTGCCAAATTTAAAGAAAATCGAGCACAATATGCATCTTTTAAAGCGGCAAAAGTCAAATCGGGAGCGACATTTGTATGGGGGCTATATCTAAATCTGAACTGATCTTACCCAATTTCAGCATAGGTGTTTCTAGTTGGATTATAAGATGTTGAGCCAAATTTAAAGAAAATCGAGTACAATGTGTGGCATTTAAAGCGGAAAAAGTCAAATCGGGAGCGACATTTATATGGGGGCTTTATCTAAATCTGAACCGATCTTACCCAATTTCAGCATAGGTGTTTCTAGTTGGATTATAAGATGTTGTGGCAATTTTAAAGAAAATCGAGTACAATATGTGGTTTCTAGAGCGGAAAATGTCAAATCGGGAGCGACATTTGTATGGGGGCTATATCTAAATCTGAGCCGATTTAACCTACTTTCACCGTAGATGTTCCTAGTTTAAATATAAGATATTTTGCCAAATCTGAAGACAATCTGATACAATATGTGGTTTCTAGAGCGGAAAAAGTAAAAGCGAGAGCGAAATTTGTTTGGGAGATATATATAAATCTGAACCGATCTGACCTATATTCACCATGGGTGTTTCTAGTGGAAATATAAGATGTTTTACCAAATCTGAAGACAATCTGATACAATATGTATGGGAGCTATATATAAATCTGGACCGATCTAACACATTTTTACCACAGGTGTTTCTAGTTGAAATATAAGATGTTTTGCCAGTTTTAAAGAAAATCTGTTGTAATATGTGGTATCTAGAGTGAAAAGAGTCAAATCGTGATTGAAATTCGTGTGGGGGCTATATCTAAATCTGAACCGATTTTCTGAAATTAAATAGCGTTCTTCCTTGTCCCGAAAAACTTCATTGTGCGAAGTTTCATTTAGTTATGTCTACAATTGCGACCTGTATCGTGATTACAAGAATAGATGAACAGACGGACGGACGGACATTGCTAAATCGACTCAAAAAATATATAATATAAAAATAATTATTTGCACAAATTCTCACATCTCAAAACACCGATCAGAAAATGTTTAGTATATTTTTTTAGCCTCATATGTTCTTACTCAGTAAGTATTACCACATTCTTGCGCTAAATAAAGAAATGGCAATCATTTGTTTAAGAAATCACAAATTTTTGAACATATTTTCCCCACCGTGGGAATTTTGTTGGATAAAAACGCAAAGACTAGTATGTCACTATTTTCTACATAATTCCAAAATTTCGTTACGATATCTGAATTTTTGTAGACACGGAAAATAAACCGATTTTTCGAAATTCGTAGTTTTTGGGGTCAAAATGGAAAAAAGGGGGGGATAAAAATAGTACCAACCAAATGTCATGAAATTCGGTGTATACATTCCTTTGACTACGTACACATGAAAAATAAAAGTTTTTTTTCCCAATGCGTACTTTCAAGGGATACAATGGGTACGGAGGGAATAGTGAAATTCGGTGTATACATTCCTCTGACTGCGTAGACACGGAAAATAGACGAATTTTTCGAAATTCGTACTTTCAAGGGATACAATGGTACAGAGGGATAAAAATAGTACTAACTATACTATATAGTATAGTAACAGCTAGAATGATGAAATTCGAATTGCGTAGAAAAGCAAAGGGGTAAAAATGGTACCAACCAAATGGGCGCAGCTGGAATAATTGAATTCGGTGTATACATTCCTCTGACTGCATAGACAAGCAAAATAAAAAGTTTTTTTCCAAATTCCTACTTTTTCTTCTACGGTAAAAATTGTTTGAATCATGAAGTTAGGTGATTTTTTAGGTGAAATAATTAAAATATTATATATTTATAAAATTACTTTTTCAATATTTCTATTTGTTTTGGTTTGGCTATATTAAAAAAATTATATTTTCCTGTAATATTACTGCACTTCTACGAAAACCGACAACCTCTGTGGAATGCAATCCATGGCGGAGGGTATATAAAGTTCGGTTTACAGACGGATTGAAGGACAGAGGGTCTTTAAATCATACTTCTCATTTATTTCGTTGTATTAAATAACTTATAATACCCATTTCCTCTGAGGCGTATTCAAAACGCCCGACCAGTCAAAATTTGTTGTCTAGTGTAATTATTACTAATTTCAATACAAATGCACCGTCTTCAAAAGTGGAATTTCTGGTACACCCAGTGACACACAGTAGACTTGATTATTTTTACTGCCTAAATGTATGCTTTAGTTTAATGTGACTTATTAGAGCTCAGTAGAGAAATTAATATGATCATTTAGTAAGACCCCAGTTATTTTCATACAAAAACAACAATAAAGTGAAAAAAGAGAAATAAAATGGATTTTTTGTTGGGAAAATGATTATTTTCATGTTCACAAAGGATACTATTGATCCGGCCTCGTAGTAAGTTAAATGGTCGGTCTTCATTGTCAATGCCCTATTAACATAGAACTACAAAAATAAACTCGAGAAGGATATTTATTTTTTTATTTTAAAAGCCATAGATCAATCCAAAAATCTCATAATAATTTTGTATTCCAATGAAGAAGTCAAATGCATATTTGGATCCTAACTTCTATATTTCTTCATATTTTTATACCCTCCACCTACAGGATAGCGGTATCAACGGAGACTCCATAAAGTATATATACTCTGGGTTGTGGTAAAATTCTAAGACGATCGAGCCATGTCCGTCTGTCTGTTGAAAGCACTCTAGCATCTAAACGTAAAGAAAAAATCTAAAAAATTAGAAAAAAATCCATAAAACTTAATAAATTTATAGGCTACCTAAAAGTCTTTATATATCCCCGATGGATAGTTCTTGATGGTATAATATATATCACAAGAATATAATTTTTATTTTAGTTCTTTGAGTACTTGAGAAAAAATCATATGAAAAATCGCCCAAAAATTTTAGTAATCATACACCACTTCGTGGGCTTGGGTATTATAAGTTCGTTTCGACCCAATTTTTAATGTAGCGCCCTTACAAATGGCCCTCATTTTTATTATTATCCCTCTAGGACCTACATCTTACATCGGAAGTTTTTCAAATTTCGCAGATTAAATTATATTTCAACTAAGAATACATAATACGAATGTCCATACTTTGGTATAACCCAAATGGGCCCCATTCTACTCTATTACAGTTCGAAAACCTACATCTTACATCGGATCTTGATCAACTTTTGCAGATCATGATATATTTCAACTAGGAATGAGAACTATATGTTTTGACACAGACCCAAAGTTTTGTTATAGGCCCCCTTCAAATGTCCCTCCGATTCAACCTATTACCGTTCTATAATTTTTATTTGTCATTGGATGTTGATCAATATTGCACACAAAGTATTCGAAAAAGCACACACAAATTTTAATTATTTTTAATATGAAGGCGACATGAAAAATCGCCAAAATAATTCAAAAAAAAAAATCATACGAAAAATCCCAAAAATTTTAGTAATTTTTAAAATGAAAAATCGTCCAAAAATATATCTCATCTGGGATATGTCCAAACCAGGCTATGCAGAGTAAATAGTTTCTGTATTGTATTATTATTTTGGTTCTGGGTGACTTTTCATAATGAAAAATTGCCCTAATACAAATATGAAATTTTGTCCAAAAATTATTTGAAAAATCACACAAAAGTTTTAGTAATTTCTAATATGAAGGCGACATGAAAAATCGCCAAAATAATTTAAAAAAAATCAATTAAAAATCGCTCAAAAATTTCAGTATTTTTTTTATAGGAAAAATCGTCATTTATTATCATTTGTATTATTATTATCATTTGGTTTTTTTGGTAACTTTTCATAATGAAAAAATCGCCCAAAAAAATTATGAAATATTGCCCACAAATTATTTGAAAAATCGTCCAAATTTTAGTCATTTTAGTGATATGAAGGCGACATGAAAAATCGCCAAAATAATTGGGAAAAAATCATATGAAAAAAGGCCAAAATTTAAATAATTTTTGATATGAAAAATCGCCCAAAAATACATCTCATCTGGGATATGTCCAAATCCGGCTACGCAGAGTAAATATGTTCTGTATTGTACTATTATTATTATTTGGTTTTTGGATGACTTTTCATAAGGAAAAATCGCCCAAATGACAAATATAATATTTCATATGTCCACATATTTTTGGGAGATACAAAAATCGCCCATTTTTGTATGAAAAATAGCCCAAAATTTTAGTAATTTTTAATATGAAAAATCGTCCAAAAATTTATCTCATCTGGGATATGTCCAAATCAGGCTACGCAGAGTAAAAATGAGTCAAGAAAATAAAAAATGACCCAAAAATAAATGCAAATACAACCAAAAGAAAAATCGCCATGAATAGTTGATAAAAATTCATATGAAAAATCGCCCAAAAATTTTAGTAATTTTTAGCATGAAGGCGACATGAAAAACGCCATAATAATTGAGAAAAAATCATATAAAAAATTGCCAAAATGTTAGTAATTTTTAATATGAAATCGTCCAAAAATATATCTCATCTGGGATGCAGAGTAAATTGTTTCTGTATTATATTATTATTTCTGGGTAACTTTACATAATGAAAAATCGTCCAAAAGACAAATTTAAAATATTCCCCACAAATTATTTGAAAAGGCGCCCAAAATTTTTAGTAATTTTTAATATGAAGGCGACATGAAAAATCGCCAAAATAATTAAAAAAATCAATTAAAAATCGCTCAAAAATTTTAGTATTTTTTTATATGAAAAATCGTCATTTATTATCATTTGTATTATTATTATCATTTGGTTTTTGTGTAACTTTTCATAATGAAAAAATCGCCCAAAAACAAATATGAAATATTGCCCTCAAATTATTTGAAAAATCGCCCAAAATTTTAGTCATTTTAGTGATATGAAGGCGACATGAAAAATCGCCAAAATAATTGGGAAATATCATATGAAAAAAAGCCAACATTTAAATAATTTTTGATAAGAAAAATCGCCCAAAAATACATCTCATCTGGGATATGTCCAAATCCGGCTACGCAGAGTAAATATTTTCTGTATTGTACTATTAATATTATTTGGTTTTTGGGTGACTTTTCATAAGGAAAAATCGCCCAAATGACAAATATGAAATATTGTCCACATATTTTTTGGAGATACAAAAATCACCTATTTTTGTATGAAAAATAGCCCAACATTTTTAGTGATTTTTAATATGAAGGCGACATTAAAAATCACCAAAATAATTGAGAAACAAAATAATATGAAAAATCGCCAAAAATTTTAGTAATTTTTAATATGAAAAATCGTCCAGAAATATATCTCATCTGGGATATGTCCAAATCAGGCTACGCAGAGTAAAAATGAGTCAAGAAAATAAAAAATGACCCAAAAATAAAAGCAAATACAACCAAAAGAAAAATCGCCATGAATAGTTGATAAGAATTCATAAGAAAAATCGACCAAAAATTTTAGTAATTTTTAGTATGAAATCGTCCAAAAATATATCTCATCTGGGATGCAGAGTAAATTGTTTCTGTATTATATTATTATTTGGTTTCTGGGTAACTTTACATAATGAAAAATCGTCCAAAAGACAAATTTAAAATATTCCCCACAAATTATTTGAAAAGGCGCCCAAAATTTTTAGTAATTTTTAATATGAAGGCGACATGAAAAATCGCCAAAATAATTAAAAAAATCAATTAAATATCGCTCAAAAATTTTAGTATTTTTTTATATGAAAAATCGTCATTTATTATCATTTGTATTATTATTATCATTTGGTTTTTGTGTAACTTTTCATAATGAAAAAATCGCCCAAAAACAAATATGAAATATTGCCCTCAAATTATTTGAAAAATCGCCCAAAATTTTAGTCATTTTAGTGATATGAAGGCGACATGAAAAATCGCCAAAATAATTGGGAAATATCATATGAAAAAAAGCCAACATTTAAATAATTTTTGATAAGAAAAATCGCCCAAAAATACATCTCATCTGGGATATGTCCAAATCCGGCTACGCAGAGTAAATATTTTCTGTATTGTACTATTAATATTATTTGGTTTTTGGGTGACTTTTCATAAGGAAAAATCGCCCAAATGACAAATATGAAATATTGTCCACATATTTTTTGGAGATACAAAAATCACCTATTTTTGTATGAAAAATAGCCCAACATTTTTAGTGATTTTTAATATGAAGGCGACATTAAAAATCACCAAAATAATTGAGAAACAAAATAATATGAAAAATCGCCAAAAATTTTAGTAATTTTTAATATGAAAAATCGTCCAGAAATATATCTCATCTGGGATATGTCCAAATCAGGCTACGCAGAGTTAAAATGAGTCAAGAAAATGAAAAATGACCCAAAAATAAATGCAAATACAACCAAAAGAAAAATCGCCATGAATAGTTGATAAGAATTCATATAAAAAATCGACCAAAAATTTTAGTAATTTTTAGTATGAAGGCGACATGAAAAACGCCATAATAATTGAGAAAAAATCATATAAAAAATCGCCAAAATGTTACTAATTTTTAATATGAAATCGTCCAAAAATATATCTCATCTGGGATGCAGAGTAAATTGTTTCTGTATTATATTATTATTTGGTTTCTGGGTAACTTTACATAATGAAAAATCGTCCAAAAGACAAATTTAAAATATTCCCCACAAATTATTTGCAAAGGCGCCCCAAAAATATGAAATATTGCCCACAAATTATTTGAAAAATCGCCCAAAAATTTTAGTCATTTTAGTGGCGACATAAAAAATCGCCAAAATTATTGGGAAAAAATCATAGGAAAAATCGCCAAAATTTAAATAATTTTTGATATGAAAAATCATCCAAAAATACATATCATCTGGGATATGTCCAAACGCAAAGTAAATATTTTCTGTATTTTACTATTATCATTATTTGGTTTTTGGGTGACTTTTCAGAAGGAAATATCGCCCAAATGACAAATATAAAATATTACCCACATATTTTGGGAGATAAAATATCGCCCATTTTTGTACGGAGTTTTCGGGTTAATTTTCATATTTTTTGCGCTATGTTTCCTAGCTCAAGAAAGTGTTTTTCTTAAACAGTTCATAAGTCCTGTTTACACATGATAATTTATTGTACTACTGGCAATCCGATTCTAGTTCGGCGAATGTCCAAAAGTGGGTCAAGAAAATGAAAAATGACCCAAAATGAAATTATGCCCAAAAATAAATGCAAAAACAACTAAATGATAAATCGCCAAAATACTTGAGAAAAAAATTAATATGAAAAATCGCCAAAAATTTTAGTAACTTTTAATATAAAAAAAGTCAAAATATGGGATATGTCCAAACTCTAACGAGAATAAAGATTTTATGTATTTTGTTATTATTATTATTTGGTTTCTGGGTGACTTTTCATAAAGAAAAATCGCCAAATGACAAATATAAAATATTACCCACATATTTTTGGGAGATAAAATATCGCCCATTTTTGTATGGAGTTTCGGGTTAATTTTCATATTTTTTGCGCTATGTTTACTAGCTCCTAGTTTTTCTTAAACAGTTCATAAGTCCTGTTTACACATGATAATTTATTGTACTACTGGCAATCCGATTCTAGTTCGGCGAATGTCCAAAATTGGGCCAAGAAAATGAAAAATGACCCAAAATGAAATAATGCCCAAAAATAAATGCAAAAAAAAACTAAATGAAAAATCGCCAAAATACTTGAGAAAAAATTAATATGAAAAATCGCCAAAAATTTTAGTAACTTTTAATATTAAAAATCGTCAACAAATATGGGATATGTCCAAACCCGGCTACGGAGAGTAAAGATTTTCTGTATTTTGTTATTATTATAATTTGTTTTCTGGGTGACTTTTCGTAAAGAAAAATCGCCCAAATGACAAATATGAAATTTTGCCCAAAAACTATGAATAAATATCCATTTTAATCCTTTAATATCCTTGTTGAGAATGTCTTTTATTGAATTTTCTCGAAAAAGTATAAAATTGACTCATAATGAGAGGAACTAGAGGGTTAAGATATTCCACAAAAATTATAGTCATAAACTTCCACAGTGTAGTTCTTGTAGTTGTTGAAAATGTCTTTTATTGTATTTTCTCGAAAAAAAGTATAAAATTGACTCATAATGAGAGGAGCTAGAGGTTTAAGATCTTCCACAAAAATTATCCTCATAAAATTCCACAATATAGTTCTGACAATAAGAATTCCCTCAGACATTAACTTACAACACATTTTTCGCTTAGCATAAATGAAAAAAATTAAAACTTTGACCCACTGTAAAAAGATAATCAGAACAGCTGGACTTTAAGTTTATTCCACAAAAATGATCTACTCAACATGTCATTTCAGAATTATAGGGTCGCTATTCTAATCCATTCAAAAAGTGAAATTAATTTTAATAATTTATTTTCAAGTTGTACAATAAATCCTATGGTGTAAACAGGACTATAAAAATATTTAATTAAATTTCGTACTTGTTGCACAGATAGACGAAAGAAAAGAAGAATATTTTGCAGCCGAGTGTAGCGAAAAAAATCAATTAATTTGTTTAGCAATCGATAGAAGATAACACAAACGTACAACAGATAACAGAGAGATGTGGCCAGATTGGAATTATTTTTCGAAAACAAAACAAACATGATGTCATTTCATATGATAATTTATTTTTAAACACTGAACTACTGCATAATAAAAAAAAACAATTAATCAACTGTGAGGAAATTTCCTCAATGGAAATTTTTGATAAGATTTCCGTACTTGGACTAGAGTAGCCCTTGCTTTGCACTTTCATTCCCCTCTGACCATTTGTAAACATTGAATATTTTCGATATCTCTTAACACTGCTGAGGCCTCTCAATGTAATGATCCGAAATTAGTTCAGTTTTAGGCCGTATTTTTCGGGTTTCAATTCGTCCTTTTTAAAATTTCTTATATCCGTCAGCAGCTGTTGCTGGAAGGGCGTTAATGTGTGCACAGAGCTGGGCTTTTGGGGTTTCACCATTAGATCGGCGGGCTGAGATGTGTCTGGTACCCGATCTTGGCTGTATTGCGTTGGAGCGACCATAGGTGTCGTTGTAGTTGTCGTGCCGCTGTTGTTGTTATTATTATTGATAGTGATCACTATCACCGAGGAGGAAGCGGGTACATTTAATTGCAAAGTTGAATTTCCTGTGGAAACCGTTTCATTGGCTGTCGGCATCGTTGAGTTTAACAGCTTTTGCTTGACATCTTCCAATTTGATATCACAATTGGCCAGAGCGTTTGAGGAGCCCGCCCCAGACTTCATGGCCTCGATAATGGTCTTCAAGGCTTCTTGTATTTCTTTGTCCGTTTTGGGTTTGCCCTTTGGGGAGGAGTCCAAAGGTTGCGATTTATTTTGTGGCTGCTTCTCCATGGCCTGGAGATGGTTTTTAAAATCTCCGTTAGCTTTGCCATTAGAGCTTTGACCATTTCTGTGCTGGTAATATGTGTCACTAGCTTTATGTTGGTGCTCCTCCATTTTAAAATCGCCGTTAGCTTTGCCGTTAGAGCTTTGGCCATTTTTCCTATGGTCGGATGTGTCGCTGAGAGCTTTTTCTTTTTGTTGCTCTTCGCTGGCCAACAGCTTTTCCAAACCGGCTGGTTTTAAACCTTGCGTTCCCAGTGGGGCCGGGTATTTCGCTCCACTGTTAAAGCTTCGCCACCGTACGAAAGCCTCATTCGCTAGGCTTGGTGTATGTGCTTGAGCTGGTTGGTTTGCGCCGATAAAATTTGGCGTTGTTGGCGTTGTCTTTGGAGCGCTGTCATTTGGTTTCCTATGTCTAACTGAGAAGGATCGTGTAAACTGTGCTGGATCCGCAGCGGGAGTTGGAAACTTCCTATTGGTTCGTGGCAATGTAGCGCAATCGGGATGCGCTATGATTTGAGTGGGCGCTTTGAGGACATCCTCTATTCGGGGACGTGAAGCAGATGTAGAGTCCATGGTCGGTATTATTTGGCTTCGAACCTAACTGCACAGCGCTGGCTGAGAATGTTGTAGGCACAGCGCGAAACTGAACTATGAAATATTGTTCACATTTTGATTTCATATTTACCTTGGCTAGCTATGAAATCACTTTGGCTAGGACCAATTTTCCAGTGCTAGGTTATTTTCTTTTCCATTTTAACTTTTCAAAGTTTTGAAGTGGTTTTTGGGATTCAAAGCTTTATTGCGTTTTATCGTAAATTAACTCTCACCTTCAACAAAATTTTGGCAAGATCTCTTTAGTCATTTTCTTTAACTCTGCCATTACATCCACTTCCGGTTAAGTGGTTAGCCAATCATTGGCCCTAAATTTATATATGTAATTGCTATCGCAAAAATGCCGACAAAATACTGAAAATGTTTCGAACATGCTTTTACTTTGTCCTACCTTATCTTATTAACGATAAGATGTCAAAAAAAATAAAAAAAAACAATTCGAATGATACCATTCGATGTTACTTTCTATTATATGAGTGTGTCGTTACATACATACATTCATTAAAAAAAATAAATCACACAGAGGTGACTTTTCTGAAAGGTTCAGGCTACAATTCTAGAGTTGTGGATCTAAAATAGAAAAATACTTACCATGGAAAGCTTGCAATAAATTGAAGACGAATTGAATTGAATCTCAATTGTTTCCATATTTGAGAACATGAACAAGACTAACATGATTACAAAAAATTCTAGAAATTCCCACAATTCCTAGAACGGGGAAAACAAATCCCAAAAATTTGTTTTTTCGAAAAGTGTCTGCAATTCCTTAATTTCGGTCGTGAATCAGTAAAAAAGGCGTTCAGTTCGGCCGGGCCGAACTTTATATACCCTCCACCATGGATTGCATTCCATAGAGGCTGTCGATTTTCGTAGAAGTGCAGTAATATTACAGGAAAATATATATTTTTAATATATCCAAACCAAAACAAATACAAATATTGAAAAAATAATTTTATAAATAAATATAATATTTTTATTATTTCAAACCACGCTTATAAGACAATGCTACCAATACCTTTACACTATATATATATATCGAAATAATACTTCAAGTTAATTAAAAAAATTAATATTCTTATTTATATATTTTCAAAAAAGCTTAAATACCATAAATATTGGTAGATAGTGGGTGCTACAGTTGGTACCATATGGTTTAAAGGACCAGAATGCTCCTGCATTCTGAACACTCGGAGACCCAGTTGGGTCCATTGTGCAATGGTTTGGTTTAAAGGACCCAGTTGGTACCATATACTGCATACATATGTATATTAAATAAACGGAAAATTTCCAACCAGTATAATAGTTTATAACAGTTGTGTAAATAGTTCAATTGACTGTTATAAGAGTTGCACACATCGCGAAATTGCAATAAACGGCAATTCAATAAATTGCAAACCAGTATAACACTTTGTATAACAGTTTATAACAGTTTCAATTGACTGTTATAAGAGTTGCACACATCGCAAAATTAAATAAACGACAATTAAATAAATTTCAAAGAAGTATAACACTTTGCATAAAAGTTTATTACAATTGTGTACAAGGCAAGTCTACAAATACCTTTACACTATATATAAAGGGTGTCCCAAGAAGAACGCAATTTTTAAATCTGGCAACATTCGAAGTGTCATTGTTTGACATTTGAACAATTGTTATTGTTTGTTAGTAGAAGGTACGAGGTTAGTAAAAATGGAGCGCTACACGAATGAACAACGCATTCTCATTGTGAAATTGTTTTACCAAAATGGTGAAAGTTTTGCGGCTATAGTTCGCAAATTGCGATCAATTTGGGGTCACAATAATGCTCCAAAACAGTCAACTGTAATGAGATTAATGGATAAATTTGCCGAAACTGGGTCTGTTAGTGATGTAAAGACAACAACGCGCCATCGACCAGGTCGATCGACCGAAAATGTCGCAGCTGTACGTGATGATGTCGCTCAAACTCCATCCACCTCAATTCGACACCGAGCTCAGCAAATTGGTGTCTCCAAATCCACTTTGCAGCGAATTTTGACGAAAGATTTGCATCTTCATGCATACAAAGTTCAATTGACTCAGGAACTGAAGCCAACTGACCATGGACAGCGAAGGGAGTTCGTTAATTGGGTATTGGAGAGACAACATGAAAATGCTGATTTTGCCGATAAAATCATCTTCAGTGACGAGGCCCATTTTCATCTTGATGGCTTCGTCAATAGGCAGAATTGTCGCATTTGGGGTGCGGAAAATCCTCGAGCGCAAACAGTCAATGGTGTTCGGTATCGTGAAATGATAACCAGTTTTTTCTTGCCTAGAATTGAAGAAATGAATGTGGAGGGCATGTGGTTCCAACAAGACGGCGCCACATGTCATACAGCCAGAGAAACAATTCAATTGCTGCATCAGTCATTTCCCGGTCGTGTTATTTCGCGTTTTGGAGATCAGAATTGGCCGCCTAGATCGTGCGATTTAACACCATTAGATTTTTTTCTTTGGGGTTTTTTGAAGTCGATGGTTTACGCGAATAAGCCGACGACGACTCAAGCCTTAAAAGACGAAATTGGACGCTGCATTAATGAAATACCGCAGCATTCATGCAAAACGGTCATTGAAAATTTCATTAAAAGATCGCGTGCATGCCAGCAAAGCCGCGGCGGCCATCTGCACGATATATTGTTCCATACATAACCTCATTCTGTCTACTTTACGATATAATAAAGTTTCACGATTTTTCTTAAATATCTGTGTTTTATTTAAAATTAAAAAATTGCGCTCTTCTTGGGACACCCTTTATATATATATATATTGAAATAATACTTCAAATCAATTCAAAAAATGAATATTCTTATTTTTTCCATTTAATATATATATATATATATCTGAACCGATCTGGCCCATTTTTATCAGAGTTGTTTCTAGTAAAAATAAAAATCTAGAAAATCGGGAAATATGTGGTGTCTATACCGGAAAGAGTCAAATCATAAGAGACATTTGTATGGGAGCTATATATATATATCTGAACCGATCTGGCCCATTTTTACCAGAGCTGTTTCTAGTGGAAATATAACTTGTTTTGCCAAATTTGAAGAAAATCTGTTAAAATATGTGGTTTTTAGAGCGGAAAGAGTCAAATGGAAAGAGACATTTGTATGGGAGCTATATATAAATCTGAACCGATGTGACCCACTTTCGCCATAGATATTTGTTGTTGAAATATGAGCTGGTTTGCCAAATCTTAAGCAAATCTGTTCAATTATGGTATTTCTAGAGCGGAAATAATCATTTCAGTGGCGAAATTGGAACTATATATATATATATATATATATATATATATATATATATATATATATCTGAACCGATCTGGCCCATTTTTACCAGAGTTGTTTCTAGTAAAAATAAAAAATCTAGAAAATCGGGTAAAATAGAGACCACATATACCGGAAAGAGTCAAATCTTAGGAGACATTTCTATTGGAGCTTTATATAAATCTGAACCGATCTGGCCTATTTTTACCAGAGCTATTTCTAGTTAAAATATATGACGTTTTGCTGAATTTGAAAGAAATCTGTTGAAATATGTGGTTTCTAGAGGGGAAAAAGTAAAATCGGAACCATAATTTGTATGGGAGCTATATATAAATCTGTACCGATTTGCTTCAGTTTAAATAGCGTTCATCCTTATCTCATAAAACTTCGTTGTGCAAAGTTTCATTTAGTTCTAACAACAATTGCGACCTTTGATTACAAGAATAGATGGACGGACGGACGGACCTCGCTAAATCGACTCAAAAAATTATTCTAAGTCGATCGGTATAATAAACGATGGGTCTGTCTCGCTTCCTTTTGGGTGTTACAAACAAATGCACAAAGACATAATACTCTCGTGGAGTGTATAAATACCCCCACTATCCACCAATATTCAAGGTTTAAGCTTTTTGGAAGATTGCTGCTTTATATTTATTGACTTGAAGTATTATTTCGAAATATATAGTCGTTTTCACTTGTGTCTTTTCAAATGTATATTATTGCAGAATTTTCAACATGAAATTGGTCATGTTCTTCTACTGGTAAATGATAAGTCTGAAACAGAAGTTATTGCTTAATCAAGCTTAATCAAGCCCAATCAAGACAACCAAGCCTACCCTACAAGTAAGATAAAATTAATTTATGTTTATTTTAGTATTTAATAATACAAAGACTGCAAATAGTTATCAGTGTTTTAATTTGTGTCCACAAATTAAATCGCCCATATGAAAATTTTTATTTTACGATTTTGAAATTTCCAAACAAATTTCTTGTATCATTCAATCGATGGCAATCGGTAGTTATAACGTAATAAATAACTTAAGCTTAATATATCAGCTCAACATTTGCAAAAAAATCTTGGGATATAAGTTTACCGTTTTTTGCTAATTAATAAATCATTCCAACAAACCCTGTTATATATATATATAAAAGAGTTGCGTTACTGACTGACTGACTGACTTATCATTGACCAGCCCCCAGACCAAACGGCTGAAGCCAGGGTCATGAAATTTTCAGGGTAGTTCCCAAATATGACGTAGACGTCGACTAAGAAAGGGTTTTACGAAATTCGTACTTTTAGGGATAAAATGGCCCAAAAAGGGATAAACATCGAACCTTTGTCCTGACTAAACGGCAGTAGCTATAAACATAAAATTCGGTGAGTTCCTTGCAATTACCATGCAGACGAGCTACAAATAGGGATTTTTCGAAATTTGTACTTTTAAGGGGCGAGCGGGACAAAAAGGGATAAAAATGGTACCAACTAAGGTATTACAGCTAGAATCGTGAATTTTGGTATGTAAAATCCTCTCACCATATAGAAACAAAGTAAAATTAGATTTTTTCGAACTTTATATTTTTAGAGGGCGAGCGGGACAAAAAGGGATAAAAATGGTACCAACTAATGTATTACAACTAGAATAGTGAAATTTGGTATGTAAATTCCTCTGACCATTAGAAACGAAGTAGAATTTGATTTTTTCGAAATTTGTACTTTTAGGTGGGTACGAGGAAAATAGGGATAAATGTTGTACCAATTTAAGTATTGCAGCTATAGTCGTATGTAAATTCCTCTGACAACGTAGACGTGCAAATCTAAATAAATTTTTCGAAATTTGTACTTATTATGGGTGTGCGAGACAAAAAGGAATACAAATTGTACCAACTAAATTATTGTAGTTAGAATCGTGAAATTCGGCGTCTAGATTTCTCCGACCATGTAGACGCGCAACATAAATGGATTTTTCGAAATTTGTACATTTAAGGGATGAGAGGGGCAAAAAGGGATAAACATGGTACCAACTAAAGTATTACAGCTAGAAACGTGAAATTTGGTATGTAAAATCCTCTAACCATGTAGAAGCGCAGTATAATTGGATTGTTCGAAATTTGTACTTTTTAGGGTGTAGGCGGGACAAAAAGGGTTCCAATTTAAGAATTGCAGCAATAGGCGGGAAATTTGGAGTGTAAACTGTGTGTAAAGCGAAATCTAAATTGATTTTTTTGAAATTTTCTTATAGGGGGTGAGCAACAAGGGACAAAAGTAGTACCAACTAAAGTATTGAGCTATAGTCGTGAAATGTGATGTGTAAGTTCCACTGACAACGAGAAGCGCAAATCTAAACGAATTTTTCTAATTTTGTACTTATAAACAATGAGCGGGATAAAAATAGTACCAACTAAAATATTTCAGCTATATTCGTGAAATTTTGTGTTTAAATTTCTCTGACAACGTAGACTTGCAACATAAATGGATTTCTCGAAATATGTACTTTTAAGTTACGAGCGGGACAAAAAGGGATAAAACTTTAGTATTACAGCTACAATCGTGAAATTTCGTGTGTAAATTCCTCTGACCATAAAGAAGCGCAGTAATTTAATTTTTAGAAATATGTAAAATAGTGCTTATCGACAAGCACATTCCTTTGACTGTATGTGAGTTTGTTGAGGAGGTTTTCAAATTACTATTTTAGATTTATTTATATCCACCATAATAAAATTAAATAAATACTATCCAAAAACAAAGACAGATAAAATTAACAAATAACTGGCTTTTTCGCGTGCGAAGCAGCGGGTACTGCTAGTATATATTATATGGCTTCAGCCAAGACAGCAACATTCTAAGGTGGACTTTTAGGAATATCTTTTTACCCACAATTTGTGCTAACATCCCTAAAGTATGCTTTACAAATTGTTTCCAAAATACAGCAAGACAGAGGAGAACTTAGAGTACTATAGCTTAGAAGGTTTTGACATTTCAGTAATTTAATCGATGTTTGCAGACATAAGCAAAATTTTCTTTTCGAAATGAATAAATATCACCTCAATAGCTTCTGTTTTCCATCAACTAAACGATATGCCAATACGAGACAGGGTCTCCGAGATACATTCCAATAAAATAATCATCTAATATGATAAGCTTTTCAATTATTTAAACATTTAATGAACTTTATATGCACTCACAGCTATATTTTTCCATCAAAATATTTTAGAATACTTGGGAATCGCATATTCTTAGCAGAATTTCATCAGAAAAGTAAAGATTGGATTTTTTTGCCACTAATAACACCGCACAAAAAAATTAAAGTTAAATTAAATTAAAGAGGAGAATAAATATAAATATAATATAATAAATATACTTTAAATTTAATTTTTCTATCGCTATTAGTTTAGCGTTAACAACCATTTCAAGTTCCACCAAAAAATGTAAAATATTAATAAACTAATTAAACTTGAACGTTTTAAGGGTGGAAACTTACAAAGGTTATTAATGCTAAGCTAATACCGATAGAAGCATGTCATTTGAAGTATATTTAAAAAATATTCTCCTCTTTAATTTGATGCCCATATTGACATTTGAAGTATATTTAAAAAATATTCTCCTCTTTAATCCTATATTGTGGTAATAGGATTAACACGGGAACCGTTAAAATTCGTGGAAGGAGACCCCCTAAGTAAAAATCCTTATATCTATCATATATATAACTCTGAGGGTGTATATAAGACAGTTTAATCGACTGAAGCTACTTACTTATCAGTTTCAATATATTTTAATCAACCATACAAATTTTGCTGTCATTTTGGATTTATTGTTCCACAAGAAAATATATGAAAATAATAAAACCTTTGCATTTAATTATTTTTGTTTAAAAACTTTATTTATAATACAATGTTATTTAAAATGGTACATGTTATTAATTGTTGTTTATTGTTTACAATTCAGTAAATTATTAAATAATAAAAATATCATTAAACATAATATAAAATAAACAAATGAACAATGTAAATATTTTCCTTTAAATTTAAAACAAAAATATCTCGATAATAATAGTAATATAATAATAATAATCATAATAATAATAATAGTTATAATAATGATAATAATTTACACTTATTAACAAAGTGGCCGAAAGCCGCGCGTGCGCAGAGCATTATAACTCAAAATCAATCGTATGTGTCGAACGTACGTTTAGCGGCCAGATTTAAAATCGTTTAAATATAGAATAGAAAACTATAAAGACCAGTACCTTCAAGGGGTTAAAGTTGACGAAAGAGTAGAGCCGAGCAGTAAACTTACGATTTATCAAATACATAAACAAAATATAATCATATCATATGGTTTGGGTTTGTTATTGTTGCCAGTTTGTTTTTGTTTTTACAAAAGAATCTACACAGTTTTAACGTATAATTATTTAAATTAAATTATTTAATTAGTTTGTGACTTAAATATCTATAAAACGATAAGTTAAACGAAGAAAGCTTGGTTTAGAACCAGTATTCACTAGAGCGTTTATCGGTAGAAAAAAAATTAAAAACCTAAACTCAAAACTCTTTTTGGATTCAAAATAGAAAAATAAAACAATAATAACATCAAATTAATTAAATTGTTGCCATCTTGCTCTCACAACGAAAAGTTTGAAATACTATTTTAACACTTTGAAATGGTATATGTGTTTGTAAATGTGTTCTCTTCCTCTCTGCCACTATTGACAAATACTAAAAGTGTAAAAGAGAAACAAAGTTTAACTAGAGAAGAAGAGCAGATTAAGCTGAGAGCAAGTTTAAATGCTCGTTTGTGCTTTAATTAGAATGTGCTTTATTTTTATTTAGAGTTACCAGATGTAAAGTAGATTCCCACAGTAGCGGGACTTAGGCAGAGTGAGAGAGAGAAAAAAATAGATTTGATTTTAGAAATCTGGATAGTATTATTAAGACAGCTGATTAAGTTCTATTAAGACCTAAAGCTCTCGTTTCATTCTAATGTTGAGCTTTAGTTTGGCTCCCAAGTAATGCCCCTTCTCCCCAACAACTTCCAGCAATCGAACACCAGTTTGAATATTCATCTCAATCCCTGTAACGTTATATATCCGAACATATATATAGCGCACAGCATGATGACTTCAGAAAATAAAAATGGACGAACGGTCAAAGACTAGTCTAAGTGTGTTAGCGTTTAAAGAAGATGATAATTTGTATTTGCAAATTCACTATTAATAAATTCTTCAAATATCATCTTAAAAGTAGAATTTTTCTTTAGTGGAAATCCGTAAGATCAAAGATCAACTTTGACTTGGAATAATGATTCAGGTGGGAAAGTCTAATATAAGAATAAAATAAATAACAAAGAAAACAAAAAATAAGAAAAATTTCTGTCATATTCCTTAAACAGTGAAATATTTAACGACATTGAAAGAATTGAAGAATAATTGAAAAATAAAGTCGATATAACTAAGAAAGCTCTCCTTGATACCAAATGGAAAAATCATAGCAAATTTATTGCTATGATGATTGCTTAAATATATCTAAAAGCTCCGAAAGCTCTTATAAATTACAGGTGTAACCATGACATCACCACAATTTAAAAAAACCCGTAGCAAAGTGAAGTGTTGATAATGGCTGTGCTTTATGTAAAAGCTTTGAAAGTTTTCTTAAATTGTGGACGCAACCGCGACCTGGATAAAATGCAAAAACCATAACAAAATAATGTGTTGGATTAAAAACATAATGTGAAAGCTTGCATAAATATTTCAAAAAGCTCCGAAAGCTCTCATAACTTAAAGGCGGTGCAATGAACTCACCACAATTTAAATCAAAATATTGATAACTACTTTGATTTATGTATCTGAAAGCTTCGAAAGCTCTCTTAAATTGTAAGCGTAACCATGGCATCAAGACCTTTGAAAATCTTAACAAAATAATATGTTGGCATTAGCTGTGAAAGCGTGCTTAAATATTTCAAAAAGCTCCGAAAGCACTCTCAAATTAAAGGCGGCGGAATGACATCACCACAATTAAAAAAAACACAGCAAAGTGATGTGTTGATAATTGTTTTAAATTATATATCTGAAAGCTTGAAAAGCTCTCTTAAATTGTGGACGCAACTTCGATAGAATTAAAAATCCATAACAAAATAATATGTTGATATTAGCTGTGAAAGCTTGGTTAAATATTTGAAAAATATTAAATTAAAGGCGCAACCATGACATCACCACAATTTAAAAACCATAGCAATGTTAAGTATTGACTTCTGCTTCGACTTATGTATCTGAAAGCTGTGAAAGCTGTCTTAAATTGTAGGCGTAACCATGGCAATAAGACCTTTGAAAAACCATAACAAAGTAATGTGTTGGCATTAGCTGTGAAAGCTTGTTTAAATATTTCAAAAAGCTGCCTTTATTTAAAGACGTAACCATGACATCTCCACAATTTAAAAACCAAAACAAAGTGAAGTGTTGACGATTGCTTTGATTTTATTAACTAAAAGCTTCAAAGGCTCTTTTAAATTGGAGGCATGGCATCAATACATTTGAAAACATAGCAAAGTAATGTGTTTTCATTAGCGTGCTTAAACATTTCAGAAAGCTCCGAAAGCTCTCTTTAATTATAGACATAACCATGGCATCACTACAATTTAAAAGCCATAGTAAAAAGTGCTGATTATTGCTTTGATTTATTTATCTGAAAGCTTCACAAACTCAGTTAAATTGCAGGCGTACACATAGCATCCATTACTTTGAAAAGCATAACGAAAAAGATGACATTAGCTTTGAAAGCTAGCTTAAATATTTTTAAAAGCTTCCACAGCTCAATATCAGAATAAGATGTTGGCAAATGCTTTTAAATCGTGATCAACGATTTTGATGAATTTGTAAAACGCGAGCTTTCGCGTTGCGTTATTTTCAATATATCTTGTTTTTTAACAACAACATAAAGCACAGAAAATAACGCGAGCTTTCGTGTTACGTTTTACAAAATCAGGGCGTAACAATATATGCAAAAGCTTCGAAAGCTCTCACACATTGAAGATTTTTTCTTCAAGATACATCAAATGCAAATTTCGCATTTTCACGTTTTTAACAAAAAAGCTTCTGCGAGGGAAAAGCTTCCTCCTTTTATTATTTTTTATTAATTAATCAAAGCTTTAAAACTTCTGTTGAAAAAATAGGTTTTGCTGCAGGAACATTACAATTAAATGTAGACAACATGTCTGTTCGTGCTGTGAATGTGTGAAAGCTCTCTGCAGATGGCGTTAACATCTCGCATACAAACGACAGAGAATTTTGGAAAAATTCTGTATAAAATTCTATTGTCTTTGGACAAAGAAGTCTGTTAACACGGTATAATGAAAGGTCACCACAGATGGCGCTAGCAAATCGTCGCACCCAAAGACCTAAAAGTATAAAGTATAAAGACTGAGCATGGTGTGAGAAAAAATTAAATGTACAAATCTTGCAAATGTTCACCATCTCACAATCTCACCATCTTTGTGGGCTGAATATTCCAATTTTCCAATAATACTATGAGGACATCTATTGAATATAATTTTTATTTTCCCATATGCTCAGTCTTTATGGTTCTAGGTCTTTGGACGTACCAAAGACATACAATCATAAAGACTGAGCATGGCATTAGAAAAAATTTAATTTCTTCTAATTTTCCAATCGATCGATTTGACGACATCAATTCCATATTTTTTAATTATTTCAGTTCCATTTGTTCAGTCTATATGGTTCTACACCTTTGGTTGCATATACTTGAGGCGTCTATATTAAATTGTATTGACATGGGTTTGTAGTGAGATAATAAAGTTTTTTTTTGGCATAGAAAGATTAGAGTAGTCCTAACATTATCCTCACGTGAGGAAAATGTCTTTCGTATGGTAAAGGCTAACATGTCTTAAACAGTGTTCGGTGAAAGATTGCAGTAAGTTGTAAGGGCTAACAGGCAGATGAGTAAAGAAAAAACCGGCGCTCAACGAGAACGTCAAAAAGTGACGGCACGGGAGAGCACAAGGAAATGTGGAGCAGTTTTAGACTCGAAATGAAAATTTATTTTTGAATCCAGCCAAAATAATACAAAAGATCGTCGGAGATGTAGCAAAAATCCATGAATTTGCAAACAAACGAGCGAGCTTTTTTTGGAAAGCTCCTACATATGAATATTGTCTCCCGTTATCCATATTGTAAACTTTCTTTCCTTGTTTCTTCTTTAGATTTGTTTGTAATTTTGAAAAGCTTGATATAGCTTTAAGCTAAATCTTACCCCTTCATTTTGTAAAACGAGAGCTTTCGCGTTATTTTCCACGCAAATATTTTTGAAAACAAAATGGACTGAGAATAACGTGAGCTTTCGCTTTGCGTTTTATAAAATGTGGGGGTGCACTGATTTTGACTTTTTAATCGGGCAAGCTTTAGAGAAAACTTTTTTGAATTTAGACCTGCCCTCTGAGAATCCTTTCCAGTTCTTAGTTTTAGTCCCTCTCAACTCTAACCTTGCATATTCCCCCCCCCTAATAAACATTCCAATTTGGCGACAACTCTTTCCTAAACATCTGGTAACTTTAATTTATCTGCATTCTAACATAAATATATCTCTTCTACGCTCTAAACATTCTACATGGTTGCAATTCGACTTGAAAGCTTTGTGTGTGTGTGTGTAATTTGTAAAGCTTTTCTATGATTTCTTTAATTCGTCCTTCTTGAAATTCCGTATAGCTGCCAACAGCTGATCTCGTGGATCTTCCGAGGCCGTGGGAGTCCGCACTGCGGTCACCGGCTTCAAAGATATGGCCATCATGGGTGGAGCGGGCGGTTTGGGTGGTAATGTTGAGACAACGGGAGCTGTTTTTGGTGTTTGAGGTTTTGGTTTTGGGGAGGGTGTGGGGGTGGCGGGGCTGGTGCTGTTGATGGCGACTGTAATCGATGTCGACTTTTGCAGATTTAAATGTAATTTGGCACTTGTGGGAGGCTTCATTTCGAATTTCGCCGTGGAGAATTTCAATTCACCATTTGCTAAAGCTTTGGGGGTGGTGGGTGTCTTTGCTGGTTGGGCCGAGCTTATGTTTATGGCTTTCTGTTGCTCCTGCTCTTCTTTGGCCAGCATTTTCTCCTTGAAGCCGGTGCGTCGCAAAGTATTTTGACCGAATGGCGCCGGTGGCTGCGCAACCTGCTCGCTCGTTACTACCATTGATTTCGTCTCTCTCTCCTCTCTCTTAGTGGAGGTGGAGCGCAACAGCTGTTGCCCGGGATTTACCGTTGTGGCTGTGCTGGTGAGAGTGGTTGAGAAGCGCTTATTGGTTCGGGGTAATGTCGACGTGTGTGTTGTATTCACTATGGTTTGGGTTTGCGGCTTGAGTACCGATTCGATGGTGGGACGTTGGACCGCTGGCTTAACATCGCCGTTCTGCACTACCTTAACCGGTGTTGGAGTAGTTTCCGTGCTTTCCACAATTACATCTTTGATGGGTTTTACCATGACCGGCACTTTGTATTCCTTCTCGGGTATGCCCATGCGCTGTATGGTGGCTGGCTTGGGAGCCACGGGAGGCAGCAATTTCGCTTGATTGCTTTCATTTTGTTCCTTGAAGTTGGCCGGTGTGGACATGCGATAGCTGCGCGGCACCGACTTGTTATCATTCGTTTTGCCACCAAATATATAGTCACCTTCGTTCTTGATGGCCACCTGAACCTTGGGTCTCTCGTTCCAGGTGGAGAAGTTAATGCTGGGCGGTCCCGAGTAACGATAAACTTTGGGCAACTCCTTGGGTTTCTCCTCTATCTTTTCTGCACTGTTATCGGCCGATCTTTCGTTGACCTCCTCGTCGTTTGGTCGTTTAGCCGGCTCTTTGTTAATCTCTTCAACTAGTTGTGCCCTACTCTCCCAAATCTTTTGAACATTTTCTTTGGGTTGCTCTTTCGTCTCCTCTGCCATTTGAGGTTTCTCCGCGGTTTTGCTCTTCAACTCCAGGCTGGCGAACTTCACCTCGTCGGAGGGCCTTCTGGTGCTCACCTCTATGGACTTCTCCTCTTCTTCGCCCGCACTGTTGGCCAAACTATTCTTGCGTGAATTCAGAATGGTCTTCATGACCTCCAAACTCTGCAGAGACGGGGTATCGCCAATGCTTAGCTCACTCGAGGAACGTCGGCGATTCAGGTTACCCGCCGCCTGATCCAGAGAAAGTTGCGATGATGTGCGCTTGCTGAGCGGGGCGGAGGCCGAGGAGCTTTCCGTTGCTATGGCTGTGGTATGGAAAGAGTCTGATCTGGTCACGGAACGTCGCTGCTTCATGCTCGTAACACTGTTGCGTTTACGATACAATTTCTCCTCGTCTGGCGTAGTCGTGGGCGAGTCCTGGGGTGTAGGTGCCTTAACCGCTTCCGTTTGTGCCTTTTCGCTTTGGACTTCTTTGGGTTTGGTTAGAGTCGTGCGCGCGACAGAGTTTATGGTGAAATTTGTCAGAGTATTCGGTTTGGCCGATTCGATTTCTGTGGTTTCAGTGGATTTCTTGATCAGCGTATCCAAACCCTTCTCCTGGATAATTGTGGACAGCTCGTCCACTATGTTTTCCAAAGGCGTGGCTGGGGTGGTGGTTGCTTTCTCAGTTTTTTTAGCTTTGCTTGCCTCCTCCTGCTTGAGCGCTTCGAAGTTCAGTATGGGTCTTTCCATAATCTTTGGTGTGATGGGGTTTTCTTGCTCTTGCTTCTCCGGGCCGAAACCCTCGGCAAACTTGTTGTCCGCAAAGTTCGGTGGCGGGGATATGGGTATGGCGAAATTCCACGAAGATGTCTCCGATGGCGTGGCAGAACAGCCAACTTGTGTCAAGGCCAAGGGAGTGCTTAGTTCACTGTCGGTTTCCTCCGGGCCATCGTTCATTATGGTCAGCTCTTCCAGAGTTTTGGTTTCATTCAAAGGCTTAACCAAGGTTTTGCCCAATTTGAAATTGTAGACTTTGACCATGTCATCGTCATCCGAAGAAGATTCAAAATTCGATTTAACATCCAGCGTGGATACTTCCGAGGGCAGACTGTCGGGAATGGGTGAAGGTACTGGCTCGCCTATGCCCGAGTCTGCCTGTTTGGAGACATTGTCATCATCCACAGGTCGCTTCATGTGTTCAATTTGTGTTTCATAGCAGACATCCATGTCCGGCGGCTCGCAGGACAGTGAACGCGGTTCGGGCGTGGGTGTGCGGTTCAGCAGGACCTTGGAGACATTGTGGCCAACTTTGACTTTAGTCGTGTCCGTTTCCAAATTCTTTAAATCTGCCGGCAAATTGGTGACATTCAGCATAGTGGTCGTTGTGATGCGTGGTTGGGGCGTAGGCACATCGGGTATAGTGGCCGCCGTTTCCGCCTCTTCTCTTGGTAGTTCCCTTTCCACAGGTTTTGGTGCTGGCAGCTCACAAAAATCTTGCAGCGGTGCAGTCAAGGCCACCGGGGTCGAGGGAGCCGACGACAGATTGGTCGAGGCAATCGATTCGCTGTCCTCGCTGTACATCGAACCTCGGGGCGGCGGTGCTGGTGGAGCCACTGTCTTCTTTTTGACGGGCACGATTCGCTTACGCGGGGAAGGTTCCGGGAATTGATTGTTGTCTCCATCCAGGGGCGATGGAGAGGGTGATGACGCCAGATTTTCCACACTATCGGCGCTGTGTAAATTCAAAGCATTCTTTTTCTGGACCTGGGCATACAGTACGGTGTCTTCGGTATAACCATTCGAAACATTCTCATGTATGTCCTCCAAATGACCATTGCAATCGTTGCCATTGATATCACTGTGCAAGAGAGTGGACGAAGACAAGTTGGGCGTGGACACAGCAAAGTCTTTGGTGCTAGCCAAAGGGCTCTCCAACTGTTTGGGTGGCTGCGTTCCATTCTCCATGATCAGCGCACTCTTTTCCGGTATGGCTGTCTGACTTGGTGGTCTGGGGGCGGCTCGTTTTTTGCGCGGCGGCGCTGCCATTTTCGGCTGTGACGATGGCGGCAACCGCGGTGTGCGTGTGTAGTGGATGCCCGAGGAATCCATGGAGTTCAGGGAATTGCTAGAGCTATAGGGACTAGTGGTTTTCGTTGTATGCTTGGAATTGCGACTGCTGAATTCCGATGAAGTCAACGACTCGCGAATGATGGAAGTGCGATGTAGTTTCATGATCTCAACGGCATTGAAGTTATCGTATGACTCAGATTTGTGACATAAACGTATTTCGGAGAGGCCTACAGAGCCGATGGTTAAATCACAACTGTAGACTTGACTAGAATCAACTGAAAGGGGTGAGAAGAAACGGAATAATTGGAATTAGTATTTTGTAATATTTAGATTCACGGGAATCTATTCCTAGAGAAGAGTGAGAAAAGGTAAATTGTAAATGAGGAAGGAAAATTTGATGTTGAAAATTTGATTATTGAATTTTAATTTTTGAATATTTGATTTTTAGAATGTTTGCTTCTGAATTACTGAATTTTTTAATGTTTGCTTCTTTGAATTTTTAAATTTTTAAATCTTCAAATTATTAATTTTTAAATTTTTTTTAATTTTGAAAGTTTTTAAATTTTTAAAGTTTTTATATTTTTATATTTTTATATTTTTATATTTTTATATTTTTATATTTTTATATTTTTATATTTTTATATTTTTATATTTTTATATTTTTATATTTTTATATTTTTATATTTTTATATTTTTATATTTTTATATTTTTATATTTTTATATTTTTATATTTTTATATTTTTATATTTTTATATTTTTATATTTTTATATTTTTATATTTTTATATTTTTATATTTTTATATTTTTATATTTTTATATTTTTATATTTTTATATTTTTATATTTTTATATTTTTATATTTTTATATTTTTATATTTTTATATTTTTATATTTTTATATTTTTATATTTTTATATTTTTATATTTTTATATTTTTATATTTTTATATTTTTATATTTTTATATTTTTATATTTTTATATTTTTATATTTTTATATTTTTATATTTTTATATTTTTATATTTTTATATTTTTATATTTTTATATTTTTATATTTTTATATTTTTATATTTTTATATTTTTATATTTTTATATTTTTATATTTTTATATTTTTATATTTTTATATTTTTATATTTTTATATTTTTATATTTTTATATTTTTATATTTTTATATTTTTATATTTTTATATTTTTATATTTTTATATTTTTATATTTTTATATTTTTATATTTTTATATTTTTATATTTTTATATTTTTATATTTTTATATTTTTATATTTTTATATTTTTATATTTTTATGTTTTTATATATTTATATTTTTAAATTTGAATATTTGAAAATTTGTATATTTGTATATTTGAATATTTGAATATTTGAAAATTTGAAAATTTGAAAATTTGAAAATTTGAAAATTTGTATATTTGTATATTTGAATATTTGAATATTTGAATATTTGAATATTTGAATATTTGAATATTTGAATATTTGAATATTTGAATATTTGAATATTTGAATATTTGAATATTTGAATATTTGAATATTTGAATATTTGAATATTTGAATATTTGAATATTTGAATATTTGAATATTTGAATATTTGAATATTTGAATATTTGAATATTTGAATATTTGAATATTTGAACATTTGAATATTTGAATATTTGAATATTTGAATATTTGAATATTTGAATATTTGAATATTTGAATATTTGAATATTTGAATATTTGAATATTTGAATATTTGAATATTTGAATATTTGAATATTTGAATATTTGAATATTTGAATATTTGAATATTTGAATATTTGAATATTTGAATATTTGAATATTTGAATATTTGAATATTTGAATATTTGAATATTTGAATATTTGAATATTTGAATATTTGAATATTTGAATATTTGAATATTTGAATATTTGAATATTTGAATATTTGAATATTTGAATATTTGAATATTTGAATATTTGAATATTTGAATATTTGAATATTTGAATATTTGAATATTTGAATATTTGAATATTTGAATATTTGAATATTTGAATATTTGAATATTTGAATATTTGAATATTTGAATATTTGAATATTTGAATATTTGAATATTTGAATATTTGAATATTTGAATATTTGAATATTTGAATATTTGAATATTTGAATATTTGAATATTTGAATATTTGAATATTTGAATATTTGAATATTTGAATATTTGAATATTTGAATATTTGAATATTTGAATATTTGAATATTTGAATATTTGAATATTTGAATATTTGAATATTTGAATATTTGAATATTTGAATATTTGAATATTTGAATATTTGAATATTTGAATATTTGAATATTTGAATATTTGAATATTTGAATATTTGAATATTTGAATATTTGAATATTTGAATATTTGAATATTTGAATATTTGAATATTTGAATATTTGAATATTTGAATATTTGAATATTTGAATATTTGAATATTTGAATATTTGAATATTTGAATATTTGAATATTTGAATATTTGAATATTTGAATATTTGAATATTTGAATATTTGAATATTTGAATATTTGAATATTTGAATATTTGAATATTTGAATATTTGAATATTTGAATATTTGAATATTTGAATATTTGAATATTTGAATATTTGAATATTTGAATATTTGAATATTTGAATATTTGAATATTTGAATATTTGAATATTTGAATATTTGAATATTTGAATATTTGAATATTTGAATATTTGAATATTTGAATATTTGAATATTTGAATATTTGAATATTTGAATATTTGAATATTTGAATATTTGAATATTTGAATATTTGAATATTTGAATATTTGAATATTTGAATATTTGAATATTTGAATATTTGAATATTTGAATATTTGAATATTTGAATATTTGAATATTTGAATATTTGAATATTTGAATATTTGAATATTTGAATATTTGAATATTTGAATATTTGAATATTTGAATATTTGAATATTTGAATATTTGAATATTTGAATATTTGAATATTTGAATATTTGAATATTTGAATATTTGAATATTTGAATATTTGAATATTTGAATATTTGAATATTTGAATATTTGAATATTTGAATATTTGAATATTTGAATATTTGAATATTTGAATATTTGAATATTTGAATATTTGAATATTTGAATATTTGAATATTTGAATATTTGAATATTTGAATATTTGAATATTTGAATATTTGAATATTTGAATATTTGAATATTTGAATATTTGAATATTTGAATATTTGAATATTTGAATATTTGAATATTTGAATATTTGAATATTTGAATATTTGAATATTTGAATATTTGAATATTTGAATATTTGAATATTTGAATATTTGAATATTTGAATATTTGAATATTTGAATATTTGAATATTTGAATATTTGAATATTTGAATATTTGAATATTTGAATATTTGAATATTTGAATATTTGAATATTTGAATATTTGAATATTTGAATATTTGAATATTTGAATATTTGAATATTTGAATATTTGAATATTTGAATATTTGAATATTTGAATATTTGAATATTTGAATATTTGAATATTTGAATATTTGAATATTTGAATATTTGAATATTTGAATATTTGAATATTTGAATATTTGAATATTTGAATATTTGAATATTTGAATATTTGAATATTTGAATATTTGAATATTTGAATATTTGAATATTTGAATATTTGAATATTTGAATATTTGAATATTTGAATATTTGAATATTTGAATATTTGAATATTTGAATATTTGAATATTTGAATATTTGAATATTTGAATATTTGAATATTTGAATATTTGAATATTTGAATATTTGAATATTTGAATATTTGAATATTTGAATATTTGAATATTTGAATATTTGAATATTTGAATATTTGAATATTTGAATATTTGAATATTTGAATATTTGAATATTTGAATATTTGAATATTTGAATATTTGAATATTTGAATATTTGAATATTTGAATATTTGAATATTTGAATATTTGAATATTTGAATATTTGAATATTTGAATATTTGAATATTTGAATATTTGAATATTTGAATATTAGAATTTTTGATTTTTTTTTTGAATATTTGTAGCTTTGATTTTTGGAATCTTTGTTTCTTTGAATCTTGGAAAGTTGGTATCTAGAGTCTTTGTTTCGTCGAAGCTTGAATATTTGATTCATGGAATCTTAGACTATTTGAATATTGAAGTCCTTGGTTCTTGGAATCTCACCTGGATTTCTAAACTCATATTTATCGGCGTCCAACAACTTGTTGTCGCACACCAACTCCAGCAGTTTGCTCAGCGGCACCCGGGCGCCCAAGCGCGACACATACAGCTGATCTTTGGGCAGTAGAACTGTTATACGAAATGTCTGCTCAAAGGGAGCATTTGTGGTGGCAGCCGGCAAAGGTGTTATACGATTATATTCCAGTTGACTAGTTTCATTGATATTTGTGGAAGATATGGATAGATTTGTGCTAGATTTCGATAGTTTGCCATTGGGCACATTTTTATCTAAAAGAAAGGAATTGAAGAAAATTTAAATAATGGGCGTATATTTGTAATAACAGAGACCAACCTTTATTTTTGCGTCCCAACCATCGGTTGAGTGTAGAGAATCCCGATTTGCTCATTGTGTTGCGGTTTTCTGTGGCGGCTCGTATAAAATTTTTCTTTGTGCTTTCCTCGACTTCTTCGGTAATGAGGGCAATTCTTGGAGGAGTTTTCGAATATATCAACTCTCTTAGACTGGCTTCATCATGTTGTGGCTTTCTGGCTTCTTGTATTTATTTCGAAAAAAAGAAAAGAAAATTGTGCGTTTCCGTGTTTATCGCGCTTAGCTTCAGCTACCTTCTTTCGTTTCAATCGTTCAACTCAACTAAATAAATTTTGCAGTTCTCTGTAAAGATAAGAATGGCCAGGAGAAAAAAAATTAAAAAAAAAATAATAATAATCATATTGCCACTGATTAAAAATAAAATCTTATCTTTAGAATCGAGGCTATACAGGTAAATATAAAGACTAAAGCACAGCAGATATTTTGAACGGCGGTTCTTGTGGTTTCATTTGCTTTGGCTGGTGAGTGCCAGCGTCTGTGTTATCTTTGAAAGAATTTTTGCGTTTTTTTATTTAAAGCAACGCCAGGGTTTTTTGCTCAGCGATTAATCGTTTGAAATTTATGGAAGGCGAGGATAAATGAATCAGCTTTATACTTAGCATGGGCATCGATATTTTTAGTGGTGGGATTATATTCAATATAGGGTGCGATAAAACGGGGTGGAGGGTTCACTTTTTTCAAAGCACTTAGATAAAATAGTAGTAAGTGTGGGTCTACTGGTCAGCAAAAAAATTCCCACCTTGAAGATGAACGGAGAAACCAACTTGGGTCAGAATATATGTCTTCACTTTAAACATCGTCGCACAGTGGGCCACAAACAGATTAATAACACACAAACTTTTAAAGAAGATATATAGAAGCAAAATCGTCTTGAGCCAGGAGAATATCCCAAATGAAATATTGATTACAGACCAAAATAAAACAAACGAAAAAACTAGAAGATTCCAATAATGACGGGAAGGTTTGGTAATTTCAATACATATTTTTCTAATTTTTCATACATTGAGATAAAATTTGAAAAAAAAAAAATAAATATATTTACAACACAAAAAATGGCAAGGCTTGACCAACGGTTTTTGAAAGAATGGACCAAAAATATTCTTTCTGCTGCCGTTTGGTAGGTACCAATTTTTCAGAAAAGCACAATTTTGGAAAAATATTTTATTTCGGGCATCTACACAGTCAGAGTAATGTTTACGCCGAATTTTTATGCTGCGCACCTACACAGCCAGAAAAATGTTTAGTACCATTTCGTCCCATTCCCTTTTCATCCCATTTTCATCCTAAAAGTATAATAATGAAAAAATATTTTATTTTCGCATCTACACTGTCAGAGGAATGTTTACACCAAAATTCGAGATTCTAGCTGCATTAGTTTGGTTAGTACCATTTTCATCCCCTTTCGTCCCCTTTTTCTAAAATGAACTATTTTGTAAAAAATCTTTTATGCTGCGCATCTACATAGATAGAGGAATGTTTACGCCGAATTTCATGATTCTAGCTGCAGCCGTTTGGCAGGTACCATTTTTATCCCTTTTCGTCCCATTTTTTCTAAAATGAACAATATTGCAGAAAATATTTTATACAGCGCATCTATTCAGTCAGAGGAATGTTTATATCTAATTTCATGATTCTAGCTGCAGTCGTTTGGTTGGTACTATTTCAATCCCCCTTTCGTCCCCTTTTTCTATAATGAACTATTTTGTAAAAAATCTTTTATGCTGCGCATCTACATAGATAGAGGAATGTTTACATCGAATTTCGTGATTCTAGCTGCATTAGTTTGGTTAGTACCATTTCCATCCCCTTTCGTCCCATTTTTCTAAAATGAAAATTTTTGGAAAAATGTTTTATGCTGCACATCTACATAGACAGAGGAATGTTTACACCAAATTTCGAGATTCTGGCTGCATTTGTTTGGTTAGTACCATTTTTATCCCCTTTCGTCCCCTTTTTCTAAAATGAAAAATTTTGTAAAAAATTTTTTATGCTGCGCATCTACATAGTCAGAGGAATATTTACACCGAATTTCATGATTCTAGTTGCAGCCGTTTGGCAGGTACCATTTTTATCCCCTTTCGTCCCATTTGTCTAAAATGAAAAATTTTGGAAAAAATCTTTTATGCTGCGCATCTACATAGATAGAGGGATGTTTACACCAAATTTCGAGATTCTAGCTGCAGCCGTTTGGTTGGTACCATTTTTATCCCCTTTCGTCCCATTTTTTTAAAGAACAATTTTGCAGAAAATATTTTATACAGCGCATCTATTCAGTCAGAGGAATGTTTATATCTAATTTCATGATTCTAGCTGCAGTCGTTTTGCAGGTACCATTTTTATCCCTTTTCGTCCCATTTTTTCTAAAATGAACTATTTTGCAGAAAATAATTTATGCTGCGCATCTACATAGTCAGAGGAATATTTACACCGAATTTCATGATTCTAGCTGCAGCCGTTTGGTTGGTACCATTTTTATCCCCTTTCGTCTAAAATGAAAAATTTTGGAAAAAATCGTTTATGCTGCACATCTACATAGACAGAGGAATGTTTACACCGAATTTCGTGATTCTAGCTACATTTGTTTGGTTAGTACCATTTGAATCCCTTTTCGCCCCATTTATATTATGAAACTACAATTTTGAAAACAATTCTTAATATTTCGTGATTTGTATCCCTTTTTCCCAAGTTTCACCCTACAAGTACGAATATCTCTTTGGTTGGTACCATTTTTATCCCCTTTTTCCAAAATCTACAATTTTGGATTTTTTTTTTATTTATTTAATTCATGATTCTAGTTGTAGCCGTTTGGCTAGTACCAATATTATCCCCTTTCGTCCCATTTTTATCCCAGATACACAATTTTGAAAAAAAAATCTTCAATGATCGCATTTACACAGTCAGAGGAATGTTTACACCGAATTTCATGATTTCAACTTCGGCCGTTTGCTTAGTACCATTTTTGTCCCCTTTCGGCCGATTTTCACGCTAAATGTGCAAATTTCTAAAAATTCCTTTATGTTTATGTGGTCCGAAGAATATATTCAACGAATTTTATTATTTCAACTTCAGTCAGAGCGGCGTTTTCATTATTCTAACTGCACCCGTTTGTTTGGTACCAATTTTATACCCCTTTCGTCCCATTTTTCAACTAAAGGTACAAATTTCGAAAAAATACTTATGTCCGCCTCTACGCAATTCAAGGAATGTTTATTATGATTCTGGCTGCTGCAGTTTGGATGGTACCATTTTTATCCCCATTTCCCCAGTATCACCTTAAAAGTACGAATATCGAAATATCCTTTGTTTTTCGCGTCTACACAGTCAGAGCAATGTATTCATTATTCTAACTGCATCCTTTTGATTGGTACCAATTTTATCCCCATTCGACCGGTTTCCCCTTAAATGTACAAATTTCGTACAATTCCTTTATGTTGCGCGTCTACATGGTCAGAAGAATGTATTCGTCGAATATCATGATTTCAGCATCAGCCGTTTGGTTGGTACCATATTTATCCCTCTTTTCCCATTTTACCCCATGAACGTACGAATATCGAAATATCTCTTATTTATCGCAATTACGTAGTCGGAGCGACGTACATATTCTTTATTCTAAACGCATCCGTTTAATTGGTACTATTTTTATCCCCTTTTGCCCGTGTTTCCCCCTTCCCTATTCTTCTGACTACAATGACGAATTTCATGATTTCAATTTCATGATTTCAACTTCTGGTTGGTACCATATTTATCCCTCTTCTTCCTATTTTACCCCCTGAAAGCAGGAGTTCCGAAAAATCACTTTATTTTAATTTCCTACACATGTAGAGTACATGTTGAATTTCAGCTGTTTCAGTGGTCGTTCTATTGTCCCCCTTTTTTGGATTTCAGGTCGATATTTCAAGGTATTACAAACGGAATAATAAAGTCAGCACCCTCTCATCTTATGTTGTAGGGTGCAAAAAAGATTCGGCCAACGAATTCTGGCAGATTGGGCAACACTATGCATGTATGGAATAGAGAAATGAATATTATTTATTATAACAGAAAAATATTTTTCACTACAACTTTCTAAATAGCGGCGAAACTATAGCTCAGTTTGAAAAATGGTAGTAGTAATATTTGCAGATAATTCGATTTTGGATTTTTTGGTATTTATATGAATAAATTTGGACAAAACGTTCATGAGTTATGTAAAAATCGATGAAACAACCTTTTCAAAAAAAAATATTTTTTTTTTACTAAAAAATAGATAATGTAACGTATTTATAGAATTTAAAATTTCGATTAAGTTTTGGATGAGGGGCAATAATACATTTGAAATAAAAGGCGGTTATTTATTGAGTTTTTGCACAGTGGTTATTGATGATCCACCAAACTGTTCCATGGCATTTCTTTTCCACGCTTCTGGGGCTTATCGTAATAAATTCGTATTTTCTATTCTTTTACTTAATTAAAAATTGCAGAAAGTGCTGATTTTTTATATTATTTTTTATTTTAAATACAAATCATTATCCCGTAGTTGTTATTTCTAACAAGGTATTCCCTTTTTCTATTCTTTCTCGTTTTCTTAATTCAAATTTTTTAATTATTTTATTTTTATATTAATTTTTATTTCAAATAGTGATCATTATCCTGTAGTTGATATTTCTAACAAGATATTTATTTCAATCTATGTATGTAGCTATTAAAATATTTGAGACATATGTCCATACATATTTCTTCTTATCTCTCGTGTCTTACATTCCAATCGCTTGAGTTATTAGTTTGTATTGCGATTGCCAATGTTTTATGTTTGTTTTCGCTCTTTTCTTTCGATATGTTATCGATAATTGTTTTTTATTGTTATTTAATGGGCTGTATTTATGTTTTCACAATGCAATCTCACACCGGCGTGATATGGAATCTAAACACAAATGCATTGTACATACATTTGTACATTGAATTCTAGTCACGTCCAGCCTTTGCGTGTGTGTGTGTAAGTGTGGTTTTCAATTAAAACAAACAGACATTGATTTGTGTTGTTGTGTTTTAGTCACAATTCATTAGCTTTTTAGCTGAACGGTAAGCTGTTCATAAATATTACGATGACAAATTCCATAAAAACATGATTGACATTTTTAAACAGAATATTTAAATATTTAAAATTAGCAAATATTTTCAAAAATTCTTTAAAGTGGAGGAGTATCACGTCTGGTGAGTGAGTAATGATGCTTAGAGGACTTAAAAACTGCTTAAAAAGAAAAAATGACAATGAAATAAATATTGCTTACATTTAAAACTAACATGGCATAAGAGTACACTGTGTTTTTCCTTTATGGCTCTCATGGGTGGCGTATAAGTGATATTTATTTGGGAGAATTTCATTTTTGCTTTATGGTTGTTAATGCTAATCTCGTACAGATAGAAGTAAGTATATTTAACAGACATTCTTCTCTTTCATTTGATACCCATATCGTTATTGTAAGGTTCGCGAAAGCACGAAAATAAAATTAAAATTATTAAACATCTACATCCCAGGAAATCAAAATTCCTGTAAAAAGGACAAACGATCACAAAATAAGAAACTGAGTATGTAATTTTGCTACTGATGACCTATAGTATCAGTTCTATATAGTCTCGGTGATATACTGCGCTAGTTATAATTTATTTTATTGTTTTTGATTTGTTTTAAGACTACTATTTACGCAGTTGTTGAAATAAAAATTAAGTGTGTGGTACCGCGGAAAAGGAAATTGTGTGTAGAACTTAAATTTTAATCAGCTGATGTATTCATATATTTGGTTATCAGTTGAATGCATTGAAAATTTGCTCATAGGAGATCTAGTCACAGACTATAATACAAAATTTAACCATTTGAAATATTCCTAAAAATATGCCCACAATTCCCAAAAAGAAAACTAAAATACCCAAAAACGGGATTTTTCACAAATTGCGCTGTATTTTCGTTATATATATATATATATATATATATATATATATATATATATATATATATATATATATATATATATATATATATATATATATATATATATATATAATTTTAAAACATATTCAGTTGCAATAGAGAAAAAGCTCGTGCTTTTTTTCTACTCAACCTTCAAGTAGTTATTTTTTCAAGAATGTCAAAGGCTGTGACCATCTGTAGCCATTTGGAACTAAGAACTCGAAAAATCGCAATTTTAACTTTCGGGATAATATAAAAATGTTATATATTACTCACCATCATATTCCGTTATAGCGGAAAAAAGTGCCCAACAAAAACTTGGTAATGAAACCTCATTATTTTTAGCATTACCTAGTAATGACAGCTCGTTCTTTTACAACTCGTTTAGAAGTACTTATTTAGTACGTGCGTGGAAATACTTTTTTCTCAACTTTTTGTAAGCGTGCGTGGAGGTCCTTATTTCTCAACTTTTTGTAAGCGTGCGTGGAAGTACTTATTTTTTTACAATTCCTTTATAAAAATAATTAGAAACGGATCCGAAAAATAAGTAGTGAAGGTTTTTGGTTTTGACTTAGTCCCCATTTTCCTTAAAAACCTAAAAATTGTGAAATTTTAACAATCCTTTTCTATAGAAAAAAAAGGAAAAAGTCGGGAAAATATAAATAATAAAATTGATTCTGACGCGTTTATCGCCCAAGCTATAAGAGATAATCCACACATGTAGGCATGTTTCCTGTAGTAATACACTTCGAATATGTCTGTGACATTTCATCATCGTGCCCTAATTATTTCTCGTTTTTCCCAAATCCCCTCAAATGCTCTGAGGTTTACACAACCAGTCAAATATGAAATATATTGAGACCATTTTTTGTTTTTAACGCAGAAAAAAATAAAATTAAAAACAAGTAAGGAAAGGCTAAAGTCGGGCAGGGCCGACTATATGATACACTCCACTTTCCAACCGAATACAGTCCAATTCGGTAAAAAATGAAAACGGAAGAATAGGCTAATACGACCTGGTTCGATTTGTCATATCGATAAGAATATTTGTATCGGGGCTATATCCAAACACGGAAAAATGTGACTAACGTTCACAATAAGTTCTTCCAGTTCAAATATAAGGTGTTATGCTCACTTTGAAGAAATTCGGTGAAAATTCGTAGTTTCTGGCGGAAAAAGTTTAATCGGGAGCGAAATTTGTATGGGAGCTATATATAAATCTGAACGGATCTGACCTATATTTACCATGGTTGTTTCTAGTTGAAATATAAGATGTTTTGCCAAATCTGAAGACAATCTGATACAATATGTGGTTTCTAGAGCGGAAAAAGTCAAATCGGGAGCGAAATTTGTATAGGAGCTATATATAAATCTGATCCGATCTGACCCATTTTTACCACAGGTGTTTATAGATGAAATATAAGATGTTTTGCAAAAATTGAAGACAATCTGATACAATATGTGGTTTCTAGAGCGGAAAAAGTCAAATCGGGAGCGAAATTTGTATGGGAGCTATATATAAATCTGAACCGATCTGACCCATTTTTACCACAGGTGTTTCTAGTTGGAATATAAGATTTTTTGCCAATTTTGAAGAAAATCTGTTGTAATATGTGGGGTCTAAAGTGAAAAGTGTCAAATCGGGAGTGAAATTCGTATGGGGGCTAAATCTAAATCTGAACCGATTTTCTTTAAATTAAATAGCGTTCGTTCTTATCCCGAAAAACTTCGTTGTGGAAAGTTTCATTTAGTTCTGTCTACAATTGCGACCTGTATCGTGATTACAAGAATAGATGGACGGACAGACAGACAGACAGACAGACGGACATTGCTAAATCGATTCAAAAAGTGATTCTAAGTCGATCGGTATAATTAACAATGGGTCTATCTCTCTTCCTTTTGGGTGTTACAAACAAATGCACAAAGACATAATACTCTCGTGGAGTGTATATTGAATTTGTGGTATCTTTTTTTCAAGCAGATTAAGAAATTTATTTTTTGAAAAAAAAAATAAAATTAAAAAATTAATTTGTTTTTTTTTTCAAAAAATTATGAAATTTATTTAAAAAATAATTAAAATAAAATAATAATTAAAAAATAATACTACATTTAGGCTGATAAATCACATTTTTTGGTTTTTAGCAAAAAAAATTAAATTAAAAAATAAATTTGTTTTTTTTTTCAAAAAATATGAAATTTATTTTTCGAAAAAAAAAAAATGAATAATAATTAAACAAATAATACTACATTTACGTTGATATATCACAATTTTTGTTAGCGCAAAAAATGAAAATCAAAAAATTAATTTGTGATATTTTTTTTTTCAGACAAATTTTGAAATTTATTTTTTGAAAAAAAAAAAATAAATAAATAAATAATAATTAAAAAAAATTATATTTCTACATTTTGGCGGATACCTTTGGAATTTCTGAGAAACACGCCCTGAAATTTTCACAGTATTTAGAACACAGCTGTAGCCATTTGCTGAGAAAATTTAAAAAAAATTGCTTCCATAGTAATTTTTATGTTCCTCAAGACTTTGGCACCGTCTTGAAAAGTAGAAGGTATGTGTTTCGCCATAAGGCACTATTTGACGCTCCCGTGAGAGCGTCCACGTAAACCATGCGTTTCACAATTCGAACATTTTTTTACACCCTTGAAGCCTTGGACATCATAATAAAAATGTTGGAGGACTATCAGGCTATAAAATGATGATCTAATGATGGTCTTTAACAATGTTATTTTAATTAAAAATTATAATAATTATACATTGGTATACAAATAGTTGCCTAATTTAGTACTATACTTCTACATAAAATCCATAATATCCTGGTGGAGGATATAAAAAAATATTGCAGATTTTAGTCTGTAGGTGGTCGTCATTCGTCAAGAAAGTATATTTTTATATTCGTGGCACGAAAAATTTTATTTTGTAAACTAATGATTTCATGCCCTAAGCTCGCAAAAATATTTTTTATTTTTTATATTTTTCAATTTTAAAATTTCTTCAAAGTCGCCTTTAGTATTTGGACAATTCGAAGAAATTGTAAGGATAATTGTAGAAGTTATAACCCAATTACACCGCCCAAAAGTCCTTACTACACTTGAGCCGAATGGTTTACGACTGAAAACAAAATTGTTTTAAATACTTATTAACAACCTAATATACCGATATAAGAGTCAAATTAAAGAGTAGAATATCTGTTAAAAATACTTTAAATTTCTAGCTTCTATCTGTATTAGTTTAGCATTAACAACCATTTTAATTCTCCTCCTTTAATTTATTTAGTTTATTCATATTTTACTTTTTAAGGGGGGAAAATTGAAATGGTTGTTAGTGCTAAACTAATGCAGATAGAATTATGAAATTTAAAGTATATTTAGCAGATATTCCCCTCTATAATTTTATACATATACTGGTATCGTAGTTGGCCTATAAGTATTTAAAACAATTTTTTTGAAAAATGTTAGCCTTTGAAACTTTGCAATCTTTTTAAGGGACAAGAGGATGAGGAAATGAACAACAGCAAACACCTCCATTTTTCCCATATTCCCATATTTTTCAGTTCAAGTATAACGACTTTTTTTTAAATTGTCTTACGATGTTTTGGCCATCAAAATTCTAAAGTCAACTCCGCAGAAAATTGGAATTTTTATAAAAATTATCCATAAAAAAACATAATTATTTTTTTTGGTTCCAGCTATCAAATATTTTATGCTAAACTGCTGCAGATAGAATTATGAAATTTAAAGTATACTTAGCAGATATTCTCCTCTTTAATTTAATACATATACTGGTATCGTAGTTTGCCTATAAATATTTAAAACAATTTTTTTGAAAAATGTTTGCCTTTGAAACTTTGTAATTTTTTAAGGGACAACGTGTTGAAAAATTCAAACGCCAATTATTTAAATTTTTTCTATAGTTTTCATTTCAAGTGTAACGACTTTCTTTAAAAAATTGTCTTACAGTGTTATGGTCAAAATTCTAAAGTCAGCTCCCCAGAAAATTGGAATTTTTATAAAAATTATCCATAAAAATCATAATTATTTTTTGGTTCCAGCTTCAAAATATTTTATTTTTTGTCATCAAATAATAATTAATTTAATGTCCATCTTCTGCAACTATTATGGACATATTTTTAATTTTTTTATTAGCGAATTTTGTGAAATTAGCCTTGATATTACTCACGTTTTAGGTTAGTGTGATGGAAGTAAGACCCTTGGATTCATACTCATTCACTCATACCCATTTAAGAGATATAAACACTTGACAGCGATTTTATGCATTTTTTGTGCGAGCGATTGCCAATAAAACACTCGAATACTTGTATTTGATATTAAAACGCACACACACACACACTTCAAATCGTTATAAATGAATTGTTTTTTTTTTCTGTTTTCAATGCAAGCGCGATAAGCTAGCGCGAGCCACAATTGTCAGGCAAAATAATTGAAGGTTTTCGGAAATAGGACTCATAATCAGGGATAATTGAGATAAATTACATGAGCACCTAGTGGGAATGGATTGGAGAGGAAGAAACACTTTGAACACAAACACGCGCACGATTTACTTTGTTTGTGGAGGGAATTGAATGTGATTTTGCTATTGTTTGGGCCGCTACTTAGCGTGTCTTAGCCCAAAGCACTGCACAAGTGAAACTGGCCCAATAAACAACAATAGCTAGATAGCAGAAGCAGCAGCAGCAGCAGTTCGCACTCACTTAGAACTTTTACTAGCCAGCTTTCTTTCGAAACGAAGCGGGCGGTATGAAAAAAGCTTTGATTTGCTAAGCTTTCATTTGGGGGAATCATCATCACCAGCTCACCACCACTTGAGATTCCGAGCACAACACCAACAAAATAACATGCGAAATTTTGTGAGTAATTAATTTTATTTAAGCAGCAGCAACAACAACAACAACGACAATGTCTACAATCACCACAACAACAACAAAAAGATGAGTTAATCGTTAATAACACAACAACTTGTTGCAATTGCTGTTGTTGTAATATCGGATTTTTTCTAATATACATATGGGAGAGGGTAACATTTTGCACAGTGGCCTCACAAATTTAAAAAGCTATGGCTAAATCTAACGTAAGTTTACTGAGTCCAGTTGTCCTTAGCCGTTTTCTCTGGGTTCCTTGTAAAGGAGGCGTATTAGTTATATTAATTATATATAATATTACTCATACGCTCAGTAAACCTAACCAAAGAAATATGTAGAAAAAATATGCCTCTGTACAATTTATATTATTTTATTGAAAATAAATCTAACATTAGTGCACTGAGTCCAGTGGTCCTTAGCCGTTTTCTCTGGGTTCATTGCCAAGGAGGCGTATTAGTTATATTAATTAAATATAATATTACTCATACGCTCAGTAAACCTAACCAAAGAAATATGTAGAAAAATATGCCTCTCTTCAATTTATATTATTTTATTGAAAATAAAGCTATCATGAATGCACTGAGTCCAGTGGTCATTTTCAGTGGGTCATTGCCAGGGGGGTGTACGCTCAGTAAACCTAACCAAATAAATATGTAGGAAAAAATCCCTCTCTCTCCAATTTATATTGTTCTAGTGCAAATTAAGCTCAATATTTTCAAAATAAAGCTGAATAAAAGAACCTTCCGAGTGTTGTGGCCCTTTCAAAACTCCCCTGAGATGCGGGAATTCTACAAAAAATCCCAATTATAATATTCATTCGTTTATTTTCTCCATTTTTCCTGGATTTATTTGCATTTGAAAATTATTTTTCTAAAAAACGATTATTTTCTCAAACTTTTTCTCAGAAACTATGTTACGTAAGCCTTTGTAATACATAAATTGGCTTAGAAATTGAAATCACATTGAGCCAAAATAGTGGTACTACATCCAAAATTAAAATTAAAAAATATTTAAAAATTATTTTCAATTTTCTCTCGACTTAAGAAGTCAAAACTTATTTAAAGCAATTGATTTAGAATAAAATGGCTGTAAATTAATGTCTTTATACCCTCCACCATAGAATTGAGTGTATATTTTGTCACAATGTTTGAAATATTCATTGGAGACCCCATAAATAATAAACATTCTAAGTCCTGTTAACAGGGAATAATCGGGGCAGAAGGAAAGTTTTTTTCCTAACAAGGACTGAAAAAATCCTCACAATTATTAAGCAAATATTTAGATTTTGGTATACATACATACTTTTAAAGTAGAAATAGGGCAAAAAGGGATAAAAATGGTGCCAATCAAACGACAACAGCTAGAAACAAGAAATTTGACGTGTAAATTCCACTAATACCGTAGACATATGAAGGGAAGTGATATTTTGAAGTTCATAATTTGAAGGCCCAAAACATAGCGAAAAGGGGATAAAATTGGTACTGAGAAAATGACTGCAACTAATATCATAAAATTCTATTGTTTAGACGTGTAAAATAAAGGAATTTTTGGAAATTCGTCCTTTTAAATGGTAAATTCGCAAAGAGGAATAAAAATGGTTCCAAAAAATTGGCTAAAACTGAAATTTGGTGTGAACATTACTCTGAACTGTATAGAAGCGCAAGATAAATGAATTTTTGGAAATTTGTACTTTTAAGGGGGACGAAATGGGACAAAAATGGTACCAACCCAAAGGCAGTAGTTAGAATCATGTAATTCGGTTTAAAAGTAAATTTGAGGGCGTAGAAGCAGAAAATTGCGAGATCTTTCGATATTTTTCGTTTTGGGGTCAAAATGGGAAAAAGTGGATAAAATTAGTACCGACCAAATGACAGAAGCTACAGTCACAAAATTCGTTGTTTGTATTGTGTATATACGTAAATTAAGGAATTTTTGGAAATTCGAACTTTTGAAAATGGGAAAAGAGGGATAAAAATTGTACCAACCAAATGGCGGAAGCTGAACTCATGAAATTTCGCGTATACATTGCACTGGCTGGGTAGATGCTCAAAACCACTGATTTTTTTCCAAATTCGCATTTTAGGGTCAAAATATGGAAACGGGGATAAAAATGGTACTAATCAAAGGGCTGAAGTTAGAATCACGAAATTCCATGTAAACGTTCATCTGACTGCGTAGACGCACAAAAGAAAGGAATTATTTCAAATTCTTACTTTTAGGGTAAAAATTGGAAAAGAGGGATAAAAATGGTACCAACCAAATGGCAGCAGCAGCTAGAAAAATAAAATTCGATGTGTACATTCCACCAATCGCGTACACAAGTAAAATGAAGTGATTATTTGAAATTTGTACTTTTTAGGGTTAAAATGGGAAAAGAGGGACAAAAATGGTGCCAATTAAAAGGTTGCAGCTAGAATCTCTCTCGCGTATGCGTTCCTTCGACTGCATAGAAGCGCATAATGAAATAACTTTTCCAAATTCGCATTTTAGGGTCAAAATAAGAAAAGGGGGATAAAAATGATACCACTCAAAAGACTGCAGCTAGAATCATGAACTTCAATCTATATATATTTCTTTAATTGTGTTGAAGCGCAATTAAATAAAATAAAATCGTACTTTTAGGGACAAAATAATAAAACGGGGATAAAAATGGTACCACGCAAATGGCTGCAGCTGGAATCATGAAATTCGGGGTATACCTTCCGCTGACTGCGTAGAAGCGCAAAATAAAAGAATTCCCCCAAATTCGTACTTTTAGCGTCAAAATGGGGAAAAGGCATAAAAAATAGTACCAACTGCAGATGGAATCATAAAATTAAGTGTGTAAACTCCTCCTGACTATTAGGGGGCAAAATATTTGTGGACTGGTGTTATAAAAATAAGCATTTACTAGGCTTAGTAGGGGAATTCTGTCTCAAGATATTGTCGAAATAGTGAAAGTATCCAAAAGAACATTTCGAAAACAACTAAAATATTTTTTCCGGCTGAAAATACTTTAAAATGTTGATTGTTTCAGTTTTTAAGTATTATCGTTTTGTAAACTAGTATTAGAAATTGATTAAGCGTGAATGTATTAGGTTTAACCACCGGCTAATAGTTCATTGTACATATTATAAAATGAAGCGCTACAGTGCTAAGGTACCGCTGGGATTATACGTGCGCACTAGTCACCTGCATCACAATTGGCTTACGAAGGAAGCAATAAAAACTGAAGATAAATTTCAAGAAATCCAATGAAATGCATATTTAACTCAGTGATTTTTGTCAAACCTTTGAGTTAAAATGGTAATATTTTTTTGTAATTAGATATTTTTATTTATTAATTTTTTATTTTATATTTTTAGTTAGTTAACATTTTATTTTTTAGTTTAATTTTCAATAAAATTTATCATTTGAATTAAATTTAATTTTCAATGATTTTTTAGGTTTTTCCATTTAAATAAATATTTCGCTGCTGTAATTTAAAATATTTCTCAATTATAATTTTTTGTCAATTTAAATATTTTATTTTTTTAGACAATTTTTTATTTAAATTTGACAATTGAATTAAATTTAATTTGCAAAGATTTTTAGATTTTTCAAATATAAATAAATATTTAGTTTCTGTAATTTAAAAGATTTCTCAATTATTATTTTTTTGTCAATTTAAATATTTTTTTAGACAATATTTTATTTAAATTTGACAATTGAATTAAATTAAAATTTCAACGATTTTTTTTTTTAGATTTTTCACATGTAAATGAATATTTCGCTGCTGTAATTCAAAAGATTTCTCAATTATTACGTTTTTTATAAATTTAAATATTTTATTTTTATTATTTTTTTCATTTCAATAAATATTTCGCTGCTGTAATTCAAAAGATTTATCGATTATTATTTTTTGTCAATTTAAATATTTTATTTGTTTTTAACTAAATGTTCATTTATATGTAATAATTGCATTCAATTTAATTTTCAAAGATTTTTAGATTTTTCCAATATAAATAAATATTTGGCTAATGTAATTCAAAAGATTCGTCAATTATTAAAATTGTTGGTCAATTTAAATATTTTATTTTTTAGTTAAATTTTCATTTAAATTTAACAATTGAATTGAATTTAATTTTCAACGATTTTTTAGTTTTTTTTCATGAGTAAATAAATATTTCGCTGCTGTAATTCAATCGATTTCTCATTTATTATTTTTTGTCCAATTAAAAATTTTAATTGTTTTAAGTCAAATTTAAATTTAATAATTGATTTAAATTTAATTTTCAAAGATTTTTAGATTTTTCAAATATAAATAAATATTTCGCTGCTGTAATTCAAACGATTTCTCAATTATAAAAGTTTTGTCAATTAAAATATTTTATTTTTTAGTTAAATTTTCATTTAAATATAACAATTGAATTAATTTTATTTTTTAACGATTTTTTTAGATTTTTCACATGTAAATAAATATTTCGCTGCTGTAATTCAAACGATTTCTCAATTATTATTTTTTGTCCAATTTAAAAATTTTAATTGTTTTAAGTTAAATTTAAATTTAATAATTGATTTAAATTTAATTTTCAATGATTTTTAGATTTTTCAAATGTAAATAAATATTTCGCTAATGTAAGAGTTCTCAATTATTCAAAATTTTGGTCAATTTAAATATTAGAAAAAAATATTTAAATTTAACAATTGAAAAAAATTTAATTTTCAACGATTTTTTCATTTAAATAAATATTTCGCTGCTATAATTCATAAGATTTATCAATTATTATTTTTTGTCAATTTAAATATTTTATTTTTTAGTTAAATTTTCATTTAAATTTAACCATTGAATCGAATTTAATTTTCAACGATTTTTTTAAATTTTTCTCATGTAAATAAATATTTCGCTGCTGTAATTCAAAATATTTCTCAAATATTAAATTTTGCCAATTTAAAAATTTTATTTTTTATTTAAATTTTCATTTAAATTTAACAATTAAATTTGATTTTCTCAATTATTAAATATTTGGTAAATTTAAAAATTTTATTTTTAGTTAAATTTTCATTTAAATTTAACAATTGAATTAAATTTAATTTTCAACGATTTTTTAGTTTTTTTTCATGCGTAAATAAATATTTCGCTGCTGTAAATCAAAAGATTTCTCAATTATTACGTTTTTTACCGATTTAAATATTTTATTTTTATTATTTTTTCATTTCAATAAATATTTCGCTGCTATAATTCAAAAGATTTCTCGATTATTATTTTTTGTCAACTTGAATATTTTATTTGTTTTTAACTAATTTTCAAAGATTTTTAGATTTTTCAAATATAGATAAATATTTCGCTAATGTAATTCAAAAGATTTATCAATTATTAAAAATGTTGGTCAATTTAAATATTTTATTTTTTAGTTAAATTTTCATTTAAATTTAACAATTCAATTAAATTTAATTTTCAATGATTTTTAGATTTTTCATAAATAAATATTTCGCTAATGTAAGAGTTCTCAATTATTATGCTCAATTTAAATATTAGAAAAAAAAAATAAAAAAAATTATTTCAATTTAACAATTGAATTAAATTTAATTTTCAATGATTTTTTCATTTAAATAAATATTTCGCTGCTGTAATTCATAAGATTTCTCAATTATTATTTTTTGTCAATTTAAATATTTTATTTTTTTAGTTAAATTTTCATTTAAATTTAACCATTGAATAAAATTTAATTTTCAATGATTTTTTAGATTTTTCAAATGTAAATAAATATTTCGCTGCTGTAATTCAAAAGATTTCTCAATTATTATTTTTTGTCAATTTAAATATTTCGAGAAAAAAATGAAAAAAATCATTTAAATTTAAAAATTGAATTAAATTTAATTTTCAATGATTTGTTAGATTTTTCAAATTTAAATAAATATTTCGCTGCTATAATTCAAAATATTTTAAATTTTCTATTTATTTTTTTCCACTTTTTTAAGGGAGTCCATGTGTGTTTTTAAACACTGTGTTCGCAGGAATCCCATAACGCAGAGATAGTCATCGCTTTGCGACAAATAAACAGCGCACGGATTTCTTGATTTGTTTGTTTTAATGATATTCATATTGAATACGGGAATTTTTGTGAATGGAATTTTAATCAACAATCGATTTTGCGTTGCAAACTTCTATATAGCAATTTCATTTTGGAGGTTAAGGTCGTTACACTCGAGAAAAAAGTGGAATAATGGAATGAAATGAATGTTAATACAGGGAAAGGGGAGGAAATACCAGCTGTAGAGTAGAGCTTAAAGAAAGCTTTACATTTACAAAAGGGGTACAAAGAAAGATGTGGGCTTAAATTGGAGAGGGAGGAGAAAGCCAAAGAAAATATAAGAAATTGCGAAAGACGAGAGCAGTTCAATAATTGGCCGATGTCTCAGAGGTGTCATCGTGGACAACTGAAGGTAAATAATATCTTGATGATCTATATGATTTATATGATTATTTTCCACTAATCTTTTAGCTGATGTAACACTTAAACGTAGTTTGTAATCATTCTTCTCTTTTTATAAAATATTACTTATTAATAAATATTAATAGTAGCTCGTATGTATTACACGGCAGTCGCTTAACAAAGGGTATTTCCGTTTCATTGATAACTGGCATTTTTCGTAATGCTTACAATACGTCGATGACAAATTTTATTTTATCTCTGCCTGCATATATGTAGGTATACAGAGGGGCACACGTGTATATAATAAATTATATCAATGATACTTTTTTTGAATTGCGTATTTATAGAAATCAATCGACCATTCAGGCGAGGCTACAAAGAAAGCCGGTGTATATCAGTTTTCGGCAGTGGGGAGGGCGAATATTGAATATGAATGAAAATAAGGAATTTTTTCAAATAAGAAATCGGGTTTTACTAAAAGCGATGGAAATTTTTTCAATTACATTTTTATTAAAAAAAAATAATTTTTAAAAATTTGAATTTTTTGGAGGAAAAAACAAAGATTTAAAAATTGATTTTTTTTTGAGGAAATTCTAAAAATCAAAAATATATAAAGGTTAATGGAATACGTTTTCGCTATCCATCAAATCGCCCTCGAGTTAAGTTTGCCATATACAAAAATATTTCTTTTATTTTAGAGTGCATACATTTAGTTGGTACTATTTTTATCCCCTTTTGCTGCGCTTCACTCTAAAAGTACAAATTTCGAAAATTCTTTTATTTTATGAGCCCACACAGTTTGAAGAAGGTAGATAGCGAATTTTATTATTCTGTCTACAGCCATTTGATTGGTACCAATTTTATCCCTTTTTGCCCATTTTGGCCCTAAAAGTACGAATATCAAACGGTGTATATCAGTTTTCGGCAGGGGGAATATTGAATATGAATGAAAATAAATACGCTGGCATTTGCCTAAGGAATTTTTTTAAATATGAAATCGGGTATTACTAAAAGCGATGCATTTTTTCTATAATTTTATTAAAAAAAATAATTTTAAAAATTTTTATTTTTTTTTTTGAGGAAAAACAATGATTTTAAAAATTTTATTTTTTTTTGGAGGGAATTCAAAAAATCGAAAAATTATAGAGGTTATTGGAATACGTTTTCGCTATCGATCAAACGCCTTCGAGTTAAATTTGTCATATACAAAAATATTACTTTTATTTTATTTTATTTATTTTTTTTATTTTTTTATTTTAGTTGGTACTATTTTTATCCCCTTTTGCTCCGCTTCACTCTAAAAATACAAATTTCGAAAATTCTTTTATTTTATGAGCTCACACAGTTTGAAGAAGGTAAAAACCGAATTTTTTTATTCTATCTACAGGCATTTGATTTGTACAAATTTTATCCCTTTTTGCCCATTTTGACCCTAAAAGTACGAATATTCAACGATTTTTGCATATTAATGCCAACGTAGCCTGAGCGACGTAAATACCCATTTTTATGATTCTAGCTGGAGCCATTTGAGTGGTACAATTTTTATCCCCCTTTCTCTTCGTACAAGCAAAAAGTACGAAAAATGTCTTTATTTTGCGAATCCACACAATTTGATAAATGTAGACACCGAATTTTATAAATCCAGTTACGACCATTTAGTGGGTACCAATTTTAGACCTTTCTTTTTGTATATTTTGACCCTAAAAGTACGAATTTCTAAATATCTTTAAATATTTATTTCTAAAATGCCTTTATTTTTTTAGATCACACAATTAGATGATGATAGACACCGATGATTTAAGATTCTAGCTGCTGCCATTGATCGGTATTTTTTATTTTAGAATTTTTCATATTTTTCTCATGTTATTGCATGGTGATATTAGTCATCGGATTTTGCTCTTTGTGATTTCATATCTACATAGTCACATAACCATATGTTTATTAGCCACATTGTTGTTATAAATTATTTAAAAAAAACATTGTAAATTTTCCCTCGTTATCGGGGCACATAAAAAATATATATAATTAATATATATACCATCATTTGAAATGTGATAAATGTCCCTCATTTTCATTTAATTTGTATTACATTTTTTTGATAAGTTGCCGTTACCTTCGTTGTTGATTAACATTTTAAATAAAATACTATCACCGCAACCTATCTTTACAGTCCCCTATGCATATGGCTTTTGGCGACAGACCTAGTTACCTTGAATTTAAAATTTATGGGCGGAATGGGCAATCAATTGGCCGTACTGGCATGGAAGAATATTAAATAATTCTTATCGCGAAAAATACAAAATAACCCTTCCGTCCCTTCCATTGCTTTAGGGCAACGCAAGTCAAATGAGCGTAAATCTTTTATACCAGCTACCAGGGTCAACATTCCGCAGTATTTCGGACAGATTAGAGGCTTTTGACTTACGTAGATCTGCAGAAACTAAAAAATATTGAATTTCGAAAATTCAATATCTTTCGCTTCACAGTGGAATATACACACAGATTTTCACGGTACTTGTTTTATCCCATTTTGTCTGTAAAAGTACGGATTTGGAAAAGGCCATTTAGAGGAGTGTGTAAACCGAATTTCATGATTTCTAGTTAAAGCCGTTTCCTCGATACCAGTTTGATCCCTTTTTTGTCCCTGAAAGTACAGATTTGGAAAAGGCCTTTTAGAAGAGTGTGTAAACCTATTTTGTCCCTAAAAGTACGGAAAGGCCGTTTAGAAAAATGTATAAATCGAAATTCATGACAGCCGTTTCCTCGATGCCAGTTTTATCCCTTTTTTGTCTCTTAAAGTACGGATTTGTTAAAGGCCCTTTAGAGGAATGTATAAACCGAATTTCATGATTCTAGATACAGCAGTATCCTCGATACCAGTTTTATCCCTTTTCCACCCTTTTTGTCCCTAAAAGTATAAATTGGTTAGAATGCATCTTATTCTCCGTGTTTACGTGATCAGAGGAATGTGTAAACCGAATTTCATGATTCTAGCTCCGCTTTCTCTTAAAAGTGCAAATTTCGAAAAATGTTTTTTTATGGGAGTCCACACAAATGCATGAATGTATCCATATTCTATGATTTTAACTGTAGCAGTTTCCTCGATAACAGTTTTATCCCTTTTTTGTCCCATTATGTTCATCCGTTTTATTAGTACCATTTTTATCCCCTTTTCGTACAGTTTTCCCCTAAAAGTACAAATTTCGAAAAAATATTTTTTGATGGGAGTCCACATAAATGGATGAATGAATCCAAATTCCACGATTCTAAATGATGCCATTTAGTCGGTACCAATTTTATCCCTTTTCCCCATTTATCCTCTCAAACGTAGTATGTTTCATTTCAACACAGCCAGAGCGAAGTATACACGTAATTTTAGGACTCTAGCTGCAGCCATCTGATTAGTACTAATTTTATCCCCTTTCCGCCCTTTTCCCCACAACAGTATAAATTTCGAAAAATTATTTTATTTTTCTCGTCTACACAGTAAGAGGAGTGTATAAATCAGATTTTATAATTCTAGCTGTATGCATTTAGTTGGTACTATTTTTATCCCTCTTCGCCCCGTTTCCTCCTAAAAGTAAAAATTTCCGAAAATTCTTTTATTTTCTGAGTCCACATAATTAGATGGCGGTAGACACCGAATTTTATTAATCTGTCTACATCTATTTGAATGGTACCAATTTTATCCCTTTTTGCGCATTTGGACCCTAAAAGTATGAATATCCAAAGATCTTTATATATTTTCATGTCATAATAGTCAGAGTGAAATATACATATAATTTTAAAATTCTAGCTCCAGCCATTTGAGTGGTACTAATTTTATCCCCTTTCCACCCATTTCCCCATAACAGTACAAATTTCGAAAAATTAATTTATTTTTCGTGTCTATACAGTAAGAGGAATAAACCAGATTTTATAATTCTAGCTGTATACATTTAGTTGGTACTATTTTTATCCCCTTTCGCCCCGTTTCCTCTTAAAAGTAAAAATATAAAAAAAATTCTTTTATTTTCGAATTTTATTAATCTGTCTACATCTATTTGAATGGTACCAATTTTATCCCTTTTTGCCCATTTTGACCCTAGAAGTATGAATATCCAAAGATCTTTATATATTTTCATGTCATAATAGCCAGAGTGAAGTATACATATAATTTTAAAATTCTAGCTCCAGCCATTTGAGTGGTACCAAATTTATCCCCTTTCCATAACAGTACAAATTTCGAAAAATTAATTTATTTTTCGTGTCTACACAGTAAGAGGAATGTATAAACCAGATTTCAGATAATTCTAGCTGTATACATTTAGTTGGTACCATTTTTATCCCCTTTCGCCCAGTTTCAAAAAAATCAAAACTTCTATTATTTTCTGAGTCCGCATAATTAGATGAAGGTAGACACCAAATTTTATTATTCTGTTAAAATCCAATCGTTTGGCACCAATTTTATCCCTTTTTGCCCATTTTGGCCCTAAAAGTACGAATATCCTACAATCTCTATAATGTTCATGCCATCATAGCTATGAAGAATACAACGGCTCCATTTGATTGGTACTTATTTTATCCCCTTTCGTCCAAATTCCTCCTAAAAGTAAAAAGTACGAAAAAAGTCTTTATTTTGCGAATCCACACAATTAGATGAATGTAGACACCGCATTTAATGACTCTAGCTGCTGCCATTGCTCGGTACTAAATTTATCCCTCTTTATAAATTTTGACTGTAAAAGTACAAATTTCAAAAAATATCTCTATTTTTTCATGTCAACGAAGCCAGAGCGTTAGTTTTATGATTTTAGATGCAGCACTTAGTCGGTACTAATTTTATCCCCTTTTCATCCCGTTTTCCCTAAAAATAAAACTTTAAAAAAATTGATTTATTTTGCGAGTCCCTACAATTAAATGAAGATTTATGCCATTTGCTCGGTACTAATTTTATCCCCCTTTGTCCGTTTCTTCCTAAAAATGCAAATTTCGAAAAAAAAAATTTTCCCGAGTCCACAAAATTAGGCGAAAGCATATACTTATTTAACTGGTTCGTACGAATTTTATCCCTTTTTCCCCATTTATCCCATCAAAAGCACGAATTTCGAAAAATCCCATTATTTTACGTGTCTACTCAATTAGCTAAGCTGTTGACGGTAGCATTTTTTGGTACAATTTTTAACTCTTTTGGGCCCATTTTAGCCCCTAAAAGTATAAACCAATTTATGGTGCGTTTTCACATTTTGAAAGGAAATACAAGACAGAAATTTTCAAAAAAAATCTTGTAAATACTCCAAATATTGGTACAAATTGTATCCCTTCTTACCCCATTTATTTATTTTGAAAATCGCTTTATTTTACGTGTCTATACAACTTGAGGGATTTATATAGCGAATTGCATGCTTTGTTGCTGTTGACGGTACCCTTTTTTGGTACCATTTTTATCCCTTTTTATCTCTTTTCAGTCCCTAAAAGTATGCATTACTTTATGGTGCGCGTTTACACGTATGAAATGATTGAATTTAACAGTTCGAACAAAAAATCTTATAAATACTCTAAATATTAGGGTATATTGGGGGTATTTTCTGTCCTTCTTAGTGGATTTTTTTTTGCCCATTGGCAATTTTAAACAATCTATTTTTGGACGTATTTTTGAAAAATGGAAAAATTTAAAAATAAATTATTCATAAAAGAAATTTTCTGTTGATTTTGTGATAAAAAATTTTTATTTATTTTTTGGACTCTTTTATTTTCTCAATGTCCAGCTGCACTATTAACCTTGACTCTGGCGAAGTCATGTGCTATATAACCTTATATATAACTTATATATAACTTTATTGTTATTCGTATGACAATATTATGACAGTATTATTTTCTATAAATTTCAACAACAACAATACTACGCGTGCATGAATTATGCAGTCAATTTGTTTCGCATTTTTTATTATTATTAATAAATTGCACGTTTTCTGACGTAGACCTCAACAAACTGTTTACATATAAAATTCTCAATGTATTTTCTTTTATTTTTAGACATGCACATGACACGCATGTCACAGCGAATCAAAGCGCAAGAGCCCTCAACAATTCCACAATTCCGACATTATGCATGACACCGTGTACTCGTAGTGTAGTGTGTATGTGGTCATTATTTTCGTATCATGTTCTGATAAAAATACTATTTTTTGATAATGATTTATTTGCTGATTGGTTGTTGTTGTTGTTGTGGCCTGAAATGTTGAAGTGTTGTTGTTGAACATTGTAATTTTCAGGGGTAACTCGCTACACTCACAAAAATGGCCTGGCGTTTTTTTTCTGTTGTTCTGGGGTATACCCCACCATTGTCATGGCTGTTGGTGTTTTCATAATATTCAACAACTCATTAAAGGTTAATGGCCTTTGTGGAGGAGCTGTCACCACGGTTGTAGTTGTTTTTGTTGTTGTTATTCTGTAACAATTAGCCGCCACAACAAAAGGCCCATATTTGTAAACAAACTTTTAATTAACCTCATTAACATGTAGGTCTCTGAGAGAGCTTTGCATTTTTTGGTTATTAGATATGGAATGCGCGCCATGGAATTTTTTTCGCTGTTTTTATAATTCAAATGTTATTGTTTTGTTGTGTGTGCCATTGGCATTTATAACGGCTGTTTATGGCCTATTTGGGAAATTGGTAATTTTGTTTTTTTTTTTCTTCAAATTTTAAGGCTAAAAGTAACGGCACCACTGGACTTTGTTGGGTATGAACAAAAAAAGGCTAATAAAAAACAAACCAAAAAGACTGGAAGGGATAAGGAAATCTGCCAGTTGCCCTTAAACAGTTATTGATATACATAATGTTTTGGAAATTCAAAAAAATTCCTGTAATTTGTAATTTTTGTATGGCCATCAGGCCGTTATTGAAATTAATAATATTTGGGAAATTCAAAAAAAAAATTTTATTTTTTTATTTTTTCTTAAGACACCGTGGCCACTTGAGTTAAATATTATCAGGAATATTAGTATGAAATAAATTTAATAAATAGTCGATCTTCAGGAGATGACTCTAAGGACAATTGAATTTAAATAACTTTTGTCAAATACATAATAGATATTCGGTACCAGAAATTTTCCAAAGAATTCGTGATATTGTTTTGAAAGATCATCTACTTCAATTTCAAATAAAATTGAGAAAATACAAATTGAAATTCAGAAATGTAAATTGAAATTGAGAAAATACAAATTGAAATTGAGAAATCCAAATTTAAATTCAGAAATGTAAATTGAAATTGAGAAAATACAAAATAAGATTCGAAAATATAAATTGAATTTGAGAAAATACCAATTGAAAATCTGAAATGTAAATTGAAACTGAGAAAATACAAAATAAAATATAAATATAAATACAAATTGAAATTAAAAAATGTAAATTGAAATTCGGAATATAAATTTAAATTGAGAAAATACAAATTGAAAATCAAAAATCTTAATTGAAATTTAGAAAATACAAATTGAAATTCAAAAATGTAAATTGAAATTGAGAAAAAATAAAACAAAATTCGGAAATATAAATTGAAATTGAGATAATACAAATTGAAATTGAAAAAATACAAATTGAAATTCACAAATGTAAATTGAAATTCGGAATATAAATTGAAATTAAGAAAATACAAATTGAAAATCAAAAATCTTAATTGAAATTTAGAAAATACAAATCGAAATACACAAATGTAAATTGAAATTGAGAAAATACAAAATAGAATTCGGAATATAAATTGAAACTGAGAAAATACAAAATAAAATTCCGGAAATATAAATTGAAATTGAAAAAATACAAATTGAAATTCAAAAATGTAAATTGAAATTCGGAATATAAATTGAAATTGAGAAAATACAAATTGAAAATCAAAAATGTAAATTGAAATTGAGAAAACATAAAATAAAATTCGGAAATACAAATTGAAATTGAGATAATACAAATTGAAATTCAGAAAATATTATATGAAAATCAGAAATGTAAATTGGAACTGAGAAAATACGAAATAAAATTCTGAATATAAATTGAAATTGAGAAAATACAAATTGATAATCAGAAAAGTAAATTGAAATTGAGAAAATACAAATTGATATTCAAAAATGTAACTTGAAATTGAGAAAATACAAAATAAAATTCGAATTTAAATTTTAATTTTTCATTTCGCAATTTCAATTTGCATTTGCATTTTCTCAATTTCAAAATTAATTTCTGCATTTCTTTATATTAGGATGGTTCATTATTTTATGAGAATATGCGGAGAAATACAACGAAATCGAGGGGAAAATATGTTGTGAAAATCAAAAATGTAAATTGAAATTGAGAAAATATAAAATAAAATGCGGAAATATAAATTGAAATTGAGATAATACAAATTGAAATTCAGAAAATATTATATGAAAATCAGAAATGTAAATTGGAACTGAGAAAATACGAAATAAAATTCTGAATATAAATTGAAATTGAGAAAATACAAATTGATAATCAGAAAAGTAAATTGAAACTGAGAAGATTCAACTTGATATTAAAAAATGTAAATTGAAATTGGGAAAATACAAAATAAAATTCGAATTTAAATTTTAATTTTTCTCAATTTCATTTTTCATTTCTCAATTTCAATTTGCATTTGCATTTTCTCAATTTCAAAATTCATTTCTGCATTTCATTATATTAGGATGGTTCATTATTTTATGAGAATATGCTGAGAAATACAACGAAATCGAGGGGAAATATGTTTTTATTCTTAAACCGAAGACAGCCGGTATAGAAAGATAAAATAATAATTAATTTAGCTGTGGCCGTAGCCTGTTCTACATATTGATTTTTTGGAAAAAGAATTCGAATTTAAGTCCATTAAGGACATAAAATATTATGATACTCTGCTAATTATTAGATGTAAATGATTAAAATATTTTTACGGAAGTTGATTAGGGGGAAAAATGGTAATTTATGACAAATTTAATTTCTTGGGGATTTTTCTTTTCTTTTTGGGAATTGTGGCCATGCTTTCATAAGCAGAACTATTGGTTTTTTAAATTTTTATTTTTGGAGGGGGCAAATCTTCTTCTCTTCAAATCTTTGAATGCCTTCTATGTATGTACTTCGTAATTTTGGATTCTATTTGGGAATTGTGGACATGTTTTCAAAATTTCTATTTTTTTGTTTATTATAAAGTTTCTTCGCTAAATTTGCCCTCAAAAAGATTTCGCCGCGACATAGATGTAATATCTCAATCCGATTTTCTGGGGAAAACTTAAAAACAGTCTAGGTACTTTATTGAGGTCTGATTTGCTTTTGACGTAAATGACGAAATTTAATGGAATTAATTTATGGAAAATCCCATTTGTTGGGGATTTTTGGTTTCATTTTGGGAATTGTGGGAAATGCTTCCCACATTGAATCATCGCTGAACGCCAATCTATGTTTAAAAAGAGTCTGCCTCTGCAAATGTAGCAGCAGGCCGGAGTATTTCACACCTGACATTTTTGCAAAATCCGATTTTCTCAAAAAAAAAATGTCTAGAATGCTTTCGCCGTAATTGAAGAAAATATGTATTTCTTAATTTTTGAAAACTCCAATTTATTGGGGATTTTTTTGGGAATTTTGGGGATGTTTTCAGAATTATGAAGAATCTACGTTCTAAATGTCGAAAATATTGTTATTCGTAATTTTTGACAAATCCCATTTTTTGGATATTTTTTGTTTCTTTTTGGGAATGGTGGCCATGTTTGCGGAATTATGAAGAATCATCGATGGACAGAAATTTACATTTGCCAGAAGTCCAAGTTTATCGTACACATCTTTTTTTTTTTCAAATATTTCAATCCGATTTTCTCAAAAAAATTGAAAAAATGTCTAGAGATTTTTTGCGCACAGTTTTGCATTCGACTTAAATAGCGAAAATATTGTAATTCGTAATTTTTGAAAAATCCCATTTATTGGGTATTTTTTGTTTCTTTTTGGGAATTGTGGGGATGTTTTCATAATTATGCAGAATCATCGCTGAACACAAATCTACCTTCAAAAAGACTCTGTCCTGGTACTTCTGCAGCAAATCAGAGTTTTTTGCAAATATTTCAAATTGATTTAGCTTTCGACGTACGAAATATTGTATTTCGTAATTTTTGAAAAATCCCATTTTGAGGGATTTTTGGTTTCTATTTGGGAATTGTGTTTCTTTTGCAAAATTGAATATAAATTTAGTCTATTTTGACCAAATTTATATGGATTTTATAATCTAGTTGTTATTCCTTTATTATATTTTATCGAAATTTTTTCTCTAAGTGTATCGTGAAAGTATTGTTCGCTGACTTACTTGTCATGGGCAAAAATCCTCTAAAATTGTCTTGTCTAAAATTGTTAGAGAGCTGCACTGCTGGTTTGCGTAAATCACTAGATAGCTCCGTCTTCTTCTTCCTTTTTCTATCTCAGATATATGTATTCCAATTTTCTCTGACGTTTATATCGTTTGGTTTAAGTTTTAATTAAATTCTGGTTGCGCTTGTTTGCGGTTGTTTTTTCTTTCTTCCTCAGGTATTCACTTTTATTTGTTTTAATTAAATTCAAATTCTTTTCTTATCGCCACCGTAGTAGATTTTGTTGTTTTGGTTTCACTCTACGCAAATATGGTTTCGATTTCGTACGCCGAAGTTTCGCGTATAACTCTATGAATTGGATGGAGCGAAAAAAAATCGTTTAAATTTGACCGAGGAGCGCGTTATGAGGTGAAACTTTGGCAAACGTCACGTTACAACTGAAACTGAAACGGCAGATATTCGCAATGAACGTAGAATGCGCAGAGCCCGGCCGCAAGGTGGTGGTGGCGGTAACGGCGACGACCATTCAGACCTTATTCTAGAGTCATTGAGTGAGTGAATTTACTGATAAGAACTTGGTTGTATTTCATTCTGGTTTTTTGTGTTTGCGGCGCGGACGAGGCGAGTACATTGGCAACCAGTGCGTTTGAATTGGATATGACCGATTTTCTTACTGGGAGTGTCCTAAGGATAACGAGTGCCCGTGAGTCCTTCGATTGGGTGCTGTTTCTGTGATTTTTTTCACATTGATTGGCAATAAACAATCAAAGTTAATGGCCAGTGAAGGGAGTGGGGAGGGAGGTCAGTTCATAAAAATTAAAGATAATTGTGAAAAGCATTAAAATTGAAAGGATAATTAAGGTAATAGTGTATACAATCGAGGAAAATAATTTAATAGATTTTTTTAACGATATCAAATAAATAGTAGAAAGTCTGAGTAAATGACAATCCTTCACAGTTTTAAGAAAGGCGAAGACAATATAGATAACTCCAAATACCTAGAATATGGCACAAGCAAGCAGGAGTGACCTAACAGTCAAAACCAAAAAATCTATTAAAACTTGTTCGGAAGAAAAACAATTTTTTTAAGCTTAAGAAGTAAATCCCACAATTCCTAAAACTGGGGAAAATTCCAAAGAAATATTATTAAATCCCAAAAAAAATCTTTTAAAACTTATTCGGAAGAAATACATTTTATAAGCTTAAGAAATAATCGTTATATGAAATGCAACAGAAATGCCACAATTCCTAAAACGGGGAAAATAAATCCCCCAAAAAATTTTTTTTAGAAAAATGTCCTTGAATTTCTATCACGGATCAGGAGAAAAAAATATTATTAACAGCTACGCCCGTGCAGCTTAAGACGGGGAAAATAATCCCCAAAAAATATTTTTATAAAAAAATGACAGCTATTCCTTGAATTTCGATCACGGATCAGAAGAAAAAAATGTTATAAGCGGCTATCTATAAATTAAAATGTTTGCTTTTGTAATTGGAGCTTCGAAATCTTTATATGAAATACGACAGAAACCCCATAATTCATAAAACGGGGAAAATAAATCCCAAATTTATTTTTATAGAAAAATGACCGCTATTTCTTGTATTTCGATCACGGATCAGAAGAAAAAAATATTATAAGCGGCTATCTATAAATTAAAATGTTTGCTTTAGTAATTGGAGCTATGTCATCTTTATATGAAATACGACAGAACCCCATAATTCATAAATCGGGGAAAATAAATCACCAAAAAAATATTTTTATAGAAAAATAACAGCTATTCCTCGAATTTCGATCACGGATCAGAAGAAAAAAAATACTATTAACAGCTACGGCCGTGCAGCTTAAGAAATAATTGTTATATGAAATGCGACAGAAATCCCAGAAATCATAAAACGGGGAAAATAAATCCCAAAACATTTTTTTATAGAAAAATGAGCGCTATTCCTCGAATTTCGATTACGGATCAGAAGAAAAAATATTATTAATCTTTATATGAAATGCAACAGAAATCCCACAATTCCTATGACGGGGAAAATAAATTCCAATAACATTATTTTTATAGAAAAATAATCGCATTCGATCACGGATCAGAAGAACAAAATATTATAAGCATAAATTATGAAGACCCACAATTCCTAAATGGGGAAAATAAATCCCAAAAGTATGTTTTTTTTTAGAAAAAGTACCGCTGTTCCTTGAACTTCGATCGTAGATCAGAAAAAACAAATTATATGTAATCCCACAATTCCCAAAACGCGGAAAATAAATCCCAAAAAAATAGTTTTATAAAAAAATGAGCGCTATTCCTCGAATTTCGATTACGGATCAGAAGAAAAAACTTAATTATTAGCAACTATGTCCGTCCATAAATATTTTTTATGAAAATGGGTGTGCTGTGCTTTCACTGGGGAAAGTAAATCTTCTTAAATTTATGATGCTGAAAAATACAACCTTTACACAAAATGTTATACCATTTTGTAAAGATTAGAAAACGAGGTTTTATAACTTATAACAAACAACTAATTGTGTATAACAATTCCTAAAATTGTATACTTTTAAAATAGGTGCTTTGCTTTTCGAGAATTAATTGTCTACGTAAATTATTTTTTTTTTAGAAAATTGAAATTGTTTTTAACGTAATTTTGGAATTATGTAGAAAAAATGTCTCCGAAAATAATGGCTAACAAGCTTTTGAAGTTTTCCCAACAATGTACCAAATTCTCTAAATGGGGATATTTTGTTGCAAAATTTGGAATTATTTAATAAAATAGTCACCAATTTGCGAGGCTAAAAAATGCACCGTTTTTACAAGTTTTATACCATTTTGGAAAGGTTAGAGCAAGAGCTTTAATAATATGTAATGGTCAATAAAAATCTAATCACTATTTGAGATTCATTGAACGTAAAATGAAAAATTCCCTAAAAAAGTTATTTGAAAAACAAATCTATATTGACCATTGCGTAGAATCTACACGAATTGAGATATCATAACAAAATTTTGGAATTATGTAGAGAAAATGACTCCGAAAATAATAGTAATAACAAGTTAATGCATTTCCCGCAAAAAATACACAAACTCCCAAGGTGGGGAAATATGCTCAAAAATTTGGAATTATTCACTCAAATAGGTTTTATTAAATTTAAAAGTCACCTTTTGTGCAAGTTTTATGACATTTTGGAAAGGTTAGAACAAGGGCTTTAATAATATGTGATAGGCAATAAAAGTGAAATTAAAATCTGTGCTTCATTACACGAAAATCTGAAAATTTTATAAAAAAAAACTTTTTGAGAAAAACAAATAAATTTTGAATATGGCATAAATCTACACGAATTGAGATATCAAAACGATATTTTGGAATTATGTAGAAAAAATGTCTCCGAATATAATGAATAATAAGCTTTTGCAGTGTTCGTCAACAAAATATGCAAATTCTCAAAGTGGGGAAAATATGTTCCAATTTTTTTTGATTTTTACTAAAATGGTGGCCAAGCTGTTATTTGCCGCAAGGATGTGTTACTATATACTGAGCAAGAAATCAACATATGGCTTACAAAAATATACAAAACATGTTCTAATTAGTGCTTTGCGATTTGAACAATTTTGAAAATTACAAATTTTTTGTACTGAAAAATTTACATTTTTGTAGCGGACATTGACCAAATCAATTCAAGAAGGGCATTAAATGTATCTACATTATGTGTTCTTTACGAAAAGTAAAAGGAATTTGCATCCGTGGAAGGAAAAGACAAATTTGCAGGCGAAATAATGAAAAGGTCAACCTTTTTTATTAAATAATTATTTAAAAAAAAAGAAAAAAAAGGAATTCATATTGAATATTGCGTGAAATCCATAGGAATTGACATATTATAACAAAAAAACACATCTAAATTATGCCTTCTTCGAGAAAATTAAATTAAATATGCAACTGCAGGAGGAAAAAAACAAATTTATAGCCTAAAAATTGTTGCCGCTTTAAAAACAATAAAAATGGCATATTTTTGGAAGTGTTGCTTTTGATAACTTTTGATTCAAGTAACACCATTATTATGTGTAGAATTTTATAGAAAATCGAAATGTATAAATAATTTGAATCGAGCGGACTAATAATGAGTTCACAAAGTTAAAAATACGAAACCAAAATATGAAAATTTCCAAAAATATGAAAATTTCTTCTTGTAATCCACATACCTCTTAAACTAATTGAGCTATGCATACATGTAAGCAGACTTTTTGTAGGTATTCATCGGCCATATATCTTAGCAATATGTACATATTTTCATTACAAAATTTGCCTTGGCCGAGGTGACCAAATTTGGAGGTTAACTGAGTGGAGTGAATTCCGCAAATCATCTGGAAAACACCTCTGCTTTAATTATGTGAATTTTCGTCAAGATATCTCTTTCCATTCAAAAGTTACAGAATTAATTCCAAAACATCGATTTGGACTTATAACTGAGCTTTTAGCAATCCTTTCAAAATTTAGAACTAGACATCCTGTATTTTGCAAATCATATTTAAAACACCTATACTCTAATCATGTAAAAGTTCGTCAATAGATCTCTTTACATTCAAAAGTTACAGAATTAACTGCAAACAATCGAATGAGTTTTTGGAATCATTTCAAAATTTAACATGGCCGAGGTGACGAAATTTGGAGGGTCGCCCAGTACCCCCATAACCGCTAGGGATGCAGAATTTTGCACATTATCTGGAAAACACCTCTACTCTCAGTAGGTTAAATTTTGTCCACACATTTCTTTCCCTTCAAAAGTTACAGAATTAATTTCAAAAAATCAATTTACAGCCATAATTGAGCTTTTGGCAAGCATTTCAAAATTTGCTTTGGCTGAAGTGACCAAATTCAAAGCTAGAGATCCTAGATTTTGTTCATCATCTGGAAAACACCTCTGCTCTAATCATGTGCTCTAATAAGATATCTCTTTCCGTTCAAAAGTTACAGAATTAATTTCAATAAATCGATTAGAAACCATAATTTTAGCAATCGTTACAAAATGTGACATGGCCGACCATACTAGCTAGAGATGCTGAATTTTGCACATCATCTGGAATACATCTTAGCTCTAAGCATATCAAATTTCTCCAATAGATATCATTCCATTAAAAAGTTACAGAATTAATTGCAAACAATCGAATGATGAATTGGCGATCATTTCAAAATTTGCCTTGACAGAGGTGACCAAATTTGGAGGGTCGCCATAACCACTAGAGATCCTGAATTTTGCACATCATCTGGAATACATCTTAGCTCTAAGCATATCAAATTTCTCCAATAGATATCATTCCATTAAAAAGTTACAGAATTAATTTCAAAAAATCAAATTGAAACCATAATTGAGTTTTTAACAATCCTTTCAAAATTTGCCTTTGCCGAGGTGACCAAATCCTCAGTTTTGCTCATTATCTGGAAAACACCTCTGCTTTAGGCATGTGAAATTTCATCAAGATATCTTTTTTCGTTGAAAAGCTACAGAAATAATTTCAATAAATCGATAAGAAACCATAATTGAGCTTTTAGCAATCATTACAAAATGTGACATGACCGACTACCTTTTAAGGATCACTTAGTGCCTCCCATAACCACTAGAGATCCTGAATTTTGCAAATCATCTGAAAAACACCTCTTTTCTAAATATGTGGAACATCATCCAGATATATCTTTTCATACAAAAGTTATGGAATTAATTAAAAAAGATTTTCTATGTTTCTTTATAAAACAACTATTTAATTTAACGATTTGAGTTCAAAGGACGATTTTTACAATATTTGTTTGACGATTTACAAAATTTTCAAATTTTCCTAATTTCGTTATCTCTAATTTTATATATTATTATATTATTTATTTTACTTGCTTCTTTTATTTTGTCTCGCCACTTTGGAATCTCTGGCCCGGTCACAATCCACTTTTTAAAATTAATTATAATTTTTTTTCTGAAGTTAGCAAACAACACTTGTATGTACATACGTACGTGTACGTACGTAACAAAAATACGCGTTACGTTTTATTTTATATTTTTTTATTTCTATTTTATTTTTATGCGATACTTTATACTTTATTCTTATCTTATCGTTGGAAAAGGCGTCACTTCACCTGGTCTGTGATGTCTCGCATGACTATGCCAGAGTCTTACCATTGGTTTTGTTTATCACTGGCGTTGAAATCGTTGCTTGACAGTTGATAGAATAAAAAGGAAAGCAAAATGCGTTATTCTTGGCGTCTTGGAATTTTTCAAATTTGCTAACTAGTCTCGGAATAGTTAGTTTCGCTTAGTGTCGTCTGCTTTAAATGATGTTTAGATTAAAACTGACATTCAGTTTTAGTTCTTTTAATAATATGTATTCTTAATTTATAATTAAGCTATGCTATTTGTTGGGGGTGTTTATTTTGTACTGAAGCCATAAGTACTGGCGTGCGCGAAGCTCTTTTCTTCCTACCGTGTGGGATTATTAGATGTTTGAATTAATCTCAGTATCAGTACGAAGTTAAACGCAATATCTTCTTTGATTTCAAGCGCACACCCTACTCGCAGCAGGTGTGTCGGGCATAAGTTTATTTTCTCGTTGGCAGTATAGAACTTAAAATTAAATTGTTATATTGTTGTTGTTGGGGGAATTTTTACAAAGTATTCTGAATAGGTGAACATTTCCATAATTATCCAGGGATTTGAAATTGAAGACGAAATTGAAATAAAACCATGAGATTATTTAACTTAAAATCGACCGAAAAAACAACAACTTATTAGATAGATGTTATGCCATATCATTTGAATATACTTTGAGACATGTGGCAGCCTTGGCAGCTGGCACGGCTGTGGCGTATTCTCGAAATCCAATTTTCAATCACTTTTTTGTACTCTCACTTAATATGCCGCAACATGGCTATTTATTCCAGTATTTTCCTCAGAATTTGGAATTGTATCGAAGTAAATAAAATAATTTCAAACCCAAAAGTGATCTTATTAGAATGATCATATTATCAAGATTAAGATACCCTTTATGTTATTTTTTATGCTTCTAATGCTTTTTCCACAAGCAAAAGAGTATTGCGGAAATAGTTACCCAGCAATACTTCTGCCGTGCCAACGCTCATTTGCTCATTATAAACGCAAATTCGGCAAGTGAGTTGTGATTCTCGTTCGTTTGTGAGAATCATCTCCTTATAGAGGCCGGGTTTGATGTTGAAAAGTCGCTGCGAAGCCACTTGAAAAGACTTTTGACATGGTCGAAATCATGATCGTGTAGTGCCATTTGTAAATAAATTTGCATTCTATTAAATGTAGAAGCAAAATGGTCTTGAGCCAGGACAATATCCCAGTTCAAATCAAGGAATTGAATATTGTTATATTTTTTGAATATCTGCGTTTTTTCTAATTCTTAAAAATATTATTTTTAATTAAGTTTTATTATTTTGATGGTCAGAAAAAAATTTGGCGAAATATTAAGTTTGATCTTTAGAAAACAACAACAACATCTCCTAATTTTTCAAAATCTTTTTTTATTTAATTTTAAAAAAGATTCTTATTTAAATATGAATTAATTTTTTGGAATATTCCATTATTTGGTACGGATTAATCGAATTATTCGCTATTCGAAAATCGGCCATTTCGGATAATTCGAACAAATATTTGATACTAAATATTCGATTAATCGAAAAAAATGTAATAGGTTGGACAGCCTAGTCCCTATCGACAAGGAACAATTACATGCAGTTTTTTTTTTCAGTAGGGTACCTGCAGAAACTCTTATTTATGACGAAAAGAGATTTTTTGATGAAGATAACTTTCGTAGGAAAATGAAACCATTAAATGTTGCGAAAAGAAGTACCTATTCTCTAGCTGAAAGAGGAGTCGAACTTATCTCCTTCAGAAAACAGGACGTGTACCCTTGCACTGAACTAGAAAAGGTCATGTGGATTTTTTTTGCTGTGGAGAAATGTATTCTTAGGAACTTTTTCTTTAAAGAGTTTTTAGTGAATTACCTATTCATTAAACATTAATGGATTGAGTTAATGCGTCTACCTTCCACCAGATAGTGGTGTACATATGTTAATAGGGCGTGTACACTTGCACTGAACTAGAAAGGGTCATGTTGATGTTTTTTTGCTGTGGAGAAATGTATTCTTAGGAACTTTTTCTCTTTAAAGAGTATTTAGTGAATTACCTATTCACTAAACATTAATGGATTGAGTTAATGCATCTACCTACCACCAGATGGTGGCGTACATATGTCAATAGGCTGTTTTCCACTGAACTTGGAAGGATCGGGTGGATGTTCTTTGCTTTGGACTGATGTCTTTCGTAAGAACATGCATTTTTTATATTTTGGCAAATTAAGTACACATATATTTTCTCTAATCCAGAGATAATTTAATGAATGTTAGTTAATCGAGAATAACGCATCTATCCCTCACCAGATGCTGCTGTACATATTTTAATAGTCTGTTCCTATTCTACGGAGCATTTGAAAATTTCGTACGTGATAGTTGATATTAAGCAGTGTAAACTTCTACTGAACTATTAAGGTCTAGAACAATGTGGATTTTTATGGACTTATCTACATTAATAGACCTTTCACAGGAATTATATTTCTGTTTATGTTTCAAAGAAACTTGTATTTCTATAAGCTGAAGATGACTCTATCATGTACATACTGGTGCTCTACTAATAGTCTAATAGCTATGTTATTTTCTCTCTTGAGCAATCACATTGAAAATTTTTATATGAAATTGTAGGCAGAAGTATAATTGTGATATAACCCAAAGGGCGGTGACGCCTCTATCATCCTCTAGATGGTGCTGTATACATGCCGATAGTTTGTCTTATATGTTACTGATCATTTTGTTCCTAACCAGCCTTGATTAGTTAAATTTGTCTTTTGGCATGAAAATTAAAGGAAAATTTTTTAAAAATTGCCAATAAAATGGAAAAAAGTCAAGAGCTTCTATAACCACAGCGAAACGGACAAGTAGATCCAACCTGAAATGCCGGCATTTTTACAGTGCGTTTGACTACACTGTGCGACAATCCACAAACTCTGAGAGGTGATATTATTTCTCTAGTAGGTAGTGTCGACTAGAACAAGAATCTGTACTTGAGATCTGTCCGACACCCCAAAAACTTGAGTAATGGGTGAAAAAGCGTTTTTTCGTACCTTAGTTGGTTGTCAGCCGATTGTCACTTTCTCAACCTGGAGTTATCGATCGATATATAGCTTATTTAAAAAAAAATTAAGAAATACGTGTCCTTTTGTCCAGCAAACACAATTTTTAAATATTTTTCAAGTTTGACAATGTTTTTGGGCTGTATTTTGTTTGATAACCGCATTTATTTAAAAAACACATTTGATTTTAAAAATCCCTCAATAATTGACTGAGTTATGGAAATTTTCGCTAAAATAAAATTGTTGCAAAAATACAAGTTTTGGTTAATACAGTTCACACATCTCTCGTGATTATACGATTTGAAATACATAAATAAAATAAAAAACATAAAATTCATCAAAACAAATAAAAATGGCAAAAAAATACCATGTCAACCATTTTTATAAAAAATCCCCAATTTTGGAACACATTTTCCCCACTTTGGGAATTGGTGTATTTTTTGGTCATTCCAGTTCACATCTCTCGTTATTTTACGATTTGAAGTCCAATAAAAATACATATAATTCATTGAAACAGTTAAAATGACAAATAAGCATGTCGACCATTTTTATAAAAAAATCCCCAATTTTGGAACAAATTTTCCCCACTTTGGGAATTCGGGTATTTTTGGGAAAAATGGAATATCTAGTATTTTTTTCTTCATTTTTACACTTTGACATTTTAATAAAAAATCCCCAATTTTGGAACAAATTTTCCCCACTTTGGGAATTCGGATATTTTTGGGAAAATGTTTTCTTCATTTTTACACTTTGACGATTTTTAAGTATTTTTATTGGACCTTAATTCGTAAACTTATGAGAGATGAGAACTGTAATGACCGAAACTTGTATTTTTGCAAAAATTTGGTATTAATAAAAAACGTCAATAACTCAGTCAATTACTAAGGTATTTTAAAAACCAAAGCAGCGTTTTACTCCTTACTAAATGTGTTATTTAAATAAATTTACAAGTGGTGCAGTTGTTAAGCAAACTAATGTCCAAAAACATTGCTAAAGTTGTAAAATTGTTTAAAAATGTAAACCGATTTCTTAAGTTTATATATCGATCGAAAGCCCCAACGTTCTTCTTTTCACATCCAATAAAAAAGTGAACTAAGTTACTGGCTTATAAGTGTGCAAAGGTAGGAAAAACTGTTTTTTACCCATAATTTAGGATTTTGGGGGGTGTCTGAGAAATTTCAAATACAGATTCTTGTTTTATTTGAAAATAACTACCAGAAAAACAATATCACCTCCCAGAGTTTTCTATTTTATTCTATTTTTTAGAACAATAATTTAGGAGTTATTGCCTAACATACTCGAACTAAGCCACATTAGGGTACCACAAAATTCGTTGAGAGTTCCTTAAGTTGTCTTTCGTCGTCGTCTTAATTGCCCATGCATACACTTCTTCTGTCGGTACACACTTCTGCTTCTTCTTCGTTTAATTCTGTTTACACATTTCTAGGGAGTGTTGTCGCCTTAATTGATTTTCATTACCAATTTTGTAACACAAAAACAAATTTTAATCGCTGAAAAGCAAAACAAAAAATGTATTACCTCATCATCGCCCAAACATGCCAGCCAGCCAGCCAGCGGAAACCTCTCCTAGATCCATTAATTTTACAGCGGCAGCGGAATCGCGTGAATTGAATTGGCGCACTCTAATCCTCAACAATTTGAAAAATTCATAAACGATAACAAGAGCTACGATTGAAGTACATTCGTACAGACATACATATTTAACAATCAATTTGTGCCAAATGGACAGATACGTACGCACGCACGCACGCATTACACATATAATTTACGTTATCTTACCAAAAAGCTAAAAACAAACAGAAGGGCATTAAAAGAGCGTTAAGCAAGTGTTAACGCGTTTTTTCGTGCTTGCTGCTTTTGTTTAAACGGTCTCAAGCACTTCAGTGAAATAAATTGAGGGGGGGAGGAGAAAAAGACTCACTGAAGTGTGGAACTGTAGGCGCCCGGCTTACATGATCATATTTGTTTAACGCCATTGTCCGATACGCTGCCGCTACAATCTACGCCACTCGATACTATCATCAATTGGATCTACCACCACCGAAACGAGTAAATTTACTTAAGATAACACTTTGTAAGTACATATATATACGAGGTATAGTAGAAAACAATCAATGAAGTCATTAACACTTGTATAACAAAACAAAATGTTCAGACATTATATGAAAACAAGAAATACAAAACGAATTGTCTAAACTCTACACGTTCTGCCTGTGCTGCCGGCCAGAAAGATAAGAATAGCATCCATCATTTATGGCATAAAAAAATCATATTCTTTTAATTGTCAATGAATGTCATATTTATCCATAGATCTTTTACATGTGGACATTGTTTTGTGCTTTAAAATGATAGCTTTTCAAAATTAAATCAAGTAATTTTTTCCGATTTTTTTCTATGATTTTTTTCGTGCCAGAAAAAAATGTTGAAAAAAATATTGTTTTTAATTTTTTGGACCACTGTTTTTATGTGAAAATGATATTTGTAGCCATCATAAATACCTTTAATGGAACATATAAGTGGATGCGATTGGACCCATATTTTCATATTACATATTATCATATTAAAAATATGAAAGGTAGCTTCGACGAAAATTGGTATTTTTGTACAAAATAATATTTAAAACAAGTAAAAAAACCAAAACAAATACAAATATTGAAAAAGTAATTTTATAAATAAATATAATCTTTTTATTATTTCAAACCACATTTACAAGGCAAGGCTACCAATACCTTTACACTATATATATCGAAATAATACTTCAAGTCAATTAAAAAACATAAATATTCTCATATTTAATATTGGTAGATAGTGGGTGCAGCAGTTGGTTGTATTTTCATTCTATTTTAATTCCAAAACTAAAAATTTTGAAAATCCATTATCTCATGTACATAGTGCAAAATAACCTAACTTCATGATTCAGCCAATTTTTGCCGTACTTTTTATTTTGCGTGTCTATGCAGTCAGAGGAATGTATACACCGAATTCCATGATTCCAGCTGCGGCCATTTGGTTGGTACCATTTTTATCCCCTTTTTCCTATTTTACCCCATTAAGAGTACGACTGTTTAAAATCTCTTTATTTTACGTTTCTAAGCAATTTACACACCGAATTTCATCATTCTAGCTGTAATCGTTCAGTTGGTACTATTTTTATCCCTCTGTACCCATTGTATTCCTTGAAAGCACGAATTTGGAAAAAAAAACCTTTTATTTAACATGTCTACGCAGTCAGAGGAATGTATACTCCGAATTTCACGGTCATTTGGTTGGTACTATTTTTATCCCCTTTTTTCATTTTAACCCCAAAAGGTACGAATTTCGAAAAATCCGTTTATTTTCCGTGGCTACGCAGTCAGATGAATGTATACAGGTGTATTTTAGTGCAGCCGTTAGGTTGGTACTATTTTTAGCCTTCTATGTCCATTTTACCCCTTAAAAGTACGAATTTGGCAAACATAATTTTATATTATGTATCTACTCAATTAGAGGAATGTACACACCGGATATCGTGTTTCTAGCTGTTGTCGTTCGATAGGTACCATTTTTATCCCATTTTGCCCCATTTCACCGCCTACAAATAAGAACCACTTTATGGTGAATGTTTATGTTATCAGGGAAATACGCATTCTAAATATCAAGTAAATATAAACAGACACATTCAAAACATATGCTGAAATTCTCTAAATATTAAGGGTAATTGGGGGTATTTTCAATCATTCTGAGGGAAAAAATTTTCCCTGTAGGTCGATTTTGTCCACTTTCAATTCCAACCGATCTACAACTATAAGACACATTTATGTCAAATTGGGACGTGTTTTCAACAGACGGACGGACATGACTACATCGTCTTAGAATTTTATCATGATCAAGAATATATACACTTTATAGGGTTGCAGGTCGATATTTCAAGGTGTTACAAATGGAATGACAAAGTTATTCCATACCCCCATCCTGGAGTTGGAGTTTATTTGGAATATATTCCAAACATTATAAATTTATATACAAAGTTTCTCAAACACTTATATATTTGAACAGATTTTAAACAGCATTTCATTGGAATCAAAAGCCCCAAACACTTATATATTTGGGACATATTCCAAATGTTAGTTATTTAGAAAAAAATCCATTAACACTTCAAACATTCTTTATTTAGCAAGAAAGCTCACCAAACACTTACATATTTGGAACAGAATTGATTGATATTGATTTATAAACTATGTTCCCCAAACACTTATATTTTTGGAACATATTCCAAACATTACTTATTAGAAAACAAGTTTCTTAGACTCTTATATATTTGGAATAGACTACAAACATTACACTGTGATATGAATGAATGAAGTGGAAAACTCTGGGGTTTTTTAAAAAAAACGCATAAAATTTGCAAAATCTCATCGGTTCTTTATTTGAAACGTTAGATTGGTCCATGACATTTACTTTTTGAAGATAATTTCATTTAAATGTTGACCGCGGCTGCGTCTTAGGTGGTCCATCCGCTTAGTCCAATTTTGGCATTTCCACGTTTTTGAGTAACAGAGACCCAATTGGTGCGAACGGCGACGAATCGAAAATTGGTGGTCATCATTAACACTGGCCGATACAGCTGCGATATTTTCTTCAGTTCGCACTCTACGTAAGCGTGTTGGTGGTTTAATGTCCAACAATGTAAATTTGGTGCGAAATTTAGTCACAATAGCCCGAATAGCCGCTTCAGTGGGTCGATTAAACTGACCATAAAATGGAAGCGCGCAATGAACTTTCTTAACAGAGCACGCATTTTGATAATAAAATTCAATAATTTGCAAGCGTTGTTCGTTTGTAAGACGATTCATGATGAAATGTCAAAGCATACTGAGCATCTTTCTCTTTGACACCATGTCTGAAATCCCACGTGATCTGTCAAATACTAATGCATGAAAATCCTAACCTCAAAAAAATCACTCTTTAGTTTTCTTGTAGATATTGTCGAATAGAACAAGAATCTGTATGTGAAAATTTCCAGACACCCTCACAATATTTGAGTTACGGGTACAAAACCGGTTTTTCGTACCTTTGCACGCTTATGAACCTGTAACATAGTAGGTTATAAACCGATATTCACTTTCCCAATGGATTTGAAATAAGGAGCTTTCGATCGATATATAGATTATTTAAGAAAACTTAAGAAATCTGTGTGCTTTTTTCCAGCAACCACAAATTTTTAATTTTTTTGCCATTTTTCAGCTTTGACAATGTTTTTGCACATTGTCTCGTTTGGTAACAGCTCCGCTTGCAATTCTACTTAAATAACACATTTAGTAAGGAATAATAATAATACAAAAATTTTGCAAAAATACAAATTTTGGTCATTCCATCTCTTATAATCTAATAATTTTATGAAATGAAAAACGTAAATACAAAAAAAAAAACTGCAGATGTTCTAAGAGTAAGAAAAAAATATTGAGAAAAGAAAAAAAAAAAAAAAACAAGTTAAAGAGCTAACTTTGACATTGAGCTTGAGTATTTAATCAGATCCAGGATTATAATAAATATAATGAAACTACGAATTGATACAATTTCTAAAAATATGAAATTTTCTAATCATATATGTTTTATGTTATGCATTTAGAAACAAACATACATATATACTATTTATTTTTGAGACAATAAACTCCAAATAGTATTGATTTATAAACATAGTTCCACAAAAACTTATATATTTGTAAAAGACCCGAAAACCAAATAATATACTTCTCAAACTTTAGTTGAAATGGAGATAATTGGCGTTTTTAGTTTTTCAGTTCCTCATCCTGTTGCCCCATATAAGGACTACAAAGTCCCAAGGATACAATTTTGGAATAATTATTTTAAGTACTCACCCAGCAAAAAGATTGCACATTTTAATCGCATCTCAAAATCCAAAAGTACATTTTTCCCGCTTTTGAGGAAGTTCTTTTAAACAACTTCTAAAAAAGTCGATAATATGTAACATTTTACGAATAGCATTTTCACTAGTGAATGGGAATGCATTTTTAGTATGGGGCCACCGAGGTAAGGTGTCCGCTTTGCACCCACACGATCTCGTGTTCAAATCGTGGCTCGGGAAAAAAACTTTTTTTTTGTTTTTTTTACTTTTATAAATAAACATTATTTAATTTTGTATAATTTTAACAATTAAAATCTTTTTCTTGCTTAAGAAAATACATATTTACTGCTTTATTAATGTACTTCAAATATTTATTTTTTATTAATTATTAATACTACACAAAATCAGTAAAATTAAGTAGTATTAATTTGTTTTATACTAATTTAATTTGATATTTATTTGCATTAAATATAAATTCATATTAAATAAATATTTTGTTAAGTTTCCTATTGTCAGTTCTAACGAACAAAATGGTTTGCTTTAGTTATTCTCCACTCACAGCAGAGGATAGCCGAGATGGTTAGAGTGCCGTAGTAGCAACCAGAAGGTCAGCTGTTCTACCCCCGGTAGAGGCGGTTTTTTTTTAAAACAGAAATGGAATCTAATGAAAAAAGGTTCATTTGCAACACTTTAAAATAACTTTTAAGTTTTTCAAATAAAAGACATCCCTCCTATGACAACTCCATGTTAAATTCATTGGTAAATATCCCAATGTTCACTACTTCCGAATCACAAGATGAACATCTTTTTCACTTCTTTGGGTGCTCTCTTTTAGCTGGGTACGGCAATCATATATGTTTTAAGGACAGACTGATAAGGTTATTCACTTAGAAACAAAGTTCCCAAACACTTATATATTTGAGTCAATCCAGTGAAAAATAATACTCACGTGGAGTGTACAAATACTACTTTTTCAAAAAGATGTGCTCATTCAATCGCCTGTAAATCCTGAAACTTGACCGATTTTAATGTGTTTCGAAGGTAATTTCATTTCCTTTTAAATATTAGTGTGGTGTTTTGTAGAATTTTTAAAGTTTTTGCAATTTAAATTCTTTTATTTTTGATACATTAATCCATTTAGTTGAAATTTTGAAAGGGGTGTTCTTAGGTCTCCTTTTAAGCGATTGTGTGAGTTTGAAATTCGTGAAACAATTTTTTGACGAAATTTTTTCGATTGTTTTTTACAAAATCAACCAGAATTTCAGTTAAAAATCATCAAAATGATAATTTTTTATTTTTTTTTTTCATAAACACAACTTATAAAAACAATGAAAAATTCAAGAAAAAAATAGTTAATGGAAAACATATACAGTGAAATTCCCCTAACTCGAATCGCCTAGGGCACGACAAAACACTTCGAGTTAGGGAAAATTCGAGTTATGGAAATTAAACATTTTTTATATGTACACGATGTGTACATGTGTCTCTCCGTGACAGAAGCAGCATTTTCATTCCTATGCACTGTGCATAGGAAAAGAGAGCGGTGCCCATCACTGAATTAAAGGCTTCGCAAAGAAGTGCCACCAAAATATGTATGTATGTACTACTTATTAACGAGAAAACAATATTAAAATTAGCAAAACAAAAAATTCGAGTTACGGGAATAAACTCAAATAGTAAGTGTCACAAATTGTATCAGTTTTTAATTCGACTTACAGAAAAGTTCGAGTTAGGGGAAATTCGACATACGGAGAAAAACACATAAGAAAAAGCTATTGAGAATCCAAGATTCGTACATAACAGTTCGAGTTAGGGAAAAATTCGAGTTAGGGGACTTCGAGTTAGGGGAATTTCACTGTACTTTTTAATTTTAAAAATTGAAAAAATTAAATTTTTCCCTAACCTTCTTTCTTGGATTGTCGGTTTTATATTCAATTCAAAATTCTAATTTTTTCCCAAATATACTTACTAAACTTTCAAAACAATCGAAGCTAGGCGAGGTAAAAAACCGTACCGCTTGAGATGGAATAACTCATTTGCAATAATCACCAAATATTATAGATTTAGTTCCCCAAGCACTGATATATTTGGAATAGACTTCAAACAGCATTTGATAACAAGGTGCTGACAAAGATTCGGATAAAAGGGTAAAAAAGTCATTTAGTTGTCATTTTAGAGGGGGTGGCTCAATATTCCCCCTTTTCCACATTCTTATGTGATGAATCGGCATAGGAAAGCTTGTGAACCTTACATTTTAAGTATAGGATTTGTTTGGCAATATTACTCAAAACACCACGAGGAATATTTTAACACCCCAGCTCCTCAATATAGGGATCGTTTTGTTTCATTTTGTAAAAAAGGGTAAAAGACACCCCTAAAACAGGGGTAACGGGTGAACATGTTCTACAAAAATATTTGCCACAAAATTCAAAAATTCTGAATACACCAAAACTCAAAACTGAACTTAAATCAATTTGTACTTTTTCTCAATTGGTGCTAAACTGTATCACAAATATGAATTTAAGGGGAAGGGAAGGTATGAAGGGAAAAAATTATTCTACATCAAATTTCCCAATAAGTCACCGAACATAAGAAAGCTGTAGAGATAATTGATATATAAATAATTTCAGTAGCAATTTCGGTATTTAAACACAAAATTATTTATTAAATTTTTATTAAGTCAATATTTTGTGGGTGTCTGGGAAATTTCAAATATAGATTTTTTATTCTACTCGCCAATACCAAACAGAAATATATTATTACTTCCTGGGTATTTTTTTATTGTACAGAGTATTGCAAAACTTCAGAGTGCCCTCAAACATGACCAGGATCCAAGAATTACATTTTGGGAATTTTTAATATCTAGATCTTCATCTAGGTCTCTGTTGAAAATTTGTTACAAAATGATCGTGAAACTTAATATACTCCCCTTGCGCGATGTGAAGTACATAAAAATAGCTTGGTTCACAAATAAAACAAATAACAAATTGTAGAAATGGTCATAATGTTTATTAATAAATAAACAGCTAGAGAAAAACTAAATAAATACAAAGGCTACAAGTAGCGAAAAAACAAAAGAGGAGGGAGTAAATAAAACGGGTCAACAAAGTGTGGCGTCGTTGCGGCCGAACTAGGTATACATTTCCAGTCGAGAAGACTGAAGACCAAGAGAAGGTATAGAAAATAGATACTTCCACATTAAGACTACCCAGGGAAAAGATCCACGGTCTTCCCAAAGAAAGTAATAGTAAACAAAGTTTATTCTTGTTTCAATTTTATATTCAAAATTTATTATTTTTATTCTTCTTTCAATTTTATATTTTATATTTAAAACTTACTATTTTTTAATCAGAAAATATTTTGTATATATTTTACATATTTTTATATATTTAATTTTAATATTAAAATGAATATAAACTTTCTAGAAATTGAAAAAAAATCCATTTAAATTGCTGCACTCCTTCCTACAATCTAGCCAACTAGCTGCCAGCTTCGTCCCATATAAATAATTACCCAGCCCAGCCTCAAAAGTTCTGTTAATGGCTAATTTGAAATTGATTTATTTATTAATAAAGTTCATTGTAATCGCGTTGGCATTATTAAATCATAAGCTTTCATAAATATCATTTATTTCGTTTCGTTTTTTGCTTTTCTCATAATTCTCTTACAAACTCTCTCCCATTTGCGGCTGGGCTCCATTTCTTTCCTCCTCTGTCATTAGCGTACAATTCCAACTAATGACAACAGCAATAGCGACAACAACAATAACAACAACCCAACAATAAACCTCCAAATCAAGGTGAAGGTAAAGGTAAATTTCAAATTTAACCAAAAGTTACACAGAAAAAAAAGGTTTATAAACAAACAAACAATAACAACAGACATCAGACGAAAGAGTAGTAGAAGAGAGACAATCAAGACAATAGGAAGAGACGACAGAAAACTTTAGAGGAGACGAAGAAGAGGAAGACAAAACTAATAATGCTCGTCGTTAACGTAAGAGAGAAGAATTACAATTGTGTTCAACAACAAACCTAATTTCGTGCATTACCAACGAATATGAACACGTACCATTAGAAGACGGCAACAACAACAGCAACAACATCATCAGCCTTATTGGTACTAAAAGTACACAACAACAAAAACAACAACATACCAGCCAAGTACTTTGTTGCTGTACTCGTTTTAGCCAAAGACCATGACTCACGATTCTTGCTGGTTTACACTCGAGCAAAGTGAAATGTTTCGTGGTTGGGAAAATTGCTCAACGAAAGTAAATTTTCCCCAAAGGGAAAACCAATAAGAGAGGAACTTTCCTCCGAAATGTAGCAAAAAAAATATATGCCGCAAAATGGCCCAATTGTCAAAAGCAAAAAAAAAACATATCTTTCCAAGAGAGGATGTACTAAAATTAATAAACTTTAACAGAAATAGTACTAAATCGAATCATTCCTTAGGGAAAGGGTACTTTCAGTACTCTTTCCTTAGGGAAAGAGTAGGGAAAGGGTACTTTCCGTACTCCTTCCTTAGGGAAAGGGTACCTTCTGTACTCTTTCCTTAGGGAAAGGGTACCTTCTGTACTCTTTCCTTAGGGAAAGGGTACCTTCAGTACTCTTTCCTTAGGGAAAGGGTACCTTTAGTACTCTTTCCTTAGGGAAAGGGTACCTTTAGTACTCTTTCCTTAGGGAAAGGGTACTTTCAGTACTCTTTACTTAGGGAAAGGGTACTTTCAGTACTCTTTCCTTAGGGAAAGGGTACTTTCAGTACTCTTTCCTTAGGGAAAGGGTACTTTCAGTACTCTTTCCTTAGGGAAAGGGTACTTTCAGTACTCTTTCCTTAGGGAAAGGGTACTTTCAGTATTCTTTCCTTAGGGAATGGGGGTACTTTCAGTACTCTTTCTTTAGGGAATGGGTACTTTCAGTACTCTTTCCTTAGGGAAAGGGTACTTTCAGTACTCTTTCCTTAGGGAAAGGATACTTTCAGTACTCTTTATTTAGGGAAAGGGTACTTTCAGTACTCTTTCTTTAGGGAAAGGGTACTTTCAGTACTCTTTCTTTAGGGAAAGGGTACTTTCAGTACTCTTTCTTTAGGGAAAGGGTACTTTCAGTACTCTTTCCTTAGGGATAGGGTACCTTCAGTACTCTTTCCTTAGGGATAGGGTACTTTCAGTACTCTTTCATTAGGGAAAAACTACTTTCAGTACTCTTTCCTTAGGGAAAGGATACTTTCAGTACTCTTTCCTTATGGAAAGTGTACTTTCAGTACTATTCCCTTAGGGAAAGTGTACTTTCAGTACTCTTTTCTTATGGAATGTGTACTTTCAGTACTATTCCCTTAGGGAAAGGGTACTTTCTGTACTCTTTCCTTATGGAAAGGGTACTTTCTGTTCTCTTTCCTTATGGAAAGGGTACTTTCAGTATTCTTTCTTTAGGGAATGGGTACTTTCAGTATTCTTTCTTTAGGGAATGTGGGTACTTTCAGTACTCTTTCTTTTGGGAATGGGTACTTTCAGTACTCTTTCCTTAGGGAAAGGGTACTTTCTGTACTCTTTCTTTAGGGAAAGGGTACTTCCAGTACTCTTTCTTTAGGGAATGGGTACTTTCAGTACTCCTTCCTTAGGGAAAGGGTACTTTCAGTACTCTTTCCTTAGGAAAGAGTACTGGAAGTACCCTTTCCCTAAGGAAAGAGTACTGGAAGTACCCTTTCCCTAAGGAAAGAGTACAGAATCTTTCCTTAGGGAAAGGGTACTTCCAGTACTCTTTCCTTAGGGAAAGGGTACTTCCAGTACTCTTTCCTTAGGGAAAGGATACTTTCTGTACTCTTTCCTTAGGGAAAGGGTACTTTCTGTAGTCTTTCCTTAGGGAAAGTGTACTTTCAGTATTATTTCCTTAGGGAAAGGGTACTTTCGGTACTCTTTCCTTAGGGAAAGATTACTTTATGTACTCTTTCCTAAGGGAAAGGTTACTTTCTGTACTCTTTCCTTAGTGAAAGGTTACTTTCTGTACTCTTTCCTTAGGGAAAGGTTACTTTGTGTACTCGTTCCTTAGGCAAAGGGTACTTTCTGTACTCTTTCCTTAGGGAAAGTGTACTTTCAGTACTCTTTCCTTAGGGAATGGGTACTTTCAGTGCTCTTTCCTTAGGGAATGGGTACTTTCAGTACTCTTTCCTTAGGGAATGGGTACTTTCAGTACTCTTTCCTTAGGGAATGGGTACTTTCAGTACTCTTTCCTTAGGGAATGGGTACTTTCAGTACTCTTTCCTTAGGGAAAGGGTACTCTCAGTACTCTTTCCTTAGGGAATGGGTACTTTCAGTACTCTTTCCTTAGGGAATGGGTACTTTCAGTACTCTTTCCTTAGAATATTTTATTTTAGTACTCCTATTTTTAAATAACACCTACATCTTGATGAGGTGAAGTGATGGTATTGTTGATATTTAAATTTCTTTATATGTTCTTTAGGAAGTCTTCTTCAATCACATTTCTTTGAGTGTAACCATATCTATCATCCATGTCAGTTCCACACTGCAATTGTATGTGTTTGAGGAGCACAATTCTGGGTTAGCTTATCTGTCTATAGTTTAGTTTTACTATTATTAACATTTTAGCTATCTGTGGGTTTTTTATGGACTGGCATGGGTTTTAAACTGGAGAAATGTGGCTGTGGTCTGGTGGAGTGGGGAGAGAGGAAGGGTTTACACGACGGCCGACGGGCGGTCGTTTGAAGCTAAAGTAAGCCAAATAATGGATTATATGGTAAGCAGGCAACATGTAACATTACCAAACTAAACTGAACTGAATTCTCATGTTGACTAGGAAAACTATTTGGATTATGGTTCAATTTGTTCGTTTCGTTTCTTTTCTGGTTTTTGTTGTTGTTTTTATTTCTTGTTGTTGTTGTTATTGTTGTTGAAATTATCGGTGATTTTTGATCTCTATTATATAAATTTTGTTTTGTTATTGAAGTTTTTAAGTGATTTTATTCAGGCTCACAAAAATCACCTTAAACTTCACATTGTAAAGCAAATGAACAGTTTTAAGGCCTTTTTGGATAAAACAAAGAAAAAAACAGCAACAACACATTTATTGGCAACTGTATTGACTTGGCCGTAAGCCATAATTGTTATGGTGGGGAGGGGGGATAATAGTGTGCCTTTGTTTATCATAAATGAGCATTTGGCTGTTGTATGTAAATTGCTGTCGAGGAAATAATGCCAGACTTTCTATGCCACAACATTCCTAAGAAGGTTTCCCCATTTAACTTCTTGGAGGGGTATCATAAAAAATAATAAAATAATAAAAATATCTAAAATTCATCAAAATAGATAGAAATTGTAAAAAATAATGTCGATCATTTTAATAAAAAATCCCCAATTTTGGAACACATTTTCCCACTTTGGGAATTCAAAATAAATAATAACTATACCCAAAATTGAACAAAACAGATACAAATGATGAAAAAAGCATGGCGACCATTTTAATCAAAAATCTCCAATTTTGGAACACATTTCCCCCACTTTGGGAAATCGGGGTTTTTTTATTGGAAAACATGGAAAATAAGTAATTTATTCATCGTTTTTATGACAACTATATATATTAGTAAAAAATCTCCAATTTTGCAACATATTTCCCCACTTTGGGAATTTGGAAAACATAGAAAATCTTGTAATTTGTACATCATTTTCATCTTTTTGATGATCAAAACAGATTAAAAATGGTAAAAAAGCATGGCGACTATTTTAATAAAAAATCCCCAACTTAGGAACACATTGTCCCCGCTTTGGGAATTCGATTTTTTATGGGAAAACATGCAAAATCTACTAATTTTTTCATCGTTTTTATTTTTTGATCGAAACAAATAAAAATGGTTAAAAAGCATGGCGACCATTTTCATATAAAAATCTCCAATTTTGGAACACATTTTCCCCACTTTTTTAACCCTGCAGCTCTACTATGTAGTGGTCTTTTTGGTCCCTTTTGTGAAAAAGTTTAAAAAACACCCACTTACAATGGGTTCAACGCTTCATAATGTTCCACAAATATATTTGCCATAAAATTCCACTATAAGTCTCTGAATACACCAGAACTCAAAACTGAACTTGAATGCCATAAATAAGTAAAAACTTAAAATTTGTTTTAGGCCCGTTTTCAATTGAAATTGAGAAAATACAACATCTTATTGAGAAAAGAAAAATTTAAATTCAGAAGTGTAAATTGAAGTTGAGAAAATAAAAATTGAAATTCAGAAATGTAAATCGAAATTGAGAAAATAAAAATAGAAAATTAGAAATGTAATTTGAAATTGAGAAAATAAACATTTACATGCAGAAATGTAATTTGAAATGGAAAAATACAAATCTAAATTAAAATTAAGAAAAAAAAACAAATTCATATTCGGAAATGTAAATAGAAATTGAGAAAATACTGATTGAAAATTAGAAATTTTAATCGAAATTGAGAAAATAGAAATTGAAAATTGGAAATTTAAATTGAAAAGGAGAAAATATAAATTAAAATTCAGAAATGTAAATTTATATCGAGAAAATGAAAATTGAAATTGAGAAATTTTAATTGAAATTTAAAAAATATAATTTATTTTGGAGAAATAAACAATTTAAATTTTCATTTTCTCGATTTCAAATTTCATTCATTTTGAATTTTAATTTGTATTTTCTCAATTTCAATTTGATCTTAATTTTAAAAAAGAAATGCAATAACATAAATAATTATTAGATTCACTTCAAGAAAACTAAAATCGATTTCTTCGAACCAATGAATTTAAAATGAAAAAATAGAAGAACAAAATTTCGAAAACTTTTTTAGTTACCGATAACTGCCTTAGTAATCGATAAAATCCATAGTTATCGATTGTGGAAATTCTATAAAAATGATTTTTATTTTTATTTAAAGCAAAATTTTAGATTAAAAAGAAATTTAATAACAAAAATAATTATTACATCTCTCAAAAAATAAAATAAAATCGATTTTTCGATCCAATGGATTCAAAATGTAAAATTAGAAGAAAATAAATTAAATACTAATTCGATAATTTCAAATATGGGTAAATTGCCTTAGTAATCTAAAAATTCTATAGTTATTACATTGTGAAAATTCTTTAAAAATAGAAGAAAAAATCGAAAAAGTTTTCGATAACTTTTTTAGTTACCGATAACTGACATAGTAATCGATAAAATCCATAGTTATCGATTGTGGAAATGCTATAAAAATGATGTGTATTTTTGTTTAAAGCAAAATTTTAGATTAAAAATAAATTCAATAACAAAAATAATTATTACATCTCTCAAAAAAACACTAAAATCGATTTTCCGATCCAATGGATTTAAAATGGAAAATTAGAAGAAACAAATTAAATAAAGTTTTCAATAATTTCAATTCTGGGTAAATTGTCTTAGTAATCGATAAATTAAATAGTTATTAGATTGTGGAAATTCTATAAAAATAGTAGAAAAAATCGAAAACAATTTTCGATAACTTTTTTAGTTACCGATAACTGCCTTAGTAATCGATAATTACTTTATAATTGTTTGCGGAAATTCTATAAAAATCGTGTGTATTTTTATTTAAAGTAAAATTTTAAATTAAAAAGAAATTCAGTAACAAAAATAATTTACATCCAATTAAAAAAGAACTTAAATCGATTTTTTTCACGATCCAATGAACTCAAAATCGAAAAAAATTAGAAGAAAGAAATCGAAAAAAATCGATAACTTTTTTTAGTTACCGATAACTGACTTAGTAATCGATAAATTCCATAGTTATTAGATTGTGGAAATTCTATAAAAAATTATAAATTTAAATTTCTATTTTCTGAATTTCAAATTGTAATTTGTCAATTTCATTTTACAATTTCAACCAGAGCTGTTAAATTTCGATTACGATTAGTAATCAATTACATTACTTTTTAAAAAGAATCGAAATGATTATATAATCCACTATTCAACAATTTCTGATTACTAATTGATTACGATTACAAATAATCAAAAAATAATCAGGATTACTTGCTATTATGAAAAATAATCAAATAATAATCAAAGCAAAACTGACATATATTGAAAAGTCAAAAGTTTTGACAAACAGACTACTATGACTCTCATACCGATTTCGCGAAAATCAAAAGTAATCACAAAAAATCAAAAGTAATCAAAAGTAATCTAAAATAGTCAAAAGTAATCAAAAGTAATCTTTTAAAGTAGTCGAACTCATTTTTGATTACTTTTGATTATTTTTCAGTAATCGCAAGTAATCCTGATTATTTTTTGATTACTTGTAATCGTAATCAATTACTAATCGTATAAAACTGAATGTAATCGTATTGTAATCATTACTTCTACTTTAAAAAAAAAGTAATCTAATTACTAATGATTACGATTACTAATCATTACTTAACAGCTCTGATTCCAACTGAATATTGTGTATACGGTTTTGCATGCCTTAGTAATCGATAAATGCAATAGTTATTAGATTGTGGAAATTCTATAAAAATAGAAGAAAAAATCGAAAAAAGTTTTCGATAACTTTTTTAGTTACCGATAACTGCCTTAGTAATCGATAAATTTCATATTATTAGATTGTGGAAATTCTATAAAAATTTCTAAATTTCAATTTTTATTTTCTCTATTTCAACTTTCATTTCTCAGATTGCTGCCTTAGTAATCGATAAATTATCAGCAACAAAAATAATTCACATCCAATTCAAAAAAAAAAAAACTAAAAACAATTTTTTCTCGATCCAATGAACTCAAAATCGAAAAAAACGATAACTTTTTTCAGTTACCGATAACTGCCTTAGTAATCGATAAATTCCATAGTATTAGATTGTGGAAATTCTATAAAAATTTCTAAATTTCAATTTTTATTTTCTCAATTTCAACTTTCATTTCTCAGATTCAACTGAAAATGGTGTATTAGGTTTCGCGTGGCCTTTCAAGGATAGATTGTGTATTTAGATCTAGGATTCTGAAAAAATATATTTTCTAAAAATTTTCTATTTTTCTTCTTTAAAATTTCCCGTTTACCTTCTTGTGGTCTTTCAAGGTTAGATTTGCTATTTAAATAGAGGATTCTAAAAAACAATATTTCAAATATGCCTCTGCCTCTATTTCATTGTCCACTACTATGCTTGTCCTCTGCATTTCCAAACCATTAATAAAATACTTTCAAACCGTTTCATAAATTGTTTATGGTCCATCTTTCCTTTATTAATTTCACACTTCTATCTTTCAATATTCTCATATTGTAGCTCGTTATCATCTAATTCTTTTAACAGCTCATTTAGCTAATTTTTTTCTGGGATTTTTCCCCCACCTTTTAGCGGGGAGTCTCTTTGGAATTTTACATAAATTATGTGGGTGTTGTTGTGTTGGTGGAATGGCGTATGGCATTTGAAATGAATATTTTTTATTCATAATAAAAACTATTCAAATGAAGTTATTTATATGTGTGAAATATGATACGCTCTGGATGGAAGACAACGGAACCGTGACAAATTTGAAAATACTCGTATCTTTTGATGCGGACAACCCAGCAGATGACGCCTTAGGGCGTTATGAGCGATATATATATATATCAGTTTTCAGAGATTTGATTGTGTCACGTTATGACTGCAATGCCAAATATATTAGAAAAGTGTAGCAAATTGCACTTTGATGAAATTAAGTAAAAAAGAAACATCATCTAAAGCACAATAGTTTTTTTTTGATCAACTTGCCAAATTGGTATTAGCTCCTACCGTTGAAATTCAATAACAACAATTGCCAATTAAGTTTTGGCTAAAAGTGAAATTCAAGTTTTAAATGCACAAACTTAGATTTTTGGCTAGAATTTTAATACAACTTAAAAATCGTTGACACCAAAAAGGGGTAATGTTTTAAAAACAAGGTAAGACTGGAAATTAATTTAGATCATACTAAAAGAAAAGTCTAATTATGGAAAGTATATAAGGAAGTATATAAGGCAGAAACATTTTTCTCCGCGCTTCCTCGTCATCCATAACTTAGCACGTGAACGACCTTCTCTTGCGCGGAACATTTTAAATTCTCTGAATAATTCCTATTGAAAGCATCATCTATTATTCTTTTGTTCTCGAATTTATTTCACAAAAATAAATTCTCTTTTTGTGTCTGTGATTCATATGTGTCTTGTATATAAATATGTATACAAATCTCAGCTTTTGCAAAATACTTTCGGTTAAAGCAACTTAATTGATTGTTATGTTAATTCATGAAAAAATTCAAAAATTTATTGGTTTCATAAACCAAAAATAAATAAATAAATAAATTTGTATACCCATCACTAACAAGCCAATAAAACTGAAACAAAAACAAAAATCAATGGCAAGATATGTAAATTGCATTTGGAATATTAATTAATTGACAAAACCCAAACATAAAATATTTTAAAAACAAAACAAAACCTAAACAAAGACGAAGACAAACATTGCCAACAACAGCCACAGCCACATTATTTGTTTATAACACAATTTGTCCACAGCTCTATCTAAAGAAACGCTTAGCACCTTCATGCGTAGCAACATATTCAAACGTTTTATAAAATAACTGCTCCCTAAAAATGCTGGCGGTTTTTTGGCTGGGCTGAGGCAGACAGACACCCATGGCACGGCATGGCATGGCATGACGTTCGCAGGCGCAACACGTTGTACGTGAGTGAGCTGATGTTACACTAGCAAGCGCACATGAGGCTGGCGGCCTGAAATTGACGCACACACACACACACACACGTTTCTTTAAAGGCTACAGTGGAAAGCAAAAGTGAAGCTATTTTTTTAAATTTTATAAGACATAAAATCAATAGAAGGGGACAGACAGTATCAAATCTGGATAGAGTACCTTAAAATAAATTTGGTGGTCGTTATCGGACGTTAAAGTTAAAAAAATAATATTTTTTGAACCAATTATCAAAATCGAAAATTAGAAGAAAAAAAATCGAAAATATTTTTCGATAACTTTTTTTGTTATCGATAACTGCCTTAGTAATCGATACAATACACAATGATATCCGAGAACACAAGATCTCTATCCAAATATTTGGATCGAGCACTTCAGTATAAGAAAAAAATGGGCGGCTTGTTATCGATATCTCGAGTTATCAAACGTTAAAATTAGAAAAAAACTATTTTCGATCCAATGCACTCAAAATCGAGAATTAGAAGAAAAAATCGAAAACAGTTTTCGATAACTTTTTTAGTTACCGATAACTACCTTAGTAATCGATAAAATGTACAATTTTTTTATGCATTTTAATAGAAGGGGAGAGTTTGATATCCGAGGCTCCAAGAACTCTATCCAAATATTTGGATAGAGCACATCAAAATAAAAAAAATGGTCGGTCAGTTACGGATATCTCGATTAGTTATCGAACTTTAAAATTTGGAAAAAATCGATTTTTCTCGATGCAAGAAAATAACGAATATATTACCGATAACCGCCTTAGTAATCGATACAATGTACATATTTTATGTATTTTAATAGAAGTGGGTAGAGCAGCTCAAAATAAGAAAACATGGCCCTGGTATCGACAGCTTGCTTAGATGTCGAATTATTGAACTTTAAAGATTAACTTTTTTAGTTACCGATAACATTTTAATTGAACAGGAGAGTAGAGTGATATCCGAGGCCTTAAGATTTCTATGCACATATTAGGATGGAGCACCTCAATATAAGAAAAAAATTGATTGGCATGTTATCGATATTTCGCTTAGTTAACGAATGTTCAAATTTGAAAAAAAAATAAAAAATTTAAGTTTTTATTGCCGATAACTATCTAGGTAATCGATAGTTATTGATTATGGAAATTTTATTAAAATTATGTGTATTTTTATTTAAAGCTAACTTTTAAATTAAAAATAAATTTAATAACAAAAATATTTATTTATTTTTTTAAATCGACAAAATACGATAACTTTTTATTCTCTTATAACTGCCTTAATAATCGTTAAATTCCATAGTTATCGATTGTGGAAATTCTATAGAAAGATGTGTATTTTTAATAAAAGCAAAATTTTAAATTAAAAAACAGAAATTCAATAACAAAAAAACTTATTGACATCCACGTCAAAAAAAACTAAAATCGATTTTTTTACGATCCAAAATAAAAAATTAGAAGAAAAAATGCGAAAATTTTTGATATCTTTTTAAGTTACCGATAACTACCTTAGTTTTCGATAAATTCCATAGTTATCGATTGTGCAAATTCAACAAAAAGTATGTGCTTTTTTATTTAAAGCTAAATTTTAAATTAGAAGGGAAATTCAATAATAAAAATTATTATTACATTCACTTAAAAAAAAACTAAAATCGTTTTTTTTTCAAAAAAAAATAATATTTTTTTAGTTACCGATAACTGCTTATTAGATTGTGGAAATTCTATAAAAATTACGTGTATTTTTTAAGATAAAATTTGTAAAATTCTTTTACAAAAATTTTTAAGTTATTAAATAATAATATTTTTAATAATTTTATTGTTAATAATAATTGTTAAATATACAAATACAAATTTAAAAAAATGGGCGACAGAAAGTTTTTTAAAGGTGGATGTAGACAAGGATGAGTCTTTGATTAGTTTACTTTAATTTTTTCACAAATGAATCGAAAAAAAATCGATAACTCTTTTAGTTATCGATTGTAGAAATTCTATAAAAATGATGTGTATTTTAATTTAGAGCAAAATTTTAAATTAAAAAAAAATCAATAACAAAAATAATTTTTACATCCACTTCAAAAAAATGATCAAAAATTAGAGGAAAAAACTCCATAACTATTTAGTTGCAAACTCATAATTTTGTTTTAAACTAAAAATAAATTCAATAACATAAATAATTATTACATCCACTTCAAAGAAAACTAAAAATGAAATGAAAGAGGTTTCAAAATTATTTTACAACAATTATTTAAAAATTGCGCGACAGAAAAGTTTTTTAAAAGTGGATTTCATTTTAATTTTTCTCACAAATACGATTTTACTCCAATTACATGGCCTACTGAATTGTGATTTTGGGGTAATCATTTCAAATTTGACACATTTTTTCCACAAATTATCGCCCACAATATAAGATGCGGCAATAGTGATTTTAATCCATTTGTGTCTTTTTCGGGAACATTGTACAACACCTCGATAACTACGCCTGTTAACGAAAAATTATTAATTTTTCTCTCTGTTTTTGAATTTTCTTAATAGTCAGCCTTTTCCCATATTTTTTATTTCGATAACTCGAAATTTATCTAAAATGTTTATCTAATTTTTATGATTTTTTTCAAATGAGATAAAAATAATAAAAAAAAATCTATTTTTTTTATATACAATTTCGATAATTATTTATCAAAAATTTTTATTTTATGTTTTCCTTTACCACTTTCATCAGATTTTACAAAGAAAAAAATCGATTGTTCCTCTTCAGGAACATTGTACATTTTAATTTTTCTCTCTATTTTTGAATTTTTTATAAAAGTCAGATTTTTCATTTTTTTGGTTTCGATAACTAGAAATATATCGAAAAATTTTATCTAATTTTTATGCTTTTTTTCAAATGAGATAAAAATAATAATAAAAAAATAAAAAATTGATTTTCTTAATTTACAATTTCGATAATTATTTATCGAAAATTTTTATTTTATGTTTTCCTTTTTGTTTCCACTTTCATCAGATTTTACAAAAAAAAAAACGATTGTTCCTCTTCAGGAACATTGTACATTTTAATTTATCTCTCTATTTTTGAGTTTTTTATAAAAGTCAGATTTTTAATTTTTTTGGCTTCGATAACTCGAAAGTTATCAAACATTTTGCGTTTTTTTTTTCAAATGAGCTAGAAATTAAAAAAAAACTAATTCTTTAATTTACACTTTCGATAACCAAGATAGTAATCGAAATTTGTTATGTTTTAAGTTTTTTTCACTTTGTCCACATTTTACACAAAAAACGATTGTTCCTCTTCAGGAACATTGTACAGTATCTCAATAACAACGCTAGTTATCCAGAAATTTCAAGTTTTCTCTCTATTTTTGAGTTTTTTATAAAATTTGATTTCGATAACTAGATAGTTATCGAACATTTTGACGTGATTTATCTCTTTTTTTCAAATGAGCTAAAATAATAAAAAAGATTTTTTAATTTAGAATTTCGATAACTAAGATAGTTATCGAATTTTTTATGTTTTAAGTTTTTTCACTTTGACCATATTTTACACAAAAGAAATTCGATTTTTTCCAATTTTTTTTCTCAGATAACTCGATAACTAAGTGAGTTATCGATAACATATATACCAGTTTTTCTGAATTTGAGGTACTCTTTCAAAAATATATTCAGCTGTTTAGGCTTCGGATATCACACTCTTGTCAAATAGAATAATTGAAGAAAATAATAAAAGAATAATAGAATCAAGTGAATAATATAATAATAATAATAATAGAATAATAGAATAATAGAATAATAGAATAATAGAATAATAGAATAATAGAATAATAGAATAATAGAATAATAGAATAATAGAATAATAGAATAATAGAATAATAGAATAATAGAATAATAGAATAATAGAATAATAGAATAATAGAATAATAGAATAATAGAATAATAGAATAATAGAATAATAGAATAATAGAATAATAGAATAATAGAATAATAGAATAATAGAATAATAGAATAATAGAATAATAGAATAATAGAATAATAGAATAATAGAATAATAGAATAATAGAATAATAGAATAATAGAATAATAGAATAATAGAATAATAGAATAATAGAATAATAGAATAATAGAATAATAGAATAATAGAATAATAGAATAATAGAATAATAGAATAATAGAATAATAGAATAATAGAATAATAGAATAATAGAATAATAGAATAATAGAATAATAGAATAATAGAATAATAGAATAATAGAATAATAGAATAATAGAATAATAGAATAATAGAATAATAGAATAATAGAATAATAGAATAATAGAATAATAGAATAATAGAATAATAGAATAATAGAATAATAGAATAATAGAATAATAGAATAATAGAATAATAGAATAATAGAATAATAGAATAATAGAATAATAGAATAATAGAATAATAGAATAATAGAATAATAGAATAATAGAATAATAGAATAATAGAATAATAGAATAATAGAATAATAGAATAATAGAATAATAGAATAATAGAATAATAGAATAATAGAATAATAGAATAATAGAATAATAGAATAATAGAATAATAGAATAATAGAATAATAGAATAATAGAATAATAGAATAATAGAATAATAGAATAATAGAATAATAGAATAATAGAATAATAGAATAATAGAATAATAGAATAATAGAATAATAGAATAATAGAATAATAGAATAATAGAATAATAGAATAATAGAATAATAGAATAATAGAATAATAGAATAATAGAATAATAGAATAATAGAATAATAGAATAATAGAATAATAGAATAATAGAATAATAGAATAATAGAATAATAGAATAATAGAATAATAGAATAATAGAATAATAGAATAATAGAATAATAGAATAATAGAATAATAGAATAATAGAATAATAGAATAATAGAATAATAGAATAATAGAATAATAGAATAATAGAATAATAGAATAATAGAATAATAGAATAATAGAATAATAGAATAATAGAATAATAGAATAATAGAATAATAGAATAATAGAATAATAGAATAATAGAATAATAGAATAATAGAATAATAGAATAATAGAATAATAGAATAATAGAATAATAGAATAATAGAATAATAGAATAATAGAATAATAGAATAATAGAATAATAGAATAATAGAATAATAGAATAATAGAATAATAGAATAATAGAATAATAGAATAATAGAATAATAGAATAATAGAATAATAGAATAATAGAATAATAGAATAATAGAATAATAGAATAATAGAATAATAGAATAATAGAATAATAGAATAATAGAATAATAGAATAATAGAATAATAGAATAATAGAATAATAGAATAATAGAATAATAGAATAATAGAATAATAGAATAATAGAATAATAGAATAATAGAATAATAGAATAATAGAATAATAGAATAATAGAATAATAGAATAATAGAATAATAGAATAATAGAATAATAGAATAATAGAATAATAGAATAATAGAATAATAGAATAATAGAATAATAGAATAATAGAATAATAGAATAATAGAATAATAGAATAATAGAATAATAGAATAATAGAATAATAGAATAATAGAATAATAGAATAATAGAATAATAGAATAATAGAATAATAGAATAATAGAATAATAGAATAATAGAATAATAGAATAATAGAATAATAGAATAATAGAATAATAGAATAATAGAATAATAGAATAATAGAATAATAGAATAATAGAATAATAGAATAATAGAATAATAGAATAATAGAATAATAGAATAATAGAATAATAGAATAATAGAATAATAGAATAATAGAATAATAGAATAATAGAATAATAGAATAATAGAATAATAGAATAATAGAATAATAGAATAATAGAATAATAGAATAATAGAATAATAGAATAATAGAATAATAGAATAATAGAATAATAGAATAATAGAATAATAGAATAATAGAATAATAGAATAATAGAATAATAGAATAATAGAATAATAGAATAATAGAATAATAGAATAATAGAATAATAGAATAATAGAATAATAGAATAATAGAATAATAGAATAATAGAATAATAGAATAATAGAATAATAGAATAATAGAATAATAGAATAATAGAATAATAGAATAATAGAATAATAGAATAATAGAATAATAGAATAATAGAATAATAGAATAATAGAATAATAGAATAATAGAATAATAGAATAATAGAATAATAGAATAATAGAATAATAGAATAATAGAATAATAGAATAATAGAATAATAGAATAATAGAATAATAGAATAATAGAATAATAGAATAATAGAATAATAGAATAATAGAATAATAGAATAATAGAATAATAGAATAATAGAATAATAGAATAATAGAATAATAGAATAATAGAATAATAGAATAATAGAATAATAGAATAATAGAATAATAGAATAATAGAATAATAGAATAATAGAATAATAGAATAATAGAATAATAGAATAATAGAATAATAGAATAATAGAATAATAGAATAATAGAATAATAGAATAATAGAATAATAGAATAATAGAATAATAGAATAATAGAATAATAGAATAATAGAATAATAGAATAATAGAATAATAGAATAATAGAATAATAGAATAATAGAATAATAGAATAATAGAATAATAGAATAATAGAATAATAGAATAATAGAATAATAGAATAATAGAATAATAGAATAATAGAATAATAGAATAATAGAATAATAGAATAATAGAATAATAGAATAATAGAATAATAGAATAATAGAATAATAGAATAATAGAATAATAGAATAATAGAATAATAGAATAATAGAATAATAGAATAATAGAATAATAGAATAATAGAATAATAGAATAATAGAATAATAGAATAATAGAATAATAGAATAATAGAATAATAGAATAATAGAATAATAGAATAATAGAATAATAGAATAATAGAATAATAGAATAATAGAATAATAGAATAATAGAATAATAGAATAATAGAATAATAGAATAATAGAATAATAGAATAATAGAATAATAGAATAATAGAATAATAGAATAATAGAATAATAGAATAATAGAATAATAGAATAATAGAATAATAGAATAATAGAATAATAGAATAATAGAATAATAGAATAATAGAATAATAGAATAATAGAATAATAGAATAATAGAATAATAGAATAATAGAATAATAGAATAATAGAATAATAGAATAATAGAATAATAGAATAATAGAATAATAGAATAATAGAATAATAGAATAATAGAATAATAGAATAATAGAATAATAGAATAATAGAATAATAGAATAATAGAATAATAGAATAATAGAATAATAGAATAATAGAATAATAGAATAATAGAATAATAGAATAATAGAATAATAGAATAATAGAATAATAGAATAATAGAATAATAGAATAATAGAATAATAGAATAATAGAATAATAGAATAATAGAATAATAGAATAATAGAATAATAGAATAATAGAATAATAGAATAATAGAATAATAGAATAATAGAATAATAGAATAATAGAATAATAGAATAATAGAATAATAGAATAATAGAATAATAGAATAATAGAATAATAGAATAATAGAATAATAGAATAATAGAATAATAGAATAATAGAATAATAGAATAATAGAATAATAGAATAATAGAATAATAGAATAATAGAATAATAGAATAATAGAATAATAGAATAATAGAATAATAGAATAATAGAATAATAGAATAATAGAATAATAGAATAATAGAATAATAGAATAATAGAATAATAGAATAATAGAATAATAGAATAATAGAATAATAGAATAATTGAATAATTGAATAATTGAATAAAAGAATAATTTTATCACACCCATCCTATGGTGGAAGGTATAAAAATATTAAACAAATATTTTTTTGTTTTAAAGAATTTCCAAGAGTTTTTTTTTTTTGAAATCGCTTGTCACTTTTATCCACCAGTGTAGGTGTGTGCGTCGGGTCGGGTCTTTTGTGCATATTTTGGCTCGTGAGTTAGCTTTGTTTAGGCACATCTATGGACACATAATGAATCGCCTCAAAAGGCAAACACGAAATAACCGTTTTGTTGGATTATTTAAATTTCATGCGTGTCATTGCACATTCATGAATGAATTTACTTTTGACGCTGGGACGTTATCTGAACAGCGGCGGCGCTGCCATTGTCGTTGGCTCTTGTCTTCACAGTTTTTGTTTTTGTGTTGGACATTTTTCTGGCGAATGAACGAATCGTCATCTCCGGGTACTCGTCGCCGGCCCGGCCCGTCCCGCAGTATATGAGAAAAGGTGTCAACATGTTTGGATTGTTATGGGTTTTCGTTGTTTAGTTTTTTCTTTCTCTATTCGAGTATTGCACTAATTTCGAATTAATGTTTATTTAGTAATATTGAGTTTTTTGTTTTGTTTTCTGTTTTTTTCTCCCCATCGTCTTCCCAACAGCATTTCGATGTCAATGTTTTGCTAATCTAGAGACATGAACCCCATCCCAATTACAAATGAATTCCGGTTGTATCATTTCGTTTGTTCGTTCGTGTTCGTCGTTTTGGTTTGTGAATTTGAAAATTTGTTTGATTTTTTTCTTTTTGTGTTTTTTTTGGGTGGTGGGCTTGTGTAAGACGGCCAGGCCAACAGAGAGAGATTCGAAATGAAATGAATTCGAAAATCGGGTCGTTAGGGGTGTTGCAATCAGTCACCTCGGTGAATAGATAGATCAATCACTGGGCTGATGTTATAAGCCATCACCAAATTATTGGCTAGGCCTTTGGGGAAAGTTTTCTAGCCGCATGATGATGGTGAATCGCAGTCACAATTTATTCAGTTGTAAACGATTCAATTAATTTGTATTTTTCACGAAGTTGACAAAAGAAGATAAATGGGCCATAATTTACATGAGATAACCCCAGACAAGGGGACATGATGACAAGAGCGAAACGTGTCTACTGTGTACATTGCTAAGGTCTCTCCTCACTAGGTTTCCGTATAAATCTTAATTATAGTATTGATTGGCCGCCAATGAGTTTATAATCCTCAATCATATTAACTGATTACCTTTAGCAAAAAATATTGTAAATATTTTTATAGATATTAATAAAATAATTTAAAGCTTACCTTTCTAAAACAATTTACATATTTTAGCCGACAAAATTATCTGAAATAAAAAAATAAAAAAATATAAGTAAAACAATAGAATTTTATTTTTATTACAAATTAATGGAAGATTAAGGAGAAGAGGGATTGGAAAGCGATGTAAAAAAATTTGAAACTCTACAAAAGTGGTAAAAAAGTTAGAAAATGGTACCAAGGGAGAAAAGGGGAAAAAGGTACAAAAGGGATAAAAATGGTACCACCCAAACGAATGCAGTTAGAGTAATTCAATTCGGAATATATGTCGCTCTGACTGCGCAGTCACTTAAAATAAATTGATTTTTTCATAAATCTTACTTTTAGGGGAAAAATGGTAAAACAGGGATAAAAATGGTACTAACCAAATGGCTAAGGGTGAAATCACCAAATGAGGTAAATACATTCCCCCAACCGTGTAGACGCTCAACATAAATTAATTTTTTGAAATGTGTACTTTTAGAGCAAAAACTATGAGAAAGGGATAAAATTAGTACCACCAAAAAAAGATGCAGATAGAATAATGAAATTTTGTATATACGTCGCTTTGACTGCATAGACACATAAAATAAATAGATTTTTGGAAAATTGTATCCTTAAGGGTAAAGTGTGAAAAGAGGGCTAAAGGTGAAATCATAAAATTAGGTATGTAAATTCCTCTGGTTGTATAGAGCAATTTTTCGAAAATTGTACTTTTAGGGTGAAAACGGGCGAAAGGGATAAAATTAGTACCACCCAAAAAGATGCAGGTAGAATAACTACATTTGGTATATTCGTCGCTTGCGACTGCGTTGACTTATAAAATAGGGATTTTTGAAAAATCGCAATTTTGGGGGTAAAATGGGAAAATAGGGATAAAAACGGTACCAACCAAACGGCTAAAAGAGAAATTATGAAATTAGATAAATACATTCCTCTGACTGTGTAAGCACGAAAAATAAGTGATTTTTCGATTTGTGTCCTTTTAGAGCAAAAACCACGAGAAAGGGATAAAATTAGTACCACCAAAAAAAGATGCAGCTAGAATAATGAAATTTGGTATATACGTCGCTCTGACTGCATGGACATAAAAAATAAATAGATTTTGGGAAAATCTTACTTTAAGGGGTAAAACGGGAAACGGGGGATAAAAATGGTACCACCCAAATAGCTAAAGGTTAATTCATGAATTCGGTTGTTTACATTCCTTTCCACGCTCGACATAAATGAATTTTTCGAAATTTCTACTTTTAGCGTGAAATGGGGTCGAAAAGGGATAAAAAAGGGGTACCACACAAACCTATGCAGCTAGAATCATAAAATTCAGTGTGCACACGCCTTTGACTGCATAGACAATTAAAATAAAGGGATTTTTGAAAAATCATACCCTTAAGGGGTAAAATGTGAAAAGGGGGATAAAAATAGTACCAAATCAAACGGCTAAATGTAAAATCATGAAATTAGGTATGTAAATAGCTCTGGTCGTATAGAGGATCAACCGAAAGGACTTTTTCAAAATTTTTTACATTTAGCGTGAAAACTACGAGGAAGGAATAAAAATGGTATCAATCAAGTTGATAAAAAATGTAATGAAATTTGGTACATACATCGCCCTGACTGCGTAGACATATAAAATAAATGGATATTTCGAAAATCTTACTTTTAGGGATAAAATGGAAAAATGGGGATAAAAATGGTACCACCCAAATAGCTAAAGATTAGTTCATGAATTTAGGTATATACATACATCACTCTGACCCTCAACATAAAGCAATTTTTTAAAAATTTTACTTTTAGGGGGAAACGGGCCGAAAGTGGATAAAAATCGTACCGATCTTTGGAATGCGTACTGCATCATAAAATTCAGTGTTTGCATTCCTCTGAATGTGTAAACGCAAAAAATAAAAGATTTTTTGATATGTGTACTTTTAGGATGAAACGGAGCGAAAGGGGACAAAATTGGTACCACTCAAAAAGATGCAGCTAGAATAATGAAACTTGGAGTATACGTCGCTCTGACTGCAAGGACACGAAAAATTAGAAATATTTTGATATTCATACGTTTAGAGTGAAAATGGGATGAAAGGGGATGAAGGGTACCAATCAGCTAAATTTATATTCCTCTGACTGTGTAGACGCGCAAAATGAAATGCTTTCACCGAATTCGTACTTTTATGGACTAAATGGGGTTAAAGGAATAAACGTGATACCAAGCAATCGGCCGTAGTTAATGTGTGTTAATGCGAAAGATAATACATTTTAGCCATTTGTACTTTTAGGATGAAAATGGAAGCAACCAATTGGCTGTAGCTGGAACGAAATTCCATGTACATGCTCGAATGAAAATACAGCCATAAAATCTCTAATGTTTTGAATATATATGAATATTTTTTTTGAAAATAACTACCTTTTTGAATACACTCGAAATATTATTTTGCTATATATAGTCAAGGACAATCACGTTTGTGTGGCGTGGTGTTTAAAATTAATTAATTTTAATTCAAAATTATATTTATTTGTTACAATTGCAACACGAAAAAATATAACTATATATGGACAGCACTACGTGGTAAAAGACATAACAAAAAGACCCATGTCTCCCAGTGTTGCCCAAAGTCATGCACTTTTTTATGGGCTTCGGTGTCATTTGTGCAACAAGTGATCATTTTCTCAGGCTCATATCTCGCAAACCGTTTGGAATTTTGATTTACTCTCTGAGGCAAAGTTAAAGCTCTTGTCATAAAGATTGTGAACATATAAAATAACAAAAAACTTCATCTTCAAGGTCAAAATCGTTAAAAATCGATTTTTTCAACCTTTTACCCTGTTCAGGTCCATAGGTAGCAAACCGTTAAAAATTCAAGGATACAATCAACTACAAAAATGTACTTAAGATCTCAATAAACAACTTTCTAGAACATATGAACTTCCTAGGAATGATTCTTAACACCGTTTAAGAAGGAAAAATATATCTGCCGGACTGTTTCTGATAATGCTCAGTCCGACTACAGTGCGTATGAGTGATATTATCCTTAATCAACAGCACGTATACGCACACACTACAGCCTATAAGATTTCTCCGACGACATCTACGATTTTGACCTTGAACTTTTGGCCTTGTTCTTTATGATAAGAGCTACAACTTTGCCTCAGAGAGTAAATCAAAATTGCACACGGTTTGCAAGATATGAGCCTGAGAAAATGATCACTTTTTTGCAAAAATGACACCGAGGCCCCAAATCTTTGGGGGCCCATAATCAAAGTGCATGACTTTGTTTAATTTATTTGACTTTATTTAATTTTTTAATTTTCCGTATTTGTTTCGTGATTGGATTTTTTAAAAGAAAATTCTCACTTATCAGGTTGACAAACATGGACGTTTATGCAAAGATTTTTTTTTAATAATGGACCACAATATCATTCATATGACTAACACGACTGGCTCGACAGTACCTCATCCGATCAACGCAATTTTTCAGTACAACCCAAAATCCACACCAAATAGTGACTCGTTGGCTTCTCAATAGTCACATGTGGGTTCTCTGAACCCCATATATGGCTATTTTGCTTTTTAACATAGCCACCAAGATGAAAATGAGCTTCATGAAGGCTGAACAGAAGTCGAATCTCCTTGCGATCAGTTTGCGTTAAAGACTCACTACTTTGGAAGTAAGTTTTTAATAAAGGGTGGTTAAATTGTAAGGGTCGATGTTGAATGTGAACCACACCTAAGCGTCAAGTTTTTTTCTGCATTTCATTTGACATTTCTCAATTTCAGACTAACTCAATTTAAACCAGGAAAGATACATAATCGAGCAACGCGTTAAAGTTATTCAGGCTTATTATGAAAATGGGCGTTCAAATCAAAATGCATATCGTACACTTCGTGATGAGGCATCTTCAGTGATGAGACACATTTTCACCTCAGTGGATTCGTCAATAAGCAGAATTGCCGCATTTGGACGAATGACAATCCAAGAGTGATTGTCGAAAAACCAATGCACCCACAAGTAGTGACTGTTTGGTGCGGTTTATGGGCTGCCGGCATCATCAGGCCGTGTTTTGTCCAAAATGAGGCCGGTCAGGCAGTTACTGTGAATGGTCTTCGCTATCGTGTAATGATAACGAACTTTTTATGGCCCGAATTGGAAGATATGGATGTGGACGATATGTGGTTTCAACAGGACGGTGCCACTTGCCACACAGCTAACGAAACAACGGCTCTTTTGCGCGACAAATTCAATGGCCGTGTTATCTCACGTGGGAGCGATGTCAATTGGCCGCCAAGATCATGTGATTTGACACCGTTGGACTTCTTTCTTTGGGGTTATTTGAAAAAAAAAAATGTGCACATCGATAGGCCAGCAACAAAGGATGAGATATTTTGGCACATTGACGGCATATAACCTCCATTATGCCTCAGCGTCATCGAAAATTTGGACCACTGGATGGAGGTGTGCCGCCCATGTGGCCGATATTTTGTTCCATACATAATTGAACCATACCAATATTATCATAATAAAAATAAATGAAAATAATTTCCAAAATAATTTGTGGTTTATCAAAATCAACATCGACCCTTACAATTTAACCACCCTTTATATCCCAATTTTGTTCGAGCATATAGCTTCCCATTTTTCAAATGTCAAACATTATTCTACCTTTCAAAGTGAGAGTAATCGGTAGTTCAAATTTAAAACTTTAAATGGCCCAACCTATACTTAAAGTCATCAGCCTAATATCTAATTGTTGCCGATAATACTGTGGAATGCACTCCATGGCGTAGGGTATATAAGATTCGACCCGGCCGAACTTAACGCCCCTTTTATTTTCTTTTAATTTTCCAGATTTTTTTCGTGAAAATTCTCATTAAATAAACAGGGACGTCAAAGATTTCCTTCAGATTTGATTTATTTTCTTCCCTATGGTGCAGGTTATTTGAAAAAAGTTGAAAATAATTTTTAAAATTTTTCTTTATTATTTTTCAGATTTTTTTCGACTCTGGATTTACTTTTTTTCGCACATTTTGGCCATAAGTTCTCTCTTTTTATGGATTTTCTTCAGATTTGATTAAATTTCTGCGTCATGCTGCAGAGTATATTAATGATGTTGAGTATTTATGATACAGTGTATTTAAATAAAATTTTTTAAAAATTTGTTTTTCTTATTTTTCAAATATTTCTTCGTGCTCAGAAACAAGTTTGCAAAATATAAAATTTCTATAGACCATATCTTTTTTATTTATTCATCGAAAATGTCATTTTTAAGAAACACACATATGCAAATTATTAGTGTGAAATTGAGACCATAATGCGGCAATTTCGCTCATTGGCATAGCAACCAAGATGAAAATGAGCTCCATGAAGGCTGAACTGAAGGCCGATCTCTTCTCAAAGTCAAAGTAAGCGATAGTTCAATTTAAAGTTTTAAATGGAAAATATTTTTTAAAATTTTTCTTTCTTATTTTTCAGATTTTTTCGGGCTCTTGATTTACTTTTTTCGCACTTTTTGGCCATAAGTTTTTGTTTTTCATAGATTTTCTTCAGATTTGATTAAATTTATTCCTCATGATACATAGTATGTAAAGGGTGATTTTTTAAGAGCTTGATAACTTTTTTAAAAAAAAAACGCATAAAATTTGCAAAATCTCATCGGTTCTTTATTTGAAACGTTAGATTGGTCCATGACATTTACTTTTTGAAGATAATTTCATTTAAATGTTGACCGCGGCTGCGTCTTAGGTGGTCCATTCGGAAAGTCCAATTTTGGGCAACTTTTTCGAGCATTTCGACCGGAATAGCCCGAATTTCTTCGGAAATGTTGTCTTCCAAAGCTGGAATAGTTGCTGGCTTATTTCTGTAGACTTTAGACTTGACGTAGCTCCACAAAAAATAGTCTAAAGGCGTCAAATCGCATGATCTTGGTGGCCAACTTACCGGTCCATTTCTTGAGATGAATTGTTCTCCGAAGTTTTCCCTCAAATGGCCATAGAATCGCGAGCTGTGTGGCATGTAGCGCCATCTTGTTGAAACCACATGTCAACCAAGTTCAGTTCTTCCATTTTGGGCAAAAAAAAGTTGGATATCATCTCACGGTAGCGCTCACCATTCACAGTTACGTTACGATTCGCATCATCTTTGAAGAAGTACGGTCCAATGATGCCACCAGCCCATAAACCGCACCAAACTTTGACTTTTTCTGGATGCATTGGTAGCTCTTGCAATGCTTCTGGCTGATATTCACTCCAAAATCGACAATTCTGCCTATTTACGTACCCATTGAGCCAAAAATGAGCTTCGTCGCTGAACACAATTTCTTTCTTTCTGAACTTTCTTAACAGAGCACGCATTTTGATAATAAAATTCAATGATTTGCAAGCGTTGCTCGTTAGTAAGTCTATTCATGATGAAATGTCAAAGCATACTGAGCATCTTTCTCTTTGACACCATGTCTGAAATCCCACGTGATCTGTCAAATACTAATGCATGAAAATCCTAACCTCAAAAAAATCACTCTTTATATAAATGATGCAGAGTATTTTAAATAATTTTTAAATTTTGTGTTTCTTGTTTTCAGTTTTTTTCGTGCTCGGAAATAAGTTTGCAAAATATAAAATCTCCGTTATGAAAAAATGATATTTTCGATGAATAAATCATCAAAAATAGTATTTTTTAAAAAGCATAAATTTTTACCAACATTTTGCCCACTGTGTCGATTTGTGAATACAGTGCCGATTTGTAAATTATTAGTAGACAGCGGATTTTTACGCAAATTCCATTTTTAATCCATACTTTAATTAAATGTGCATATCGCGATGCAAAATATTCTAACGCAAAATTGGTTATATTGACTAATTAAATATTTTTATCATGAAAACTCTTTGTGTGAAGTCGGAATTCAGTTATAACCAGCCGTTCAAAATATGATTTTTCATATAAATCCGCTGTCTAATTATTAGTTTGAAATAGTTTCTACGGTTGACTTCACCTCAAAATATAATGAATATAGTGACAACTTCCGCCGCCGAAAAGTTTTTTTTTAGATTTGTGTTTTTATTTTTTTTTAATTTGCTTGAAGTTGCATTTTACACTCGAGAAAATGTGTTAGTTATTTGAATTTTTTACGGTTTCCATTTTCATTGGCAAATGTGGTTTATATATTTTCACATAATTTTCCATAATTTTCTATGTAAACTAGTATACTCAAAGATACAATTTACACTCGAGAAAATATGTTGGTATATTAAGTGTTTACTTATTATTATTTGTTTCATTCAAACATGATATTTATTTATTTCGCCATATTAATACACTCGAGAAAATTTTGTAATATATGAAGTTTTTACCTTGCTTTTTATTATTATATTTTCCATTCACACATAAGACACCGGGCAAGTTGCCTTACCTAATGAACCAATTTTGGTTTGTTACAATTTATATTTAATTTTAATAAACTCAACTGAAAACCGGCCCCTAATCAAGCTGCCGTCAAAACAAACACATATGTATGTATGTAAGTGCCTGATCACATGTGCAACATTCGCCCAGTTTCAGCAGAGATTTCCTTAAAGAAATTTATAATTAAAAATGCGAATTTTAATTAAAAATAAAAATGGAGAAAAAATATAGATATAAATACGAACGAAACTAGATTAGTTTTTAAGTTAATAATAATAAGAGTGTGGTGGTTGTTTGTTTGTTTGTGTTTTAATTGTTATAAACCGCCAGCAAACATGCCATTAATTACGGCCGAAATGAAATGAACAAACTCAAAAGCTAAGCAAGTGCAATTGTACATTTTTTTGTTTTGTTGAATAAAATCGGATTGAGAGACACAGAAAAATGTGTGTTGCTTGTATAATAATGCCATAACAATCGAACAATAAATAAATTCGAAATATTATTTGACAACAATAAAAGCCCAGGCAAACAATAAAATACGGAGCACAATAAAAAAGCAGAAAGATATTCGTAATAAAAAGAAACCCTGAACACTGCCGCCTCAAAAAAAAGAAAGAAAAAGACGAACAAAAAGAAAACCAACTACAGCGAGTTTTTCTTTTGGGCTGGTTTTCAAGAGATGCTTATTACTCCGGCAATGTTTGACTAGTAATGTGAGACATAAAGATAGGCGGACGGACGGACCAAGCAATACAATCAATACGAAACACAGGCACAAGACGAAAACAACAATAACAAAAAAGAAAGTGAAATGTGCCACAATATGTTGTAAGGAATGTGGAAAAGTGATTATTATGATTTAAAACATGCCATACCAAGCCATGCTATGCCATGCCACCACCACCATCATCATCGTGGCCGCATGCAAAGCTTGAAATCCAAACTTACAGGTGAAACAACCTGAAACTGGACATCACTGCCCAAATAGCCAACGATCCATAACGACTTGACCAGGCACCCTCCATTAAAAAGTTTCAAGAGCAATACCAACACGCTCAATACCTTATGGAGCATATATATCTAATCAGTTAATTCACTAAACGGAAAATGATTTATTTTAAAATTTAATTAACACATTTTCGTTTCTTTTTAACAAAGTCAAAGTCAAAAACGTCTTAATTGCCATAAAAATGTTATGGAAGTAGTTAAAATCCGCAAAGAAAGCATAGACACCCTACATCACAAAAAATCATATAAAAAAGAATCTATCAAAAGTTAAACAAATACACCCTATAACTTACACTAAAAAGAGATTAAAGAATGAATTCTTTATTATACCCTCCACCTCCAGAATATGGGTATACTAACTTTGTCATTCCGATTGTAACACCTTGAAATATCAACCTGAGACCCTATAAAGTATATATATTCTTGATCGTCATACAATTCTAAGACGATCTAGTCATGCCCGTCCGTCCGCCCGTCTGTTGAAAGCACGCTAGCATCTAGACGAAAGGAGCTACAAGGTCCATATTTTGCAAAAAATCTTATAGTCGTAGATCGGTTGGAATTGAAACTGGACGAAATCGGCCCAAAGGGAAAGGGAATTTTTCCCTCACAAGGACTGAAAAAACCCATAATAACCCCTAATAATTTAGAGTATTTAAGCATATTTTTTTGAATATGTACTTACTTGATATTTGGTATGCACAATGTGCATTGCACATTCCCCCGATAACAAAAACGTGCACCATAAAACGATTTTTATTCGCAGGGGGTGAAATGGGCCAAGAAGGGATAAAAATGGTACATATCAAACGACAACAGCTCGAAACACGAAATTCGCTGTGTACATTCCTCTAATTAAGTAGATACATAATATAAAAATATTGTTTCCAAATTCGTACTTTTAAGGGGTATCATGGGAATAGAGGGATAAAAATGGTACCAACCAAACGGCTGCAACTAGAATAATGAAATTCGGTGTATACATTCCTCTGACACGTAAAATAGAAGGATTTTTCGAAATTTGTGCTTTTTGGGGTTCAAATGGGGAAAAGGGGATAAAAATAGTACAATCAAAATGTTCGCAGCTACAGTCATGAAATTTGGTGTATACATTCCTCTAATTGCGTAGACACGGAAAATAAACGGATTTTTCGAAATTCGTACTTTTTGGGGTTAAAATAGAAAAGGGGATAAAAATAGTACCCGCCAAATGACCGCAGCTAGAGTCATGAAATTCGAAGTATACATTCCTCTTTTTGCGTAGACACGAAACTTAAAAGTTTTTTCCAAATTCGCACTTTCAAGGGATACAATGGGTACCGAGGGATAAAAATAGTACCAACTAAACGGCTACTGCTAGAATGATGAAATTCGGCGTGTACATCCATCTAATCGCGTGGACACGTAAAATAAAGAGATTTTAGCAAGTCGTACTCTTAAGGGGGTAAAATAGGAAAAAGGGGATAAAAATGGTACCAACCAAATGACCGCAGCTAGAACATGGAATTCGATGTATACATTCCTCTGACTGCATAGACACGCAAAATAAAAAGATTTTTCCAAAATCGTACTTTTTACTTTTACGGCAAAAATTTGTTGAATTATGGTGGGTTATATTGCACTTGAGATACTGGATTTTCAAAGGTTTTATTTGTTTTGCATTTGTTATATTAAAAAAATATATATATTTTCTTGTAATATTAATGCACTTCTACGAACATCGACAGCCTCTATGAAATGCAATCCAAGGTGGAGGGTATATAAAGTTCGGCCCGGCCGAAATTAACGCCGTTTTTACTTGTTTTTCCCCTGCTCTAGTTTTTTTTAGAATGCAGAGGAAACCCTAGTAATTTCCCTAGAGGAAGATCAACAACAAAAGAGCAGCATTAACGAACTTTTAACCAGCGCAGTCGAGGAAGTGCCCACTCATATGCTACTCAATTAGGGAAAAATCTATATGTTCTAATGTGATCTTTGACATTTTTAGATACTTTTTAAATTATTATATAAATACATATAAAATATCCGAGAGCCATGTCAATAAACACACTATCACGACATTTGCGCAATTTTCACCAGCGCATCCAGGGAAATGAACACACACACATTCAATTACTATTGATATGCTCTGTGAAGTCTGTGGATATATATTTTTTTGTAAAACTCAATATATATATATATATATATATATATATATATATATATATATATATATATATATATATATATATATATATAATGTCCCCAAACAAGATAAAAAGCTCAACCAAAACTACAAACAAAAATTTCTGTAATTTTAACCTGCTCAACCGAGGAAGTGTACACACACACATTATATTCCATTTAGTAAAATCTATTTGTCTTAAGGCACTCTTTGAAATTTGCAGAGAGATATTGTAAAACTCAAATATATATGCGCCATTCCACGACAAATCGGTCAGTTAAAAAAATGTTTTTGATTTTCTCAATTTTTTACATTTTTTAGTACCCACTAAAAACACCCCCTGGCATACTTTGAGTTTTTTCTGATTACTCGTTAAAAAGATATAGCTTTTTTAAAAATCGTTAAATCGTTATTGTAATTTATTGTTTAATAAATTTTGTGGCTTGTTTGAAAGTGGGCCTATAAGAATTACTATGATTTTTAATTTTTTTTCGCGTTTCCAAATTTTCAAAAAATTAAAAAACAGAAATTATTATAGGCCTACTTTCAAACAAGCCTCAAAATTTACAGAATAAATGTTGTGAATCTCACTTTCACATGGAAACAATGGTCAAGGAACAATCTCTAAAAAAAATTGAGAAAACAATTATTGAAAAATTGATATAAGAAATAGAAAAAAATTGGAAAAATATGTTTTAATTTATTTTTTAATAGTTAAGAGTCTAAAAAAGAAGTCAATGTCTACAGGTAAAAGTAGATATTATGACCCTCTTTGAAAAAAATCATGGCTTTCTAAATTTTTTGCTTAAATAGATAAAGTGGCCTCTAAAAATTATATTTTTTCGAAAAAATTTTTGCTGAAAAAAAAAATTATTAACTTCAATTTTGTACGGGCTAATTTGGTCAACTTTTTATTGAAATGAAGCTAATTTATTTCATTTTTTACCCAACGTTTCTCAGCTTCCCCAGCTTCTTCAGGGGTCTGTTTATTTGAAAATCAATTAGTTTGCATTACAGCTGTCATTATTACTTTTTATTATAAAAAACTGGACATCACTCACAATTAAGAATAATTAAAATAAATAATAATAACGAAATGTAAAAATCACAGTAGAGCTTAATACTAATAGCACACAACTTAACGTTTCAACTAAAAATTAGAAAAAATAATTTCGATTTATTTTTACTAGCTAAGATTCTAAAGAAGTAGACAATAAGGCTGTTTTTCTTTAAGCCGGGATAACAAGCTGCGATAACAGAAACGTCAATAAAAATTTAATTTTTTGCTCAAAATAAAAAAATATTTGTTCGCATTGTCGCCATCTACAATATAAATATTTGTATCAAAACAAATTTTCAAAAAGAAATTTTGTGTTGACTTCTTTGGACTTAATCCGGGCTAAGTCCAATATTTTCAATACAATATATATTTTTTAATACACTCATTTATATTGCTGTTGGAGATAATTTTAAAAAATAAAATTTTTATTTTGAGTGAAATTTTAAGTTTTTATTTAGGTTTATCTAATCGCAGCTTAGTTATCCAGTCTTAAAGAAAAACAGCCTTAAGGTCTACATGTAAAATGTCTATGAATAAAAGTAGAAGTTATGGACCTCTTTATAGACGTAAAATAATTTAAAATTTCTAAATTTTTGGTTAAATTGAAAGTGGTTCTGGAACAGTCTCCTAAAAATTGAGAAAATATTTAATTTTTTCCAAAAAATCTTTTTTTTTTTCAGAAAAAAATAGAAAAATTTGGTAAAATTTATTTCAATTTATTTTTCAACAGCTAAGATTCTAAAGAAGAAGACAATGTCTAAATGTAAAAGATCTTTCGATTAGAGTAGAAGTTGTGGTATTCTTTGTAGACGCAAAAGAATTTAAAAAGTCTTGGTTTTTTTAATTTCTGGTTAAATAGCGCGAAAAACTGATTTACAAATTAAATAACATAATAATTTGTTTTATTTGTCACATATTGTCTCCAAACAAAGAAAATAACTGGTAAAACTATTTTTTTTTTCAACTTTTGTTGCATAGTGTATTATATAAAATTCATTCATATTTAATAGATTTTGAATTACTCGAACCAAATTTCATTCATTCATCTCATCATAAATGCAACCTCTACTAGGATCACCAGCCTGATGACAAAGCAGAAGTCATTAAATGTATTCTATTAATTATATAGAGCAAATAGTTGATCTAAATTACTTCCTCTTGTGTGATTTAGGGTATCCATATAACAGCAATTATTTTAATTAGTTCAACATTCCTGATAATTCCGCGTGTGGGATGTAGTATGACACAGTGAACACCTGCGTCGAAACAACTAATCTATTATATATGTATTTGCTATTGCAAGCAGTTCACAGTAATAATAAAACGATTACATTAAAATAGTTAAATTGCAACTTTCTTAACAAAATATAATTGGATGCATTTCGTTTTGGATTCTTCAATAAATGCCAACAATAATATTCATATTTTATATTTTGTAGAATGAACATTTATTTACAAATGACATGATGACATTAATTACTTGGCTGCAGACAACCACCATCATTGTCAGGTGGCTTCGCAGCGACTTTTCAAAAAAACCGTACTGTTTAAGTAAATGATTCTTACAAACGAATGAGAAGCACAACTCACGTTCCGAATAACCGTTAAAAAATCGCACCAAGTAATAACGCGCACATGCCATCTTACAAGCATCTCATTGAGCATAATGTTTAAAATTCAAAATATGTAAAAAAATTTTATCCAGCTCGAGGTCTTATTATTTCTATCATTTAGTTTGAATATTAAAAAAGGTACTTATTTTAATATATATATATATGCAAATTTCTGTCATATATTCACTTTATGAATTTACTTTAAGTATTATTTAAAATGTTTAAAAAAAGTAGAAAGACAGAAATTTAAAAAAAATGTTGTTATTTTCGGTTCTTGTTAGTGAAAATTTGGTAATATTTTAATTCCTTTTTCCACATTTATACTTTACAAGTTGGACTTTCAAGAAATGTCTTTATTTTGCGTGTCGACGCAATCATTTGGGTATTTCTGGGCCATGGGGCTACGAAAACTCCAACCAAAAAATTTGAAAAATTACTAAAAACTCCAAATATGGGCTATATATAATTCATATGGAAAATCACACAAGAAATTGGATCTTTATTCATAATTAATGGGCAACATTTCATATTTGGAATTTGGGTGATGGCAAATAAATAATTAAAATGTCATAATTCAAATATGAAAAATTGTATTTAAATGCAGCGAGACAACCGAAAAATATTTTTGGAGGATTTTTCAAATATTTTTTGTCGATTTTTCATTATTGATTGATATTGCATTTATTTTTTTTGGTCCAAAACACGGGTCATGACTTGGGTCATTTTTTGGGACGATTTTTCATGTTGCCGTCCACGTCGAAATTTCTGATTTGTTAACTATTTCACACACTAAAAGTATGAATTTTGCAAATCCCTTTTTGGCAGGCTTTTACGCTATAAAAGAATATAAGTGTGAAATTAAAAAAAATACAAAAATATGGATTTGGACAAAAATCGGAAAATATAATTTTTTCATATCGTTTCAAAGTTAATAAAAAGTCCAACTAAGAAAAAAATTTTTATAGATTTTTTTTATAATTTAGTTCGTGAGTAGTTAAGGGAAGATATTGTTCAAAAATATATTTGAATTGAATATTTGTAGACGAATTTTTAGTTTTGCTAAATATTAATTTTAATCAATTTAATTTTTAAAGGTGAATATTTGAACCTTTCCCAATATATTTTCTGAATATTTTTTTTTCAAACTAATTGTTAGAACTTTAAGCTGGTGAAAAAAATTTATAATTTTCCCAGATTTTTTCCCATTCTTTATTATTTTAATTAATTTTTTACTTAGTTAATTTAAAGCTACTGTAAAATCTTAAAAAATAGTTATAAAAATTAAAAAAAATCTTAAGAAAAATAAGAATATTAAAATTCTTAAAATATTACAAAATCTTAAAAACATTAAAAATCTTAAAAAAATAAAAAAATCTTAAAAATTAAAAAAATCTTAAAAAATTAAAAATCATAAAAAAAATAGTCGAGTTGGTAGCGTGCTCGGTTAGCAGCGTGGAGGTTGTGAGTTCGATTCCCACCAGAGGCTCTGGTCTGTCGCTGCAATATCTAGCTACAATGGTCACAGTCACCCTGGCTCAATCCCTGGACCCAAAATTAGAATATAAATTTACTTTGTATTGTAAATCATAATAAATAAATAAAAAAATAAAATCATATCAGTAGATTTTTGTTTATTTATTCGATCTTTATTTAAACTATTATAATTTTTATTAAATTAAAAACGAACGGGGTCAAATCCTGAAGATGTCTTTCGATGAAATATCGACAACAGATTATGAAAAATGAAAATTAAAAAATCTTAAATAAAATAAAAAAGCTTAATAAATAAATTATCTTAAATAAGGTTAAAAAAGTTGTACAAATTTAAAAAAAATTATAAACTAAAAAAAAATAAAAAATCTTAAAAGATTAAAAAATTAAAAGACCATAACGGCTAAAAAACTTAAAAGTTTTAAAAAAGCTTAAAAAAGCTTAAAGAATTAAGAAATCTTAAAGAATTAAAATTTTTTAAAAAATAAGAAATTTAAAAAATCTTAAAAAATTAGAAAATCTTACAATTTTAAAAAATCTTAAAAAATGAAAACAAAATAAAAAAATCTTAAAAAATTAAAGTCTTAAAAAAACGAAGAAAACTTGAAGCCTTAAAATTTAAAAAAACCTTAAAAAATCTTAAAAATATTAAATTCATTAAAAATTAAAAGATCTTAAAAAGTTAAAAATCTTAAAAAATAAGAAATTTTAAAAATTAAAAAAAATCTTAAAAATTTTTAATTCATTACAAATTAAAAGATCTTAAAAAGTTAAAAATCTTAAAAAATAAGAAATTTTAAAAATTAAAAAACTTAAAAGATCCTTAAATCATTATTATCAATTGGCTTCATTGCATTTATTAAGTCTATAGACAATAAAGTTCCTTACAGACTAGCAATATACAAATGTGTCATTTTTTCAATTTTGAGAATAATAAAAGTGGTCTAAGTCAGTGCGTCCTCTGAAAGTAGTGGTTGCCTGAGAGATACCAACGTTGTCGATTTTTTATAAAAGTTCGACATAGTAGTAGGATATTCTAAGACAAAAAAATGTGTGCTTCGGTGGAAAAATATTTTACAATCTCACAACTGATAAAGTGTGACTTAGACCACTATCTTTCTAACTGGCACAAATATAATAATAATATTTAACAACATTTTAAGCTTAAAGACTTAAATCTTGTCTTAAAGTACGAGATGGAGCACTAATTTCACTCTGCTTGTTGCCATTGTCTAAGGTAGGGTGTTCCAAATGACGATTTTTCTCAATATATACCAAAACAACTGAAAACTATTTTAATTTTCGCCATCTCTCACTCAAATACAGACATAAATCATAGTCTGGGTTTTTTCTTTTCTTTTTCAAGCTGCCTTCATATTTGGCCAAACAAAAAACAAGCAATTGTTGTAATATAATGACATGACAAAACGCGTTTTCCTAAACAAAATGTTTAACACAAGTTTTCACATGTTTTAGATTTTTATCACAAAACAAAAAACTGGACCGATAACGAACGAAATTTGAGGTGATGTCAATTTAATTTTTACATTTTTTATTATTTGATTTGCTGTATTTGCTAAACCATTAAAAATGTATTTGGCTTTTGTTTGAAAAGAGATCATTTCTCATATATAAAAATTTATTTTTTTGTTATTAGCAGCATTTTTCTCTCTTTCTCTATTTGATATTTGTATTGTTTGTAAATAAACACTTGTCTGGTTGCTGTTTGATTTTGTTTTTTTTTGTTTAATTTTATGGCCAGTGGTTCAGTTCAGTGCAGAGTATTCAGTTTAAAGTGTTTACACAATGTTTACATTTGTTTAAATTATTTATTGTTGTAAGTAACAGGGAGAGAGAGAGAGAGAAAAACACTCAGGCAATTATACTAAAGCATAAAGTGAAAGGTGTCTTGTCACAGGTTTTCAGTTTTCAGTTTTTACGAAATTATCTATCAGCGAGTGCGATAACAGCTGGCATGAGATGGGAAGCGAGGCATGGACATTGAATATGATTGATTGATGGCATTGTGATCGAGAGGAAGACTAACAAGAATCTCTAGAAAATGCAATCAAAATGGAAATTTTGCTTTTATAGCAGTAAAGCCCATATGACACTGGATTTTTTGGGAGGTTTTTGGAGATTCTTTTTCTTGGATTTTTATTTTCAATATCTCTGAGCTGAGAGTTATATATTTTCTGCCATCAAATGTAATTTATTTTTGTCTGAAAATTGGAATGCAAATCCTAAAAAAATCATAAATGACTTCAATCATTCACAAATTTGCTTTCATTAAAAGCCATTTGAATCCGTTTATTTTCCTACGACCATTATTATTATTATTGCTATGGAGAAACCATCATTCCTAGACTAAAACACACAGCTTGTTTAACACAAACGGATGCACTTTTCATCATAAATTAACAAGTTTCTAACAGCACTCGCAGCGCACTGCTTACACTTACACTACTGAGCATAAGTGTGCTACAAAAAAAATATACTCAAGACGCAAGTTATGCATTTGTTTTTTGTGTTAATAACTTTTGTAATCAAAGCAAATCAAGCGAGCGCATACAAGCTTAAACAACTTTTTCTTGAAGTGCCCCAGCAGCCGTCCGTCCACTTTGGATTTGGACAGCAACCCACACAGTCAGCCGGCCAGCCAGTCAGTCAGTTAGTCCCCAGTTAGAGGCGATATGTGGTAATTGCACTCTGTGGTAGGTACTTGAGATGATACACGATGACATGGTTGGGTCTTTGTTTGGTGTGATGATGATCAACGAATGTGGACAGAGGTGCTTCACTCTGGCCGTTGCACATTCAAATGGCGACGAAGTTGCCGCGGCTGAGGCATCATCAGCATCACCATCGTAATCAACCTTCTCTCTATCGTAATAGCCACAATGATCATGTTTATTCATCGTATTGGGATTAATATGTCGGAATGGATGCTCATAAATAAAAAAAATAAAATTTCTGTTGTAAATACATGCTTGTGAAATGAGCATCACACTAAGCATGTGCATTAGGAATGTGATTGTACACGGAGAGAAATTGGAGAACACAAAACTAATCGAAGACTCTTGTCAAAAAACTTGAGCAGCGAAGCCACTCATGATGGAGACCAATATGAAAACAAGTAAAAACGGCGTTATATACATACCCTCCACCAGTGATTACATTCCACAGAGGCTATCGATGTGCGTAGAAGTGCTGTAACATTACAGGAAAATCTAAATTTTTTAATATAGCCCAACCAAAAACAAACAAAAATATTCAAAAAATAATTCTAAAAAATATAAAAAAATATTATTTCAAACCACGGCTAGTTTATACTTTATATGAGCCAGTTAGAATGATAGTGGTCTAAGTTACGCTTTATCCATTCTGAGATAGGCAATGGTTTATGTCTGAGTCAATTGAGAAATATTTTTCCACCAAAGCACACAATTTTTTTCTTAGAATATCCTACTACTATATCGAACTTTTATAAAAAAAATAGACAACGTTGGTACCTCTAATGGAACCACTACTTTCAGAGGATGTATTGACTTAGACAACTTTCATTCTTCTCAAATTTGAAAAAATTGAAAACACAAAATTTTTATTTTTTCGCAAAAGTAATATTTTCTTACCAAAAATGAAAGAAAACAAAAATGTTTTATTTGAAAAAATTTTTTAAAAAATATTTATAAATATTTACAGTTTGTTCGTCTAGAATTTTTTTTTACTTTTCAAATAATTTCATTTTATATGTTTTCCAAATTATCTGACTCACCTAAAATGGACATTATAAATAAAACAATGTTTGTTTGCATCGCCACACCTCAATATTAGTGGATATAGTGCGACTTAGATCACTTTCAAACTAACACTGAAGACAATTTTGGTGTGCCTAAAATGAGAAATGTCATTGTAAGGGTACATTTTTTTTATAAATGTTAAAAATAAAAGTTCTTAAATTAGAGATCTGATCAAAGTAAAGAGAAAAATAGGGATATCTCATTTTTTTTGGATTTTTGACTTAGAACACTATCACTCTAACTGGCACATATATCGAAATAATACTAATTCAAGCCAATTCAATTTTTATTTTCCGTGTCTACGCAGTTAGAGGAATATATACATCGAATTCCATGATTCTAGCTGCGGCCATTTGGTTGGTACCATTTTTATCCCCTTTTTCCCTTTTAACCCCATTAAAAGTACGACGCAAATAGAGGGATGTACACACTGAATTTCATCATTTCAGCTGTAGCCGTTTAGTTGGTACCATTTTTATCCCTTTTTTACAATTTTATTGCCTTAAAAGTACACTTTCTAAAAATCTCTTTATTTTTCATGTCTACGAAGTCGGAGGAATGTATACTTTCCGAATTCCATGACTCTAGCTATGGTCATTATGTTGGTACATTTTTTATCCCCTTTTTTCCATTTTCATCCCAAAAGTACGAATTTCGAAAAATCTCTTTATTTACGTGTCTAGGCTATTATAAAGATGCACACATCGAATTTCATCATTCCGGCTGTAGCTGGTACTGTAGTTGGTACTATTTTTATCCCTCTGTTCCCATTGTACGAATTTGGAAAAATCGTTTTACTTTTTGTGTCTACGCAGTCAGAGGAATGTCTGCTCCGAATTTCATGACTCTAGCTGCGGTCATTTGGTTGGTACTATTTTTATCCCCTTTTCCATTTTAACCCCAAAAAGTACGAATTTCGAAAAATCTCTTTATTTTACGTGTATTTGCAATCAGAGGAATGTATACACCAAATTCCATGATTCTAGCTGCGGCCATTTGGTTGTACTATTTTTATCCCCTTTTCCATTTTAACCCCAAAAAGTACGAATTTCGAAAAATGTTTGTATTTTACGTGTCTACGCAATCAGAGGAATGTATACTCCGAATTTTATGACTCTAGCTGCGGCGGTGCTTTGGTTGGTACATTTTTTGTCCCTTTTTCATTTAACCCCAAAAAGTACGAGTTACGAAAAATCTCTTCATTTTACGTGTCTTCGCAATCAGATGAATGTATACACCCAATTTCATTATTCTAGGTGCTACCGTTTGGTTGGTACCATTTTTATCCCTCTATTCCTATTTTACCCCAAAAAGTACGAATTTAGAAAAAACCTTTTTATTTTTCGTGTCTACGCAGTAGGAGGACTGTATACACCGAATTTCGTGTTTCTAGCTGTTGTCGTTTTTGATAGGTACCATTTTTATCCCTTTTTGCCCCATTTCACGCCCTACGAATAAGAATCACTTTATGGTCTAGTAAGTACAGGCAGACATATTGAAAAAACATGCTTAAATACTCTAAAATATTAGGGGTTACTATGGGTATTTGCAGTCCTTGTGAGGCAAAAATTTTCTTTTGGACCGATATCGCCCAGTTGCAATACCTACCGATCTACGACTGTAGGACGCATTTATGGAAAATTTGGACGTCCTAGCTCCTTTCGGACGGACATGATCGTCTTAGAATTTAATGACGATCTATATATAGAGACCCTATAGTGTATATATACTTTATAGGGTCTCGGGACGATAATTCAAGGTGGTACAAACGGAATGAAAAAGTTAGTATACGCCCATCCTGGAGGTGGAGGGTATAATAATTGAGAAATTATTTTCGTTTCCAAAGGGTTGTGGGGTTTCATTTTCCTTTTCCTTTTCCCCAAAAAGAAGCTTGACTTTCATGAAGTGAAAATTTTGAATGAATTTGAAATTCAGTTCCAAATTTCCCTCAGTGCAGTTGAACATAAGCCCCAGATTATTATGCAAATTTTTGTTTAGTTTGTTTGTTTTGTCTTCTTCACGTCTCGTCTTGTCTCCTCTTAATCAACAGTCACTTAACAGAAATTAACAATAACAAACAAACAAAGAAACAGAAGCGACCGGGGGTAAATGTTTAAATTTTTCAACAACGTTTTTGAGTTGAATGCGTTTTAAAACAAATAGAAAAAATACAAAAAACGGCGGAGATTCACACAATTAAACAGCCGCCATCCAATACTTGACGGACGGTCGATCGAACAAGACAAGCGAAAACAAACGAGCCGAGAAACAAAGAAAAGCCATAAATTCATGAACCTCAACACTTCTTGACTGGGTTCAAATGTGTATACACTCGAAGAAAGAGCACAACACCTTTGCCTTAAAAATATTGCCCAAATCAAACAACATTTTTGCTCGAGTCTGTGCAGCATTTGTTTCGTTAAGTGGCTGAGTATTAAATTTCAAAAGTGTTTGGGGGGGGGGGGGGGGGGGGACTATACAACAGCGGACGACGAACGGAGTTGCACTTTGAAAAGTTTCACAAAGCCAGCAACTCGAGTTGTAGCCGGCGGTGTTGGTGTGAGTAGTACGTATTGATCCCAAAACATTTTATAATACATGCTTTTAAGCTACAATGGAGTTTTTGATAGCTATTTACTTCGTTAAGATGGTGTTTAGGTCAAGGTCATTGCCTGCAACAGCAGCGATCATGTCAAGTAACAGAAGCCACCGCAGTATGACCAAAGGTCTCCAGCCAGCTTCTGAGAAATGCTAGTCAAAATAAGTTTGAAATTAACCTAACTAATTGTAGCTTGTAATAAAAACAAAATACTTTATTTTACTGATTTGAAAATGTTAAGGTATGGTCAAGTTCACCCATATATATTCACCTCCATAAGGGAATTTGAAGATGATGAAACTCGTTGGAAATTTGAAATTGTGAAATTTTTTTGGAATATTATTTTGTAGCTCGATACTGTGGAACAACAAAAAAACAAAGCTCTGACAACGGATTCTGATAGAGGGGGTAATAAAAGAATATACGTGTATGGGCTTTTTGAAAGTTTACGTCTCCCAGTCATTTTAGAGAGGGGGTCAATATTTCCCCCCTTTTGCACATTCTTATGATGAATCGTCATAGGAAAGCTTGTGATCCTTATATTTTAGGTATAGCAAGTGTTAAACAATATTACTAGCAACACTAGGAGGAACATTTTTGTGGAACATTTTAACCCTCTAGCTCCTCAACATAGGGGTATTTTTGGCACCTTTTGTGAAAAAGGGTAAAAAAGAACACATTATTATGATGAAACGACATAGGAAACCTTGTGATACTTACATTTTAGGTATAGCAAGTGTTCGGCAATATTACTTAGAACACTACGAGAAAGATTTTTGTGGAATATATTAACCCTCTAGCTCTTCCATAAAGAGGTATTTTTGGCACCTTATATGAAAAAGGGTAAAAAGGGCATATTCTTATAATCAATCGGGCATAGGAAACCTTGTGATCCTTAAATTTTTGGTATACAATATGTTCAGCAATATTACTTAAAAGGCTACGGGGAAGATTTTTGTGGAATATTTTAACCCTCTAGCTCCTTCATAAAGGGGTATTTTAGGTCCCTTTTTGAGAAAGGGTAAAAAACACCCTTAAACAGGGGTTCTAACGTTTCAACATGTTCTACGAAAAAATGTGCCATACAAATCTACTCCAAGTCTCTGAATACATCAAATCTCAAAACTTAACTTAAATGACAGAAATAAGCCAAAAACTTAAAATTCATTTAAGGGTTAATTTTGTACATTCTTATGATGAATCGGGCTTAGGAAACCAATTGATCCTTACATTTTAGGTATATGAGGTGTTCAGCAATATTCCTTAGAACACTACGAGGAACATTTTTGTGTAATATTTTAACCCTCTAGCTCGTTCATATAAGGGTCTTTTAGTCTCTTTTATGAAAAAGGGTAAAAAGCACCCTAAAAACATGGGTCAACATGTTCAACAACAGCATATGCCATAAAATTCTTCTCGAAGTCTCTGAATTCAACAAAACTCAAAACTTAAATTAAATGTCATAAATAAGCAAAGAACTTAAAATTCATTTTAGGGTTAATTTCGTACGTTCTTATGATTCTTATCGTCTTAGGGAACCTTGTGATCCTTACATTTTAGGTATAGAATATGTTCAGCAATGTTACTTAAAACACTACGAGGAACATGTTTGTGGAACATTTTAACCCTCTAGCTCTTCAACAAATGGGTCTTTTTGGTCCCTCTTTTGAGAAAAAGTAAAAAACACACTTACAACAGAGGTTTAATGGGTCAACGTGTTCTACAAAAATATTTGCCGTCAAATTCTACTCCAAGTCTCTGTATACATCAAAACTTAACTTAAATGACAGAAATAAGCAAACAACTTAAAATTCATTTTAGGGTTAATTTCGAACATTCTTAATATGAATTGACATAGGGAACCTAGTGATCCTTACATTTTAAGTATAGCAAGTGTTCAGCAATATTACTTAAAACACAACGACGAAGATTTTTGTGGAATATTTTAACCCTCTAGCTCCTCAACAGAGGGGTCTTTTTGGTACCTTTTATGAAAAAGTGTAAAAGACACACTTAATACAAGGGGTTTTCGTTCTTTTTGCGAAAAAGATTAAAAAACACCCCTAAAACAGGTGTTTAACGGGTCAGCATGTTCCACAAAAATATTTGCCATACAATTTTACTCCAAGTCTCTGAATACAACAAAAACTCATAACTTAACTTAAATTCCAGAAATAAGCAAAAAACTTAAAATTCATTTCATTCTTATGATGAATCGGGCATAGGAAACCTTGTCATCCATACATTTTAGGTATAGGATGTGTTCAGATATATTTCATAAAACACTACGAGGAACATTTTTGTGGAACATTTTAACTCTCTAGCTCCTTAAACACGGGTTCTTTTTGGTCCCTTTTGTAAAAAAAGTAAAAAACGCAGATAAAACAGATTGCTGTAAAATTCTACTATATATCTCTGAATGCACCATATCTCAAATCTTACTTAAATGTCAGAAATAAGCAAAATACTTAATTCATTTTAGGGTTAATCTCCTATTTTTTCCGACTGCTCACAAAACTGAATTTTAGGGAGATGGTGTAAATGGAAAAAATCTATAACAAAATTCACCATAAGTCGCCGAACAAAAGAAAGCAGTAGAGACAATATATATAAATAAAATATCAATAAAAATTTGAGTATTTACACAAAAAATTAGTTATTAAATTGTTATTTTTGTTCTTGGCAATTCTATACTCTATATATACGCTTCTATCAGAATCCGTCATCATAACCATGTTGTATTTGAAGAATTTGTACTTCAGATACCACCTTGCGTATGATTGATATTAATAGTGAGATTGTTTAAAGAAAACTCAAATAAACCAAAAACCAATCATGACATTTCGGTGAATAAAATTGGAAAGGAACCGTAACAATCCGCTTTTTAAATATATTTTCAATAAAGTAGACTTTCTTAAGAGTAAATATGTTAAAAAAATACCATTTAAAAATATTATTAATTATTATAAAATTTATTTTAGGTTTAATTTTGGAATGCGGATAAAGGCATGGGTGCTAAACTGTCCCACAAAACTGAATTTTAGGGAGGTGGTGTAAATGGAAAAAATCATCTACGTCAAATTTCATTATATGTCATCGAACAAAAGAAAGTTGTAGATATAATACATATATAAATAAAATAACAATAACAATTTGAGTATTTAAACTAGAGATTATTTATTAAATTGTTAAATTTTTGTTCTTGACAACTGTATGCTTTATATATGCTCTTCTATCAGAATCCGTCGTCAAAACCTTGTTATAAAGAGTGATTTTTTTGAGGTTGGGATTTTCATGCATTAGTATTTGACAGATCACGTGGGATTTCAGACATGGTGTCAAAGAGAAAGATGCTCAGTATGCTTTGACATTTCATCATGAATCGTCTTACAAACGAACAACGCTTGCAAATTATTGAATTTTATTATCAAAATGCGTGCTCTGTTAAGAAAGTTCATTGCGCGCTTCCATTTTATGGTCAGTTTAATCGACCCAATGAAGCGGCTATTCGGGCTATTGTGACTAAATTTCGCACCAAATTTACATTGTTGGACATTAAACCACCAACACGCTTACGTAGAGTGCGAACTGAAGAAAATATCGCAGCTGTATCGGCCAGTGTTAATGATGACCACCAATTTTCGATTCGTCGCCGTTCGCACCAATTGGGTCTCTGTTACTCAAAAACGTGGAAATGCCAAAATTGGACTAAGCGGATGGACCACCTAAGACGCAGCCGCGGTCAACATTTAAATGAAATTATCTTCAAAAAGTAAATGTCATGGACCAATCTAACGTTTCAAATAAAGAACCGATGAGATTTTGCAAATTTTATGCGTTTTTTTTTAAAAAAAAGTTATCAAGCTCTTAAAAAATCACCCTTTATTTGAAGAATTTGTACTTCTGGTACCACCTTGCGTATGATTGATATTAATAGTTAGATTGTTTAAAGAAAACTGAAATAAACCAAAAACCAATCATGACATTGTGATGAATAAAATTGGAAATGAAACGTAAGTTTCAGCTTTTTAAATATATTTTCAATACAGTAGAATTTCTTAAGAGTATAAATGTTAAAAAATAACATTTAAAAATAGTATTAATTATTATAAAATTAATTTTATGTTTAATTTCGTACTTTTTCCGAACTGATGCTAAAATGTCCCCCAAAATTGAATTTTAGGTGGTTGTTGTGAGTGAAAAAAATATTCTATGGAAAATTTCACCATAGGTGACCGAACAAAAGAGAGCTGTAGATATAATACACATATAAATAAAATAACAATAACAATTTGAGTATTTAAACTAGATGTTATTTATTAAACTTTTCTTTTAGCTCTTGGTAATTCTATACTCTTTTACCCCGTCAAAACCTTGTTATATTTAAAGAATTTGTACTTCAGGCACCACCTTGCGTATGATTGATATTAATAATGAGATTGTTTAAAAAAACTCAAATAAACCAAAAACCAATCATGACATTTCGGTGAATAAAATTGGAAATGAACGGTAACAGTCAGCTTTTTAAATATTTCAATACATTAGACTTTGTTAAGAGTAAAAATGTTAAAAAAATACCATTTAAAAATATTATTAATTATTATAAAATTAATTTTAGGTTTAATTTCGGAATGCGGAAAAAAGGCATGGGTGCTAAACTGTCCCACAAAACTGAATTTTAGGGAGGTGGTGTAAATGGTAAAAATCATCTATGTCAAATTTCACTATAAGTCACCGAACAAAAGAAAGTTGTAGATATAATACATATATAAATTATATATTATATATATATTATTTATTAAACTTTTTTTTTAGCTCTTGTTAATTCTATATTTTTTTACCCCTTCACTCTTTTACCCCGTCAAAACCTTGTTATATTTGAAGAATTTGTACTTCAGGTACCACCTTGCGTATGATTGATATTAATAGTGAGGTTGTTTAAAGAAAACTCAAATAAACCAACAGCCAATCATGACATTGTGATGAATAAAATTGGAAATGAACGATAACAGTCAGCTTTTTAAATATATTTGCAATACATTAGACTTTGTTAAGAGCAAAATGTTAAAAAATAACAATAAAAAATATTATTAATATTTCTTGATATTCATTTTTATATATATTTAAATATTTAAAATGTAACCTTTCGAATAAAACTAGAAATTTGAAAAAAATTATATATAAATTTGAAAAATTTATTAAATATAAAAAGTACTGCTTTTTTATAGCCAATTCTAATTTAAAATTTTAAATGGCTCACCTTTTACCACTGTGCAATGTAAATGATTCCCGGACTAAATGAGTTTATAAGCTTCGATTTTAGCTGAGATATAGCGTTCGTACTCCTACCTTTAACTTTGCCTGAATATAGCAGACTTTGTTGCAATCTCGTCTGTGGCACCCCTGCACAGTATTGCGAAACCCGCCTAAAATTTGGCAGCTTATTTTTCAAAACTTTTCCTTTTTGTGTCTTTCGCTTCATCTTGTTTAAAGTTGACTTTTAGTGGTTTGCAAATTTATTACCTCTCGATTTATCAGTGTACAGTCGTACAGCAATTGCTGGCTGGTTGTTGAGATTTTATTTGTCGATTGTTGCTGAGCTGTATAACAACGAAATAGTATTTTTGTAGGAAGTTGTTTTTTTTGTACGTTTCGTTTTAATTACAAAATACATGTATTACCAAACAAAATGCCAACGATTATTAGTTGGATTGAGGAGATTAATTGCACAAATCATTAATGAAATTATGGACCTCTCAAATAAATAAATAAATCAAACAAATTACGAAAAAGATATGTTGAGCAAGAAATGAAGCCAATTGGAGAACTGTGTGAAAAAAATAGAAAACTAATTTAAAATATAATAAACACCGTGTCAAAATGAAATCAATTTAATCTATTTTAATATCTAGGGTTCCCATGTTATTATCTTTCTTTACCTCTCTCTATCTCCCGAAGATTGTTCTAATAACTAACATTTCCAGCTCACCAAAACAACAACTTTTCTCCCATCATTTGTGTTTGTGGTTTATATTGTTTTGCATTTTTCCTGAAATTTCAACATCTCAAATTCTTTGTCAGTGGCTGAATGGCAGAACCCAAACCATAATTACTTCTTGGTCCATCAAACATAAATCCATCAGCATCAATTTTGATCTGAAAGATGAAACGAAACACAACGAAAATTATTATTTTGATTACAAGCATCTCATCAACAGCAGCAGCAGCATCATCATCTCCAACATCACCATCATCATTCTCTGTGGCCGCAGCAATATCGTCTAACGGTTTACAACCTCAAACATTAATTGCGCTTGAGGTTAGAAGAAAATATCTATCTTTAAGACGCCAGTATTCTATCTCAAAGCCAAGCCGTAAAAGTTTCTCCGCCATCCACAGTGAGCTGCCGAAAGTGTTTGAGGAAGAGCGCTGGCTGGTATAGGAGGGCATTTGTAAGATTTATCACTCGTTAGAACGGATGGGAATGGCAGAGAAGATGGTAAGAAAAATGTTAAACCCAGTAAACGTTTTGGCGTCAGAGAACTGTTTAAGCTACCAATGGAAGGTAAGAATACATGAGAGGCTGGGGAAATAAGTAAGATGAACTGGCTCTTTGAGACAGAAGTGTAAAAATATGGAAGTCATGAAGAAGACATACTTTAGTTGAAGGTGGATCTTTGTCATAATCTGTAAGAAATTTACGTGAACATTTTTTGAAGGAAGCAGACCTTCGATATATAGGTTGTTAGGAAATAATGTTTATTTTACACAGACCCTTAATGAAGTAGTCCTCAGTCATAGGCATATATAAAGGATCAGTCGCTAAGTTATTACAAATTTAAGGGATATAAAGTTTCACACACTTATTTTTTTCAGAAAGAAGTTTTCTGTTAAAGGTCTTTCAGGGGCAATACGTCAATCAAGGAGAAGAAGAAGGAGACTGTATTTAATTAATTTGAAGATCTTAGTCATATTTTGAGGATTTCGTTTGAATATTTGAGGAAGAATTTTCCACCGCGGAAGTTTCATTTCAAATTTTTTAAACTAAGCAGACCTTCAAAACATAGGTACACAGGGAAGAAAGTTATTTTACACAGACCCTTAATGAAGTAGTCCTCAGTCATAGGCATATATAAAGGATCAGTGGCTAAGTTATTACAGATTTAAAGGACGAATACCCTAGAAAATAAGTTTCTAAGCAAAATGGTACCAAAAACTTAGACTTTTCAGAAGGAAGTCCATAGTTAAAGAGGTCTTCTTTGTGGAGACTGAACGAGATATGATAATTTTATCATTTATTTTACTGGACCTGAGCAAGACAATTTTTATATGTGAAAGTAGAGATAGTTTGTAGAAAAACTGTGTACTCAATTTTTCATGTGGTGTTCCTTTCTCCTTTTTACAGGACTTTTCATTTCCAAATGATATAGATGTTTAAATTATTTACTTTCATACTTTAACGAGTCAGACAAAGGCAATATGGGTATCATATGAAAGATAAGAATATCTGTTAAAAATACTTTAAATATAATGCTACTATCTGCATTCGATTAGTATTCACAACAAATTCACGTTTTCTCCCTTATTAATTTAGTTTATTCAATTTTTAATATTTAAGGGAGAAATAGTTATTTTAATGCTGAACTAATACAGATAGTGGTAAGCAGTTTTTAGTATTTTTAATAGACATTCTTCTCTTTCTTTTGATACCCATATCGCTAGTGTATGGCTCTCAAAAGTATGCAAATAAATTATTAAGACAAATATATCCTTTGGAAATTGAAAGTCCTGTAAAAGGAGAAAATATCACCAAATGCAAAATTGAGTACACAGTTTTTCTGCACATTATCTCTAGTTGCATGTGTATATGGTTCAGATCCAAAAAGTACTGTGTTACTGTGTAATCATTTAATTTATTTATGAATAGGTGTTCTTATTTCGATTTATTAGGCCTTTCAGGAGCAATACCTCAGTCGGTAAGATCTTTAAAGAAGAAGACTTCATTTGATTACTTAGAAGACCTTAAGTAGCTAATATTTTGGGACTGAAGGTCTCGTTAGAACCATAACATCCACTATTTAATCAATTAAAAGACCTTAGTAACTAATATTTTGGGATTAAAGGTCTCGTTAGATCCCTGACATCTACTAGAAGCCATGTCATCCACTAGAGAGGAATGAGAATGTGATAACGAAAAAATAAACTCTACTTATGACAAAAGAAAAAATCCACAGCTTATCCAATTTTAGAATACAATACACCTTTTCAAAGAGTTCTTCATCGGAGACCTTAAGGAAGGAACTAACTCCGTTCTTGAGGTTTATGGGAGAGCAGGACTCTGTTGTCATTACAAAAAGCCGGAAATACACAGCTTATCCAATTTTAGAAAGGTACTCCTTTTAAACTCTGTCCTTGAAGTTTATGAGAGAGGCCGACTCTCTTATTATTATAAAGGCAATTCAGGACATATTCAATTTTAAGGAAAAACTAACTCCATTCATGAGGTTTATGAGAGACTAGGACTCTGTTGTTAAGTCTACAAAGAAGTACTCTTAACGAACTTCTATATTTACTGTGGTTCAGGAACTCGTTAAATAAAACAATGCACTCAGCCCTAGATGTTTAAAAGAAAGGAGGTCTCCGTTATTGGGGTATCTAAGAATGATGTGGTTGTTGGAGTTTAAAATTGTGAAAGTAACTATTTTTCATTTACACTGTTTGCTGGGATTCTCTCAAGCACCGTTAATAAGATAGCCATCATGCTGTTTTAAAGAATGTGAATTGTTCACAAAACACATATAAAACTACAGTAGATCAAGATCTACAATTTTACACGAAAAATATTCTTAAGCAACTGCGAAATTGTATTTATAGAAGACTTACGATTTCGAAAAGCTCAGGCATTACAAGAAACAGCAATGGAAGGCTCAGAGGAGGAGCTCGTGGCTCCATCTATGGGCAGTAAGGTAGGGGAAGTATTTGAAGTAGTAAGTCTCACAGAAGTTCAATCATTGCAAACCCCTTGTAACGTTGGCTATCTCCAGGGCAAGGAGGACGACTGAACATTCTCTTGTGAACAATCACTAGATCCATTGGATGATGTACACTAGGGCGTACCTCAAAAAAAAAGTTCGCCGTACACCTTCGAATATGAAGTATTATTGAAAGGTAGTTTCAAAAAAATTTTTTTTATTTTTTTATGCCGAACGTAGGGGTCGCGCTTTTACATTTTTCTATATAACTTCTGCATTTATAAACGGATTTTAAAGTGTGATACATCGATGTTTTTGTCTCGACGAGGCCGATTTTTTTGTCTTTGAAGTCATTGAGCTCAAGCACCCCCTTCTGGTACTTACCCATCATATCTCAGTTGCTACTACCCTAATGTACCACTCTAATATCAGAAAATTTAAATAATTAAAGCTCGCATAAAATCATGAAACTCTTCTGACTTCAAAGACAAAAAAAATCGGCCTCGTCGAGACAAAAACATCGATGTATCACACTTTAAAATCCGTTTATAAATGCAGAAGTTATATAGAAAAATGTAAAAGCGCGACCCCTACGTTCGGCATAAAAAAATAAACAAATTTTTTTTGAAACTACCTTTCAATAATACTTCATATTCGAAGGTGTACGGCGAACTTTTTTTTTTTTACTTGTAACCTGGTACATTGTACACCTCCCAGATAATATTATAATATTATTTTCCTATAGATTTTATAGAGTCCTCACATTCTACCATTTATTTTTAACATAATATATGAGGTTTTCCCAAAATACATCACAGAACTTTTTAGCACTCCGTGATAATATTATGACAGATTTTTCTATAGACACATTGTGATAGTCACTTTAAAGTCTATAATATTTGATAATGATGATCTTGTGATTTTCCGAAAGGTCTTAATTTTTATCACAGATTTTTGTAAAAAATCCTTGTGGGTATCACAGATTTGCTACAGACAGACTGATTTTTACAGAATATTATTTTTCTATAGATTCATAAGTTCTCCCATTCTACCAATAATTTTTATATAGAGAAATGTAGAGATTTTCCACAATCCATCACAAAACTTTTGAGCAATCTGTGATAATATTATCACAGATTTTCTGGAGACACCTTGTGATAGTCACGGTCTATAGAAGAGTTCTCATATTTTATAATGACGATTTTTCGAAAGGCCTTAATTTTTATCACAGACAGATTACTTTATAAAGACTATTTCCTATAGATTCTATAGAGTCCTCACATTTTGCCATTTATTTTTAACATAGAGAAATGTAGTGGTTTTCCCAAAATCCATCACAGACCCTATTATATTATCACAGATTTTCGAGAGACACTTTGTGATAGTCACTTTAAAGTCTATAGAAGAGTCCTCATATTTGATAATGATGATCTTGTGATTTTCCGAAAGGTCTTAATTTTTATCACAGATTTTTGTAAAAAATCCTTGTGAATATCACAGATTTGCTACAGACAGACCATTATTTTCCTATAGATTCTATATAGTCCTCACAGTCTACCATTTATGTTTAACATAGAGAAATGTAGTGGTTTTCCCAAAATGCATCACAGAATATTTGAGCAATCTGTAGGATTATAATCACAGATTTTCGAGAGACACCTTGTTATAGTCACTTTAAAGTCTATAGAAGAGTTCTCATATTTGATAATGATGATCTTGATATTTTTCGAAAGGCCTGCATTTTTATCACAGTTTTTTGTAAACAAAATCCTTGTGAATATCACAGATTTTTTACAGACAAACTACTTTATACAGACTATTTTTTTCCTATATATTCTACAGAGTCCTCACATTCTACCATTTATTTTTACCATAGAGCAATGTACTGATTTTCCCAAATTCCATCACAGAACTTTTGAGCAATCCGTGATAATACTATCACAGATTTTCTAGAGACGCCTTGTGATAGTCACATCAAAGTCTGTAGAAGAGTTCTCATATTTTATAATGACGATCTTGTGATTTTTCGAAGGGCTATTATTTTTATCACAGATTTTTGTAAATATTCCCTGTGAATATCACAGATTTTCAACAGACAGACTACTTTATGCCGACAATTATTTTCCTATAGATTCTATAGAGTATTCAGATTCTACTATTTATTTTTATCATAGAGAAATGTGTGTGGTTTCCCAAAATCCATCACAGAACTTTTGAGCACTCCGTGATAATATTATCACAGATTTTCTGCAGACACCTTGTGATAGTCACTTTAAAGTCCTCTTCTATAGACTCATATTTTTCATATTTTATAATGATGACCGATTATTTACTAGATCTAGTGGATGATATACACCTCCCGGATAATATTATAAAATGAAACTGGGATTTGGACCAACATTATATGAAAACAATCTTTCGACCTGCAATTTCCTAAAATTCCTCCATCTGTCCGTCCATCTGGCTTTTTCTCTATTTATATTTTTTAATTTGTCTCTCCAATTAATTTTGCCATTCCACGTCCTGTCGTGCAAACCGCGATTTTAATGTCAATCTGGGATTTTTACATCTTTGTGGCAAATGACCTGACATAAAAGCAAAAATGCCAAATATTATTTATTGTCATTTTGTTGCTGTTATGGTTGTTGTTGCAACACATATTCGTGTTTTTAATCAATATTAAATGCAATTTACAGCATGTTGCCGGCAACACGCAGCATTGTGCCAATGAAAGGCCGTTGTTGCTGTCGACCAATGGCCGGCAACAATGACAGAAAAACGAAAGTTTAAAGTGTCAATGACAGAGAGCAGTGATAGGCTAACATGTGAGCTGAGCTGTGTGTGGCCCCTATTTGTGAGCCCCTAATGTGAGGTTTAACACCTCTGTTCGGTCGATGTCTAAATGCCTTCATGAAATTTCATTTGGGATGTTTGGACTAAGTTCAAAGTTCATTAAACTTTTTTGTCGGATTTCGATCTTATGATGAGAAACAAAAAGCAAACTAAACAAAACAACACCACACCACAGCACATCGGACAACAAAACTGGTTCCATGGTCCGGCGACAAAATAACGTAAATGACCATAAAAATGTTTTTAATTTTGATGTTTCTTTTTTTGTTTTGAGATAATAATGGATGTCATATCTTAACACTTGACGAAAGGAGGGTGGGGGAAAAAGTATGCAAATTAAAAAAATGAAGAGCAATTAAAACCTCGCCCCAATGGAAATGAGCAGATTACAAAGGAGATTAAAGCGGGTTGAAAGATCTCATTCACAAGGGTGTTTTGAATTGCAAAATACTAAGAAGAGTTAGGGAAACCATTTCGTATATCCACTCTTCATCTAAAAATTCAAACAACACATCAACACCCTCAAACAAAAATAAAAACTATTTCGCCTCTCCACTCCGACTTAATATCATTAATAAATAAACGCGTTAATTAAATTTTGAACAACAGTAACTAGAAAAAAATCACCAAAATTGAGATGAAAATATTTGTGTCAATATGCCATGATATCACCGGGGGGCCTTTAGGCGTACTACGTCGTCTACAGCACTGATATTAGCCATATACTCTGTTAGAAAAAAACCCAAACTATTATTTTGTTAAAGGCAATACGTTTTCAAATCATTTAAAAGATCATAAATTTCCGAGGAAGTAGAATTAAGCAAAAACGATAATAAAAATGTTTATAAGGTAATAAAGAGAAACGAGTGGAGGCCGGTCAGGTCGAATCGTGTATACCCTACACTACAGAAGGCATTAGAAACCTCTGTGACTCTTTTAAAAAGTACAATTTTTAAATTTTAAATTTATTTTAAATAATTTTTTATAACCTACGATACCAATATAAATGTCAAATTAAAGAGGAGAATGTCTACTAAAAATACTTAAAATTGCATGCATTAATTTAACAGTAACAACCATTTCAATGCCACCCTTAGTTTATTTAATTTATTCATTTTTTACTTTTAAAGAGGAAAAATAATTTTTCAAAAATTATTTTAAATACTTATTTGCACCCTATGACAACGGCATTGGCGTAAAACTAAAACGGAGAATATCTGTCAAAAATACTTTAAATTTCATGGTTCTATCTGTATTAGTTTATCATTAACAATCATTTTAATTGTCCCCCTTATTTATTTAATTTATTAATTTTTTACTTTTAAAGAGGAAAAATAATTTTTCAGAAATTATTTTAAATACTTATTTGCACGCTTTGATAACGATATTAGTGTCAATTTAAAGAGAAGAATATCTGTTAAAAATACATCAAATTACATGCCTCTATATGTATTAATTTAGTAGTTACATCGATTTCAAATTTTCCCTCTTAAAAAGTAAAAATTTAATAAATTAATTAAACTAAGGGGTAAACTTCAAATGGTGGTTAATGCTAAACTAATATAGGTAGAAGCATCGAACTTATCGTTTTTAACAGATGTTCTCCTCTTTAATTTGACATTAGTAATGTTATCATAGGGTGCGAATAAGTATTTAAAATAATTTTTGAAAAAATATTTTTTCTAGTAAAAAGTAAAATATGAATAATCTAAGGGGTAAACATGAAATGGTTGTTCATACTAAACTAATGTAGTTAGAAGCATTAAATTTAAAGTATTTTTAACAGATATTCTCCTCTTTAATTTGACACTAATGCCATTATCATAGGTTAAAGTAAGTATTTAAAATAATTTTTAAAAAATTTATTTTTCCTCCTAAAAAGTAAAATATTAAAAAATTAATTAAATAAACAAATGACAACAATTGAAATGGATATTAATGTTAAACTAATACAGATAGAACCATGAAATTTAAAGTATTTTAAACTGATATTCTCCTCTTTAATTTGACGCTAATACCTTAGGGTGCTAATAAGTATTTAAAAAAATTAAAAAGTTAAATATGAATAAATTAAATAAACTAAGTGGGACAATTGAAATGGTTGTTAAAGCTAAACTGATACAGATAGAAACATATAATTGGAAATGGTTTTTAATGCTGAACTAATACAGATAGAACCATAAAATATAAAATATTTTTAACAGATATTCTCCTCTTTTATTTGACATATATATCGTTATCATAGCGTGTAAATAAGTATTAAAAATAATTTTTGAAAAAAAAAATATTTTTCTTCTTAAAAAGTAAATTATTAAAAAACTAAATAAACCAATGAAATGGATATTAATGTTAAACGAATACATCTAGAATCATGGAATTTGAAGTATTTTTAACAGATAGTATACTCTTTAATTTAACAATGATACTGGTATCATAGGTTGCAAATAAGTATTTAAAATAATTTTTGAAAAAGTATTTTTTCTGTCAAAAAAAGTATAATATTAATAAATGTTATCATAGCGTGCAAATAAGTATTTAAAATAATTTTTGATATATTATTTTCCATTTAAAAAGTAAGAAATGAATAAATTAAATAAACTAAGGGGTAAATATGAAATGGTTGTTAATGCTAAACTAATACAGACAGAAGCATGAAATTTTAATTACACTACTCAACAAAATGAAAAAAATTTCATGTACTCCGGATGCGATAATTTTTTCTGTGTAGATAACCTTGACATGAGCTCGAAAAACGCAATAAAAATTTTTTTTTTCGTTTGGTTTTTTTTTTATTATTTTTTTTTTAAATTTTAAAATTTTTTTTTGGTTAATTTGTTTCGTCCGGCATAACTCGGGAACCACTAGCCCGATTTAATTGAATTAAATTTTAAAAAATTTAAAATTACAATTCCCTTAATCTGTTCATATATTGTTTTCCTATACAAGCAACAGTTTCCAAGTTAAAAATGAATATATAAAGGAAAAAACTTATTTTTTGCCTAAAAATTTAAAATTTTTTTTTTTTTAAAATCCATAAAAAATCCAAAATGAAAAAAAATGTCAAATCTTATTACTTTTACGTAAAGTCACATAACCTATGAGCAAAATGAGACAAAGATCATGAAAATCGATGCACGCGTTTCGCTTTTATTCGCAATTGAGTAAAAGTATGAATTTCAAAAATTTAAAAATTTTTTTTTGGTTAATTTGTTTCGTCCGTCATAACTCGGGAACCACTAGCCCGATTTAATTGAATTAAATTTTAAAAAATTTAAAATTACAATTCCCTTAATCTGTTCATATATTGTTTTCCTATACAAGCAACAGTTTCCAAGTTAAAAATGAATATATAAAGGAAAAAACTTATTTTTTGCCTAAAGATTTAATTTTTTTTTTTTTTTTAAATCCATAAAAAATCCAAGATGAAAAAAAATGTCAAATCTTATTACTTTTACGTAAAGTCACATAACCTATGAGCAAAATGAGATAAAGATCATGAAAATCGATGCACGCGTTTCGCTTTTATTCGCAATTGAGTAAAGGTATGAATTTCAAAAATTTGCTCGACATATGCACAACTTTGTCTATGGTAAGGTTTTTTCTTTTTTATTACAAAAAAAATTAAAATTTTTGGGTGACAAAAATATATGACTTTAAATTAAAAAACAATTCGATATATGTACAAGAAATTATCCTAAGGATATCAACATTAATTAATTATAAAAAAGTTTAAAAAAAAAATATCTAAACACAAAAATAAAAACCTTCAAATTAAAAATAATTATGTGCTTTTGTCTTTCTTTTATATTGTTGTGGGTCTGTTTCTCTTATCAGGAACCAGATATAGTCCCCCATCATAGCTTCGTTCCAAAATCTTTGGTATCGGTGCTCAATTTCTTTCATTTGCTGATGAAAACGCTCACCATGCTCGTCACTCACAACGCCCAGGTTGTCCGGAAAGAAGTCCAAGTGCGAGTGTAGAAAATGTATCTTAAGCGACATATTTGCTCTAATTTTTTTATAATTTTGGAGTAGTTGTTCGACGATCTCTCTGTAATTTGAGCTTTTGTTGTTTCCAAGAAATCCGGAAACAATTTGCCGAAATGAGTTCCAAGCTGCAGCTTCATTTGGTGATAAAATGTGCTCAAACTGTTGGTCTTGCAACAACTTTTTAATTTGCGGACCGTCGAAAACGCCTTCCTTAATCTTTGCCGATGAAAGGTGAGGAAAAATGGTTTTTAAATAGGCGAACGTTTCGCCATCTTTGTTGATAGCTTTCACGAAGTTTTTTATGAGTCCGAGCTTTATGTGAAGAGGTGGGAGAAAAACATTTTCCTTTTTTATGAGTGGTGTATATTTCACGTTGTCGCTGCCGGGGATGAAGTTAACTCTTTCTGTCCAACTCCTCCTGGTGTAATGATGTTGACGATCGCGGCTGTCCCAAAGGCAGAGAAAACAACAGTACTTTGTGAATCGACCTTGTAATCCACAAAGGATACCGATAACCTTAAGGTCGGCACAAACTTTCCAATCGTGCCTCTCATAGTTAAGGCACTTTAGTAGATTGTCCATGACTTCGTATGTTTCCTTGGTGTCAACGGCATGAGCAATTGGAATCGAAGGTTTCTCGTTGCCGTTGTGCAGTAAAATTGCTTTAAGGCTCTGCTTGTTGCTGGCATGATGATTCTCGGCTGTCGTCTGAAAGAATTTCAATAATAAGTTATATATGTTCTTGAATTTCGTAATCTACACTTACCTTGAGTCAGCTAGCTGTACGTAGCACCTTGGACATAGAGCACTTGGTGTCCACCGCTCATCTATGTTTGAGACCTTTAAATTGAAGCTCTCTTCAAATGAATCTCTCAATTTAGGTGAAAAACAACGCTTGTTTTTTTTTTTCAGAAACGTATTCTCCGCACATGTAACAAAAATTACTTGGATTGGTATTGCATTCAAATCCTCGCGAACGTTTGCTCATTTTAACTATCGCGTTCGTCGACACTTGTTGAATGAGTAAAATCGATCAATGAAGACCTATTTATACTGTGTATTGTTTAGTATTTTACTGACAGGTACTTATAAATGGGTGTATATTTTTTTTACGGTGGCTACATACCTGTTTCACCATGTGTGAGTCTTAAATTTTCCGAATAATGACCACCCTTAAATGTGGGTTGCATTTCTGTAAAAAAATCATACAGGTAGCCAACGGAAAACCCAAATAATTAAAAAAGTCCCCTTTCCTTTTTTCCTTTTAATTGTTCACGCACATTTATTAGCGTTTATTGCTTTGCTTACGCAATCATAAAAATTAAATAACCCTTTGTTTATTCCGTTTTGTTAATTCTGAGAATCAAAAAAAAAGAAAAAACCTTACCATAGACAAAGTTGTGCATATGTCGAGCAAATTTTTGAAATTCATACCTTTACTCAATTGCGAATAAAAGCGAAACGCGTGCATCGATTTTCATGATCTTTGTCTCATTTTGCTCATAGGTTATGTGACTTTACGTAAAAGTAATAAGATTTGACATTTTTTTCATTTTGGATTTTTTATGGATTTTTTAAAAAAAATAATTTTAAATTTTTAGGCAAAAAATAAGTTTTTTCCTTTATATATTCATTTTTAACTTGGAAACTGTTGATTGTATAGGAAAACAATATATGGGAATCGTAATTTTAATTTTTTTAAAATTTAATTCAATTAAATCGGGCTAGTGGTTCCCGAGTTATGCCGGACGAAACAAATTAACCAAAAAAAAATTTTTAAAATTTAAAAAAAAAATAATAAAAAAAAAACCAAACGAAAAAAAAATTTTTATTGCGTTTTTCGAGCTCATGTCAAGGTTATCTACACAGAAAAAATTATCGCATCCCGAGTACATTTTGACTGTTGACTAGTGTTATGATATGAAATTCAATACAGAAGTCAACAAACAGTCCACCATCTTTCCTCCTTCCAATACTTTATCTTTCTTCCGCTTATAGGAGACATCCCCTGTGTGTTGGTTCAGTGAAAAGAGATGCCGAAGGATCACCTGTCCTCAAGCTTGTCAGCGTCTAACTGATAACTGATGACTAAACGTGCGAAAGAAATACATAGGAAATAGACTTCCTTCAGTGAGCTGGAGAAAGATCGTAACATTGCTCAAGAAATCCATTTTGAAGACATATTAGTGTGCTGAAGGAAACCTCTCTTATCAAGATCACTTACAAATCTGTTCTTGTTCCCATGCTTGCTTAGTATTTATGTGCTCTAAGACGATAGGGTCTGTCGGAGAGGTTTGGCCGAAAAATAGGTGCCACAAATACCTAGATCTATTGATATGATATCCTAGGAACCTTTAATCTATGGAAAAAAGTATTCATAAGAGCTCCTTGAAATATGGAGGAAATAGACTTCCTTCAGTAAAGTGGCGAATGATTGCAACATTACTCAAGAAATCCATTTTTCATATCCTCTCCCATACCAAGCCCACATACAAATTTTTTCTTGTCACCATGGTTGCTTAGAATTTCTATGCTCTAAGGTGATAAAGTCTGTCAGAGAGTTTTGACAGAAAGATGAGTTAGTAGTAGTCATTCTAGATAAGATGTTATGATAATCTAGATCTACTGATACCGTCGGAGCATTTAATCTACGGAAGACCTTAACCTCTTTTCGGAAAAATAGTCCTTTACTGCCTACCTATCTCTGACTGGAAAGTGGTGACAGTTTGTGTACCTGAAGAAAGATTCACAAGAACACCTTGGAGTAGCTACGATGGATGCGAAGATAGGATTTCTGTAGCTTCGGCACAGTCATATACACATACACCGTAATGATGAACTTCGTTCGCTGTGGATATTCGTTTGGGGCTCTTGACAAAAGGCTCGATCCGTCTCCGCACTGATGATGAGACGGATTGAGAGAATATCCTCTGCAGGGGGATTATTGGTTACCCTAGATAATGTGTCACGAAAACCTAGATCTATTGAAATTATATTCTCGGAACCTTTAATCCACGGAAGAGCATAAGCTCTTTTAAACTATTAATCCTTTACTGCCTACCTTCTGTATCTGAAGAAGGATTCACAAGAACAGCTACGATGGATGTGGTGGAAGGTCTTCTTCTATAGCTTCGTATTATGTGTGTCGATAAGTTAAATGGTCGCTGTGGCTAGCCGTCGTGTCAGGACAACAATATTGATTTTGGGCACATGATAAGAGGTCCAATCCGCCTCAGGATTGATAAGGAGACGGATTTAGAGAATATCCTCTACAGGGGATATTCTCGCATTAAGCACTACCCACTGGAAACTCTAAAGCTGATTCAGGTCAGTAATCCTCAACAGTCGATCTTGGACTGGAAGATTATATACATAGATTACGAAACATGAGGCGAATTGATCAATCTATTGAGATGGTAAAGTGGGTGCGGAGGAATTCTCCTTGGCCTCCTTGACTAGCACCTGAGCCAGATGTGTGAAGTACATAACATCAACAAAGTCGAACTCTGGCCAAATAATGAAATTCTCAAACATATTTCCCTCCACTTCCATATTAGATATGTCTACCCTTGACAAGGAGTCATAGAAATCTATATATATAAAAGAGTTGCGTTACTGACTGACTGACTGACTGACTGACTGACTTATCATTGACCAGCCCCCAGACCAAACGGCTGAAGCCAGGGTCATGAAATTTTCAGGGTAGTTCCCAAATATGACGTAGACGTCGACTAAGAAAGGGTTTTACGAAATTCGTACTTTTAGGGGATAAAATGGCCCAAAAAGGGATAAACATCGAACCTTCGTCCTGACTAAACGGCAGTAGCTATAAACATGAAATTCGGTGAGTTCCTTGCAATGACCATGCAGACGAGCTACAAATAGGGATTTTTCGAAATTTGTACTTTTAAGGGCCGAGCGGGACAAAAAGGGATAAAAATGGTACCAACTAAAGTATTACAACTAGAAACGTGAAATTTGGTATGTAAATTCCTCTGACGATACAGAAACGAAGTAAAATTGGATTTTTCGAAATTTGTACTTTTAAGGGGAGAGCGGGACAAAAAGGGATAAAAATGGTACCTACTGAAGTATTACAGCTAGAATCGTGAGATTTGGTATGTAAATTCCTCTGACCATATAGAAACGAAGTAAAATTGGATTTTTCGAAATTTGTACTTTTAAGGGACGAGCGGGACAAAAAGGGATGAAAATGGTACCAATTAAAGTATTACAGATAGAAACGTGAAATTTGGTATGTAAATTCCTCTCACCATATAGAAACGAAGTAAAATTGGATTTTTCGGAATTTGTACTTTTAAGGGACGAGCGGGACAAAAATGGTACCAACTAAAGTATTACAGTTAGAAACGTGAAATTTGGTATGTAAATTCTTCTGACCATATAGAAACGAAGTAAAATTGGCTTTTTCGAAATTTGTACTTTTAAGGGACGAGCGGGACATAAAGGGATAAAAATGGTACCAACTAAAGTATTACAGCTAGAAACGTGAAATTTGGTATGTAAATTCCTCTGACCATATAGAAACGAAGTAAAATTGGATTTTTCGAAATTTGTACTTTTAAGGGGCGAGCGGGACAAAAAGGGATAAAAATGGTACCAACTAAAGTATTACAACTAGAAACGTGAAATTTTTTAAGTAAATTCCTCTGACTATATAGAAACGAAGTAACATTGGATTTTTCGAAATTTGTACTTTTAAGGGACGAGTGGGACAAAAAGGGATAAAAATGGTACCAACTAATGTATTACAACTGGAAACGTGAAATTTGGTATGTAAATTCCTCTGACCATATAGAAACGAAGTAAAATTAAATTTTTCGAAATTTGTACTTTTAAGGGACGAGCGGGACAAAAAAGGTACCAACTAAAGTATTACAGTTAGAAACGTGAAATTTGGTATGTAAATTCTTCTGACCATATAGAAACGAAGTAAAATTGGTTTTTTCGAAATTTGTTCTTTTAAGGGACGAGCGGGATAAAAAGGGATAAAAATGGTACCAACTAAAGTATTACAGCTAGAAACGTGAAATTTGGTATGTAGCTTCCTCTGACCATATAGAAACGAAGTAAAATTGGATTTTTCCAAATTTGTACTTTAAGGGACGAGCGGGACAAAAAGGGATAAAAATGGTACCAACTAAAGTATTACAGGTAGAAACGTGAAATTTGGTATGTAAATTCCTCTGACCATATAGAAACGAAGTAAAATTGGATTTTTCGAAATTTGTACTTTTAAGGGGCGAGCGGGACAAAAAGGGTACCAACTAAAGTATTACAGCTAGAAACGTGAAATTTGGTATGTAAATTCCACTGACCATAGAGAAACGAAGTAAAATTGGATTTTTCGAAATTTGTACTTCTAAGGGGTGCGCGGGACGAAAAGGTATAAAAATGCTGTACAATAATGTAAAGGGGAATGAATGTATTACCAAATAAAGTACATATTTTTAGGGGAAGCAAAAACACATGTTACCTATAGTGATTTTTCAAAATGTGTACTTTTTGGGAAAGAGGTGCAAATGGTTGTAATTTTTTGTTCAAAACTTGGTAGAAAACTATACATACGAAGTAGTTCATCTAAAATAGTGCATGTCGACAAGCACATTCCTTTGACTGTGTGTGAGTGCTAGCTAATAGGAGGTTTCCAAATTACTATTTTAGATTTATCTATATCCACCAAAAATTAAATAATACTATCCAAAAACAGAGACGGATACAATTAACGAATAACTTGCTTTTTCGCGTGCGAAGCAGCGGGTACTGCTAGTTAAGATATATGGAGAATGAAATGCTCGGAACCGTTAAGACATGGAAAACCTTAAGCTCCTTCTGTAAAAAAATCCCTAAATGCCTACCTATCCCTGATTGGAACGTAATGAGGATTTCTGAATGGGAAGAAGGATTCACGACGAATCCTTGGAGTTGATACGGTGGACGAGAATATACCGTAATGTAGTTAACCGAACTCTGTGGCTATAAGAAGGTCGCGTTAGATAGAATGTTGTGTCACGACAACAATATTAATTTTTTGTTCATGAGATGATGCTCAATCCGTCACACAGGAAACCCTAAAGCTGATTCAGATCAGTCCTCAATCCTCTACTGGCAATTTCCGACTGGAAGTTTGTAGAGATTACGAAACATGAGGCGAATTGTCGATAACTCCTTGGTGATATTAATATCGGTGCGCAGTAGGTTCTTCATGGCTTTTTGGCTTTTTTTAGTTTGGATTCACAAATAAATGCTCAATCCGCTTCCAGATTAATAAGATGCGTCGAAAAACTACAATCTTCTTCTAAAGCTTCTTGAGGTCAGTATTCCTCAAGAGACGGGCTCGAATATTCTTTCGGACAGTTTCGTACCATGGAGGAGAACATATTCTTGAATTGGGAAGTGGCATAATTAGAGTAGCTAAAGGACATTCTAGCTGACTCTAGTTATCATACTAGAGTCAGTACACCATTCGTATCGAGGCGGCCTCCGACAGCTTCAAACATATCATTATCTGGGGAAATTTTCCTACTACTTTCGTAGTTAGAGGAGTTCTGTAATTATTACCACTTTTTTAAAAAAAACAATCCCCCCTTTACAACGTATTTTTATTTTGTCCTCCGAGACGGACAAGGTCTTGTTGAATCCTTTAATTTCCCGCATCTTCTCTGTGAACTACAAATGGGAAATTTTCTATTGTTAACATCTAATATATTTAAGAATAGTGAGATATATAACTGCTTTTACTGATTTATGTTGTCCCCTTCTCCAAAAAATGTTTCCAGCAGACTGTAAAGCTTAATCAGGTCAGTACTTCTCATCCTCCAATATAGCGAGAGGGAGTTCATCATGACCCCTTGAAGTTGCTACGGTCTTCAATGGCTTCGACGCAACTATATTCCACTGAAGCCTTGAGGTTAGTAATCCTCAAACATCTACTCCAAACTAAAATTTTGCGAGAGTTGCTAAGATCGATCTTCTATGGCTTCGGCGCAACCTAAACACCTTCATTTTAGTAATCCTCATTTATCTACTATAGACTCGAATGTCGATAGAGTAATTGAGTATGAAACGAGTTCATCATAACTCCTTGGAGTTTCTACGATCGGTCTTCTATGGCTTCGGCGCAACTATCCATGGAAACCTTACGCTCCTTCATTTAAGTAATCCTTCAGATCAGTAATCCTCAAACATCTACTTAAGACTCGATTGTTGCGAGACTTTTTGAGGCTGAAACGAGTTCATCAAGACCTCTTGGAGTGGCTACGATCGATCTTCTATGGCTTCGGCGCAACTAAAGACCACGGAAACCATTTAAGTAACCCTTCAGATTAGTAATCCTCAACTATCTACTACAGACTAGAATGTAGGGAAAGCAATTGAGAGAAACCTAACTGCTTCATTTTAGTAACCCAACAGATTAGTAATCCTCAACTATCTACTACAGACTCGAAAGTAGGGAGAGTAACTGAGTGTGAAGCGAGTTCATCTTGACCCCTTGCTACGATCGGTCTTCTATGTCTTCGGAGTAGACTATAATCCATGGAAGTCTTAAGCTCTTTCAGATTAGTAATCCTTCAGATCAGTAATTCTCATTCTATCTACTCCAGATTTGAATGCAGCGAGAGTAATTGAGGCTGAAGCGAATTCATCATAACTTCTTGTAGTTGCTACTATCGATCTTCTATGACTTCGACGAAACTATAGTCCACGGAAGCCTTAAGCTCCTTTAGGTTAGTAATCCTGAACTGACTCAATAATCCTCAACTCTCCAGACTCGAATGTAGCGAAAGTAATTGAGGCTGAATCGAGTTCATCATGGCCACTTGGAGTTCCTACGATCGATGTATTATGGCTTCGGTGCATCTATAGTCTTTAAACTCTTTCAGGTTATTAATACTGAATTGTCTATGTGTACAACTGAGGCTCCTTGGGATCTCCCACCGGTCGATACGGTGGAAAGTCGACTATGTCCAAGACCCAGTCATCCTCCGCATGTACATCAATGAATACTAGCAGCAATTTTAAATTAGCGTTGAAAAGTCGAAGATAAAAGCTCAATTCGTTCTCGCTCCCGAAGTAGATTCGTTAGATGATAGTCATTTCCCCATAGTATAGTTTCTCCCTGTCTGCATCGATTGAAATTTCGCTGATCATTGCTTACGAAGCTAACCGATTTCGTTCAAATCGATTTGATTTAAAATGTTCAAAGTAGCAGATTAGAATCGGACTACCTTGGCGGTCGCTCAACGTAAACTAGTTTCCCATTCCATTGAATTTTGTTTATTCAAATAAATAGATTTTCTGCATTCTTACAGCATTACAGCAAAACAAATGCTAGTAATAATAAATAAATTGCATTAGATATTAGAAATAGTTTTTTTGTTTTCATTTATATTTTCAAGTTGTTGTTGCTGTTGTTTTTGCTATTGGATTTGCACCTCCTTCAAGGCAAACAACATTTAACCGCTAAAAACACTAAAACACAGTCGAATTCTTTAAGTTCAATGATCGATTGTAAGCGTTAGATAAGACGGCGACGGAGGCATGGAGCTGTGGCAGTCACATGCGCCGACAGCCAGGCATGCAGCCAGACGGACAGCGAGTGCAGCCAAACAGCTCGGGTATCATTTCGCAGACGTAATGACGGTAGGTATGCAGTGCCTCGGAGGCTTTGTTACAGTTGCGCATGCGCAACCTCATTGCTACTCCAACACAGCAGCAGCAACAACCACAACAACTCTGTAACTGTATTGGAGTTTGCTTGCTAGCCTGTGGTGTGTACGGTCGTAATCGTAACCGCGCCACACATTTAAGCCCCGGCATTGTTGTTCCATTCATTGTGTCGTTCAGATAACGTGACATGTGACAATAAACTGTAGTTAGTGCACATTGCACACCACTCCACGTTTTATGATCTGCCGCCTGCGCTGCTGTTGCCATTGTTTTTGTCTCTATAAAGTTATTGTTGTTAATTTTTTTTCGCTTCAAAATTAGTTCACTGCGATAAATTACTTTTTTTTTCGGAAAAAAAATTACAGCAAATTATAGAAATTGTGGCAATTTTCTTCCCTCCCATTGCAAATGTGGGGGGTCCCGCCAAAGTTCGGTGGTGCTTGAGAGGGCACGGCACCGCACAATCAAGTGATAGACAGGCAATTAACTGGTGTCTGCTAATTGAAATGAACTAAATTTAAGAGGGAATTTGTCAAATCATTGATAGATACCAAATTCAACTGGCGAGTACTGGAATAGAGCCGCCATTTTCACACAACAATCAAGACTACAAGACGAGACTTTAGGGTAGTGGTCTTATGTTTACCTCTGAAGCCGACAGTCCATGTCGGTCCTTAAGACCTACCAGTCAGCAGGGCTTCTAATACTTCGAGTAGATGCTCCGTTGTATTAGCTTGCATTTTCTTTCGGAGAGTTTCGGTCTTCGCTCCTTCACACAACAATCAAGAGTACTAGACTAGACTTTAAGGTAGTGGCCTAGTGTTCACCGGCGAAACACGCAATCCATGTCGGTTCTTAATGCCTGCCAGTCAGCAGGATGTCTGCTATGGAAACTGGAACCACAGTCAGCAATCTGACATCACGGGGCTTCTAATACTTCGAGTAGATGCCTTATAGTATTAGCTAGAATTTTCATTCGGAGAGTTTCCAAGATGGGAAACGTGTCCCGTGACATACTATCGAATTGGGAATTGGTGCAATCAGAGCAGCTGAAGGGCTTCGATCGTATAATGCTCAGGAACTCCTAAAGCTGACTTAGGTCAGCAATCCGCAACTGAACACCTCTGTTAGGAAGATCATGCAGATTACGAAACATGAGACGAATTGACGACAAATCCGCGGAGATGGTAATTTAGGTGCGGATGAGTCCTTGGCCGAACTCTATGACGAAAGATATTTTAGATAAGCAGTCATGGAGTCATTCACAGAGAATCCTCGTAGCTGATAAGGTGGATGAGGCTTCTTTGCCTTTGAATTCTGTGCATCCTCCTTCGAATCTAACGTAATGTAGCAAGCCGATCTTTGGGATTATAAGAGTGTCGCTTTAGCTAACATGGCGTGGCAGAGCAACAGTATTAGTTCTGGGATCCTGGCAGGAGGCTCATGCGGTCACACAGAAAAACCCTAAGGCTGATTGAGGTCAGCAATCTCCTACTAGCAATCTTCGACTGCAAGTTCGTAGAGATTACGAAACATGAGAGGAATTGTCAACAACTCCGTGGTGAAGCTTATATCGCTTTGGAGGCTTCGGCACTAATCATCCTCCTTGGCTGCCCCTTAATAGCGATAAATCAGGAGCTCGTGATGACATAAATCAGAGGTTCGTTTGAGGACAGCATTATCAGCTTGGATTCACAAAAAAATGTTCAAACCGTTTTCAAGTTGATAAGGTGCGACTAAAAACTAGAATCTTTCCCCTTGATAGCTCCATGGAGATACTAATGTGGATGTGGAGTTATCCTCTTTGGCCGACGAAAGATAGGCTGGACGTTACCCTTGATAAGGAGCATGTCGTGTCGGGGCAACAATATTAGTTTCGGATTCATGACAAGAGGCTCCATCTGTCTCCGGACTTTTGAGGTGCGAAGGAAGGAGATAATCTCGGATACGTACAATGCATTGAAAACCGCAAAGCTGATTGAGGTCAGGTTGGGTGGAAGGTTGTGCAGATTACGAAAGCTGAGGCGAATCGACAATAACTCCATGAAAAGGCGTCGGTACAGTCATCCTCCTTGGCTCAACTTTATGACGAGAGGTGAGAGACTTGTGGTGACTATATGAATAGTATTTTGCGTGAGGACAGTTCGATGTACAATCTTTCTCCCGATTGATAAGTTGCTTCGAAAAACTATAACCTTCCAGGGATACTCTGGGAAACTAATAAAGTGAGAAAGAAGCTAAAGCTTCCTCAGGGCAGTAATCCTCAACAGACGGGTTGGGATAGTTCTTTCGGATAGTTTTGTGGTGATTGGGCTTCGCCCGATTCCCAAATCTCGAATTGGTGTTATTAGAGTAGCTGAAGGGCAGTATTCGTAAAGCTAAATAGGTCAGTAATCTTCTACGGTTTATCTCACTCAGGAAGTTTGTGCAGATTAAGAAGCATGAGGCGTATCGACAATAACTCAATTGAGATATCAATATCCGTTCGAGGAAGTTCTGCTTGCCTTCGGTACAGTCGTCCTCCTGGGCTGAACTTTATGACAATGGATCACAGGCTTGTGGTGACAATGTGAGAGTAGCTTCTTCAGGGCAGTAATTATCAACACACAGGCTGGGATAGTTCTTTTGGAGAGTTTCGTTATGATTGGGCTTAGCCCGATTCACAAATCTCGAATTGGAGTTATTAGAGTAGCTGAAGGACAGTATTTGTAAAGTGCGCAGGAAACTCCAAAGCTGATTAGCATGAGGCGTATCGACAAAAACTCCATTGAGATGTCAATGTCTGTGCGGAGGAGGTTCAGCTTGCCTTCGGTATAGTCATCCTCCTCGGCTGAACTTTATGTCGATGCGTCAGAGGCTTGTGGTGACTATGTGAGAGGATAGCGGTATTATTTTGGTAATACTCAACCATCTACTCCAGACTCGAATTTTGCGAGAATTGCTACGATCGATTTTGAATGGCTTCGGCGCAACTATAGTCCATGGAAACCTAAACTCCTTCATTTTAGTAATCCTCAAATATCTACTACAGACTCGAGTGTAGGGAGTGTAATTGATTGTGAAGCAAGTTCATCTTGACACCTTGGAGTCGCGGTCTTCTATGGCTTCGACCAACTATTGTCCACGGAAAGCTCCCTCAGGTTAGTTATCCTGAACTGTCTATGTCGGAAGTGGTGAGAATAATCGAGTCTGAAGCGAGCTCATCATAACTCCTTGATGTTGCTACGAACGGTCTTATATGGCTACTATAATCCATGTAAACCTGAAGCTCTTTAGATTTTAGTTTGTATTAGTTTGGATTCGCGAAAAGCTGCTAAATCCGTCTCTAGGTTGATAAGAACTAGAACCTTTCCAGGGATACCCTCGAAAACTTATAACTTATCTTATGTACGACAGAAGCTAAAGCTTCTTCAGGGCAGTAATCCTCAGCAGATGAGCTGTGAATGGAAACTCCACATCTGATTTAGATAGACAATCCTCACCTGTGTACCTCCATCAGGAAGGTTGTGCAGAATAAGAAGCATCCGCAATAACTCTGTTGAGGTGTCAATGCCCGTGCGGGGCAGCTGCTGTATGGCTTCGGTACAGTCTCCTCACTGGCTGAATTTGAATACGATAGAACTCTTGGTAATACCCTTAGAAACTAATAATGTACGATAGACCTTCTTCAGGTCGGTAATTCTCAAGAGAAGGGCTGGGAATGTTCTTTCGATGAGTTTCGTACCAAGTGTTCTCCACAAGTCCAACATATTCTCGATTTGGGAATTGGCATAACTAGAAGAGCTGAAGGGCATTGTAGCTGACTCTAGTATGATAACACACTAAGAATCGGCAGCATCTAACCAATCACTGTCTCTCTGTCTCTTTGAGAGAATGGGGGAATTTTTCAACCCCAATTCATAACATATCATCTATGGGGTCTCTTTTAAGTATCCTCATGCGCATGATAGATGGCTGACCCTAGTATGATAACAGACCATGTTTATACAAACGACGCAGCTACCTCGTCAGTCAATGTCTAAGCGTTCACTGTCAGAGGAAATGGTCCCATTATTTTCGTTGTTAGTGGAGATCTGTAAGTATTACCTCCTTTTTAAAAAAACATTCTCCTACAGATTATTCTCTAAGGTTCCTCCTTCGCATGATAGATCACATTATATCCGATACAAAAATAGTCACAATCTCAGAACAATATGTTTGGGAATGCCTCGATTTCATACAGACGTACAAGGCCTTGTTGTTTGATTTCCCTAATTTCTCTTACAGCATTGTCTTTACTTGGAAAATTTCGTTACTTTTGGAAGTTTTCTACTGTTTAAATCTCTATATTTAAGAATAAAAGAAAAAAATATGACTGCTTTCACTGATTTATGTAGCCCCGCTCCCAAAAAAAATATTTTCATTCATAACACAGCATTTGGGAAATTTCCTCCAGCACCTGAGTCTGAGCCGAAGACTTCACACATAACGTCACATCAACAACGACGAACTCTGGCCAAACAATGCAATTCCCAAACATATTTTCCTCCTATTTTTCCCCACAACGTTGACAAGTTTATCGCATTGTAAATGATCTGCTGCTACGCTCCGAATGCTTGAACTGGTTTGGGAGGGGATTTAGATGCACTTTAGCGGGAGAGCCTGGAGATGGAGACGACGAAGGAGAGAGATGAAAAGCCTCATTAAAATGAAAATAATAAATGTGGAATTTATGGCCTGTGAAAGTCTTAAATTTTGTTTTCAAACAAACAAATTTTTTTGCGTACAACTTGTTTTCTTTTGCCTAGAGAGAAGATTCCTTAGAGTAAAGTTGTTTGGCCTCTCGGCTAACGGTAGATGTGAACAGCAATAGCACCTGAGACAAACCGAAAACAAAAAAAAAAAAAACTGAATTACCTTCATATCATACAGGTTAAATCGGTGGATGTAAAAACTTGTCTGCATAAGAAAACAAAATCCAAACAAATCTCAACAACAAAAAATGTATGAATGAATGAATGTAGGCATGCATGGTGTCCATAGAGCAGTGCAAGGCAGCCAACCAGGTGCATGGCATTCTTTTTGGGGCGACTGTGAGTGCGAGTAGATCGGCCAGCAAACACACACACTCTCCCGATACCTAGTAAGGGGTGGGTTCCACTCAACTACTGAGGAAAATGTATAAATTGCAATATAGTATTCATTTAAAGATTTTTTATTTTTTATTATTTTATATATTTTATTTTTTCCATGCTTTATATAAGGTTACTTTCTATATATGTTTGTGTGCCACAAAATTTGAAATCAATTTTTGAAAGCTTTTTTCTCAACCAATTTTGCTCAAATTTTGCACACTTAATCATTTTCGATGACAATACAAGGAAATGGAAAAATTTGACCAATTGGACAAAGGGGCGTGGTACCTCCCATACAAACCACAAATTAAAAATCTATTATTTCTGCTCCTGATAACGGTATTTGAACAAAATTTGGTACGTCGGTTTGGTGTGGATTTTTTAAGTGCTGCTGCAAATATGGGCGGGATTGTACAAAGGGGCGTGGTACCTCCCATACAAACCACAAATTAAAAATCTATTATTTCTGCTCCTGATAACGGTATTTGAACAAAATTTGGTACGTCGGTTTGGTGTGCATTTTTTAAGTGCTGCTGCAAATATGAGCGGGAATGGACAAAGGGGCGTGGTACCTCCCATACAAACCACAAATTAAAAATCTATTATTTCTGCTCCTGATAACGCAGTAATTATTCCTTCTACAAAAGATAACTAAAAAAGAATTTCTAGGCCCAATAGAATTCTGCTTGCATAAAGCATGGATTTGAAAAAAAATTTTTTTTTTTATTTACTAGTTTTATTTATTTTATTTATTTTATTTATTTTATTTATTTTATTTATTTTATTTATTTTATTTATTTTATTTATTTTATTTATTTTATTTATTTTATTTATTTTATTTATTTTATTTATTTTATTTATTTTATTTATTTTATTTATTTTATTTATTTTATTTATTTTATTTATTTTATTTATTTTATTTATTTTATTTATTTTATTTATTTTATTTATTTTATTTATTTTATTTATTTTATTTATTTTATTTATTTTATTTATTTTATTTATTTTATTTATTTTATTTATTTTATTTATTTTATTTATTTTATTTATTTTATTTATTTTATTTATTTTATTTATTTTATTTATTTTATTTATTTTATTTATTTTATTTATTTTATTTATTTTATTTATTTTATTTATTTTATTTATTTTATTTATTTTATTTATTTTATTTATTTTATTTATTTTATTTATTTTATTTATTTTATTTATTTTATTTATTTTATTTATTTTATTTATTTTATTTATTTTATTTATTTTATTTATTTTATTTATTTTATTTATTTTATTTATTTTATTTATTTTATTTATTTTATTTATTTTATTTATTTTATTTATTTTATTTATTTTATTTATTTTATTTATTTTATTTATTTTATTTATTTTATTTATTTTATTTATTTTATTTATTTTATTTATTTTATTTATTTTATTTATTTTATTTATTTTATTTATTTTATTTATTTTATTTATTTTATTTATTTTATTTATTTTATTTATTTTATTTATTTTATTTATTTTATTTATTTTATTTATTTTATTTATTTTATTTATTTTATTTATTTTATTTATTTTATTTATTTTATTTATTTTATTTATTTTATTTATTTTATTTATTTTATTTATTTTATTTATTTTATTTATTTTATTTATTTTATTTATTTTATTTATTTTATTTATTTTATTTATTTTATTTATTTTATTTATTTTATTTATTTTATCTATTTTATTTATTTTATTTATTTTATTTATTTTATTTATTTTATTTATTTTATTTATTTTATTTATTTTATTTATTTTATTTATTTTATTTATTTTATTTATTTTATTTATTTTACTTATTTTATTTATTTGATTATTCTACTTGGCCTTCTTTGACCTTCTTTGCAGCCAACCTAACCCTTTAATCCCTCATACAAATCTGCTGTAATACGTTGGTGGCTGTTGCATATGTGCTTGCCTCCGCTGTAGTATGTAACGGTGGAATGGAATGGTAGGCGTGAAAGTCTTCACATGCTCGAAATAATAAGAAAATTGTTAAATATTTCTCAGATCAGTGTTTCTTCTGCTGCAATTCGGGAAAGATATCACCAGCAACACCTAACAAGTAACATTTTTTTGTTGTTGCTGTTGTTGACTTTTATTGCTTCTGCGAAAACAATTGCCACAATTCACATGACTGCCGAAAAAATTACAAAGGCTGTAAAGAAGAAAATGTCTAAAACTCGATCTACAACTTCTCAAGGAAGCTCTATGATAGATACGATCATTTAAACTAACAATATTTTTTATTGTTGATTTTTTTCCTTTGGCAATTGTTTTCAAATTCAAACAGCAAAATTGTTGCGTGTGTTGGTGTGTGTATGTGTGGATGCAACGGCTATGCAACCATAAAAAATAACCATCAAATAAACGGGCATCTTTTAGTTTTAACTTAACGGCCAAATTATAAGAAGAAACAAAAAAAAAACGGCAAAACAAAAAAAGTGAAACTTACCTTTCATAACATGCAACGGGCGATAGAAACAGAGCTGGGTTAGCTGCAGTACTTCATGAAAGGAATTTTAGGTGGGGTTGAACATTATAAGTTTTTTTTTGCAACAGAAGCTGGTTAATTAACAGGGCAAGGTTAACAACAAGTTGAAGTTGAATAACGTGGATCTCTTCTGGTCAGAAAGATCGTCAATGAAAATAATAACATACAGAGGGAGAAAGAACAGAGTCCTGTGCTACTCCAGCGGTCTAGCTATGCTCATCGGTTGAGAACACATCTACTACAATACAGATGTGAATAAATAAATAAAATAAATAAAATACATGAAACAAAAAAATAAATAAAATAAATTAAATAAATAAAAAATACAATAAATAAAAATAATATAAATAAAATAAATAAAGTCAATAAAATAAATAAATAAATAAAGCAAATAAAATAAATATAATAAAATAAACAAAATAAATAAAATAAATAAAATAATTAAAATAAATAAAATAAATAAAACAATTAAAATAAATAAAATAAATAAAATAAATAAAATAAATAAAATAAATAAAATAAATAAAATAAATAAAATAAATAAAATAAATAAAATAAATAAAATAAATAAAATAAATAAAATAAATAAAATAAATAAAATAAATAAAATAAATAAAATAAATAAAATAAATAAAATAAATAAAATAAATAAAATAAATAAAATAAATAAAATAAATAAAATAAATAAAATAAATAAAATAAATAAAATAAATAAAATAAATAAAATAAATAAAATAAATAAAATAAATAAAATAAATAAAATAAATAAAATAAATAAAATAAATAAAATAAATAAAATAAATAAAATAAATAAAATAAATAAAATAAATAAAATAAATAAAATAAACAAAATAAATAAAATAAATAAAATAAATAAAATAAATAAAATAAAGAAAATAAAGAAAATAAAGAAAATAAAGAAAATAAAGAAAATAAATAAAATAAATAAAATAAATAAAATAAATAAAATAAATAAAATAAATAAAATAAATAAAATAAATAAAATAAATAAAATAAATAAAATAAATAAAATAAATAAAATAAATGAAATAAATAAAATAAATAAAATAAATAAAATAAATAAAATAAATAAAATAAATAAAATAAATAAAATAAATAAAATAAATAAAATAAATAAAATAAATAAAATAAATAAAATAAATAAAATAAATAAAATAAATAAAATAAATAAAATAAATAAAATAAATAAAATAAATAAAATAAATAAAATAAATAAAATAAATGAAATAAATAAAATAAATAAAATAAATAAAATAAATAAAATAAATGAAATAAATAAAATAAATAAAATAAATAAAATAAATAAAATAAATAAAATAAATAAAATAAATAAAATAAATAAAATAAATAAAATAAATAAAATAAATAAAATAAATAAAATAAATAAAATAAATAAAATAAATAAAATAAATAAAATAAATAAAATAAATAAAATAAATAAAATAAATAAAATAAATAAAATAAATAAAATAAATAAAATAAATAAAATAAATAAAATAAATAAAATAAATAAAATAAATAAAATAAATAAAATAAATAAAATAAATAAAATAAATAAAATAAATAAAATAAATAAAATAAATAAAATAAACAAAATAAATAAAATAAAGAAAATAAATAAAATAAATAAAATAAATAAAATAAATAAAATAAAGAAAATAAATAAAATAAATAAAATAAATAAAATAAATAAAATAAATAAAATAAATAAAATAAAGAAAATAAAGAAAATAAAGAAAATAAAGAAAATAAATAAAATAAATAAAATAAATAAAATAAATAAAATAAATAAAATAAATAAAATAAATAAAATAAATAAAATAAATAAAATAAATAAAATAAATAAAATAAATAAAATAAATAAAATAAATAAAATAAATAAAATAAATAAAATAAATAAAATAAATAAAATAAATAAAATAAATAAAATAAATAAAATAAATAAAATAAATAAAATAAATAAAATAAATAAAATAAATAAAATAAATAAAATAAATAAAATAAATAAAATAAATAAAATAAATAAAATAAATAAAATAAATAAAATAAATAAAATAAATAAAATAAATAAAATAAATAAAATAAACAAAATAAATAAAATAAACAAAATAAATAAAATAAATAAAATAAATAAAATAAATAAAATAAAGAAAATAAATAAAATAAATAAAATAAATAAAATAAATAAAATAAATAAAATAAATAAAATAAATAAAATAAATAAAATAAATAAAATAAATAAAATAAATAAAATAAATAAAATAAATAAAATAAATAAAATAAATAAAATAAATAAAATAAATAAAATAAATAAAATAAATAAAATAAATAAAATAAATAAAATAAATAAAATAAATAAAATAAATAAAATAAATAAAATAAATAAAATAAATAAAATAAATAAAATAAATAAAATAAATAAAATAAATAAAATAAATAAAATAAATAAAATAAATAAAATAAATAAAATAAATAAAATAAATAAAATAAATAAAATAAATAAAATAAATAAAATAAATAAAATAAATAAAATAAATAAAATAAATAAAATAAATAAAATAAATAAAATAAATAAAATAAATAAAATAAATAAAATAAATAAAATAAATAAAATAAATAAAATAAATAAAATAAATAAAATAAATAAAATAAATAAAATAAATAAAATAAATAAAATAAATAAAATAAATAAAATAAATAAAATAAATAAAATAAATAAAATAAATAAAATAAATAAAATACATGAAACAAAAAAATAAATAAAATAAAATAAATTAAATAAATAAAATAAATAAAATAAATAAAATAAATAAAATAAATAAAATAAATAAAATAAATAAAATAAATAAAATAAATAAAATAAATAAAATAAATAAAATAAATAAAATAAATAAAATAAATAAAATAAATAAAATAAATAAAATAAATAAAATAAATAAAATAAATAAAATAAATAAAATAAATAAAATAAATAAAATAAATAAAATAAATAAAATAAATAAAATAAATAAAATAAATAAAATAAATAAAATAAATAAAATAAATAAAATAAATAAAATAAATAAAATAAATAAAATAAATAAAATAAATAAAATAAATAAAATAAATAAAATAAATAAAATAAATAAAATAAATAAAATAAATAAAATAAATAAAATAAATAAAATAAATAAAATAAATAAAATAAATAAAATAAACAAAATAAATAAAATAAACAAAATAAATAAAATAAATAAAATAAATAAAATAAATAAAATAAATAAAATAAAGAAAATAAAGAAAATAAATAAAATAAATAAAATAAATAAAATAAATAAAATAAATAAAATAAATAAAATAAATAAAATAAATAAAATAAATAAAATAAATAAAATAAATAAAATAAATAAAATAAATAAAATAAATAAAATAAATAAAATAAATAAAATAAATAAAATAAATAAAATAAATAAAATAAATAAAATAAATAAAATAAATAAAATACATGAAACAAAAAAATAAATAAAATAAATTAAATAAATAAAAAATACAATAAATAAAAATAATATAAATAAAATAAATAAAGTCAATAAAATAAATAAATAAATAAAGCAAATAAAATAAATATAATAAAATAAACAAAATAAATAAAATAAATAAAATAATTAAAATAAATAAAATAAATAAAACAATTAAAATAAATAAAATAAATAAAATAAATAAAATAAATAAAATAAATAAAATAAATAAAATAAATAAAATAAATAAAATAAATAAAATAAATAAAATAAATAAAATAAATAAAATAAATAAAATAAATAAAATAAATAAAATAAATAAAATAAATAAAATAAATAAAATAAATAAAATAAATAAAATAAATAAAATAAATAAAATAAATAAAATAAATAAAATAAATAAAATAAATAAAATAAATAAAATAAATAAAATAAATAAAATAAATAAAATAAATAAAATAAATAAAATAAATAAAATAAATAAAATAAATAAAATAAATAAAATAAATAAAATAAATAAAATAAATAAAATAAATAAAATAAATAAAATAAATAAAATAAATAAAATAAATAAAATAAATAAAATAAATAAAATAAATAAAATAAACAAAATAAATAAAATAAACAAAATAAATAAAATAAATAAAATAAATAAAATAAATAAAATAAATAAAATAAAGAAAATAAAGAAAATAAATAAAATAAATAAAATAAATAAAATAAATAAAATAAATAAAATAAATAAAATAAATAAAATAAATAAAATAAATAAAATAAATAAAATAAATAAAATAAATAAAATAAATAAAATAAATAAAATAAATAAAATAAATAAAATAAATAAAATAAATAAAATAAATAAAATAAATAAAATAAATAAAATAAATAAAATAAATAAAATAAATAAAATAAATAAAATAAATAAAATAAATAAAATAAATGAAATAAATAAAATAAATAAAATAAATAAAATAAATAAAATAAATAAAATAAATAAAATAAATAAAATAAATAAAATAAATAAAATAAATAAAATAAATAAAATAAATAAAATAAATAAAATAAATAAAATAAATAAAATAAATAAAATAAATAAAATAAATAAAATAAATAAAATAAATAAAATAAATAAAATAAATAAAATAAATAAAATAAATAAAATAAATAAAATAAATAAAATAAATAAAATAAATAAAATAAATAAAATAAATAAAATAAATAAAATAAATAAAATAAATAAAATAAATAAAATAAATAAAATAAATAAAATAAATAAAATAAATAAAATAAATAAAATAAATAAAATAAATAAAATAAATAAAATAAATAAAATAAATAAAATAAATAAAATAAATAAAATAAATAAAATAAATAAAATAAATAAAATAAATAAAATAAATAAAATAAATAAAATAAATAAAATAAATAAAATAAATAAAATAAATAAAATAAATAAAATAAATAAAATAAATAAAATAAATAAAATAAATAAAATAAATAAAATAAATAAAATAAATAAAATAAATAAAATAAATAAAATAAATAAAATAAATAAAATAAATAAAATAAATAAAATAAATAAAATAAATAAAATAAATAAAATAAATAAAATAAATAAAATAAATAAAATAAATAAAATAAATAAAATAAATAAAATAAATAAAATAAATAAAATAAATAAAATAAATAAAATAAATAAAATAAATAAAATAAATAAAATAAATAAAATAAATAAAATAAATAAAATAAATAAAATAAATAAAATAAATAAAATAAATAAAATAAATAAAATAAATAAAATAAATAAAATAAATAAAATAAATAAAATAAATAAAATAAATAAAATAAATAAAATAAATAAAATAAATAAAATAAATAAAATAAATAAAATAAACAAAATAAATAAAATAAATAAAATAAATAAAATAAAGAAAATAAAGAAAATAAAGAAAATAAAGAAAATAAAGAAAATAAAGAAAATAAAGAAAATAAAGAAAATAAAGAAAATAAATAAAATAAATAAAATAAATAAAATAAATAAAATAAATAAAATAAATAAAATAAATAAAATAAATAAAATAAATAAAATAAATAAAATAAATAAAATAAATAAAATAAATAAAATAAATAAAATAAATAAAATAAATAAAATAAATAAAATAAATAAAATAAATAAAATAAATAAAATAAATAAAATAAATAAAATAAATAAAATAAATAAAATAAATAAAATAAATAAAATAAATAAAATAAATAAAATAAATAAAATAAATAAAATAAATAAAATAAATAAAATAAATAAAATAAATAAAATAAATAAAATAAATGAAATTAATAAAATAAATAAAATAAATAAAATAAATAAAATAAATAAAATAAATAAAATAAATAAAATAAATAAAATAAATAAAATAAATAAAATAAATAAAATAAATAAAATAAATAAAATAAATAAAATAAATAAAATAAATAAAATAAACAAAATAAATAAAATAAACAAAATAAATAAAATAAATAAAATAAATAAAATAAATAAAATAAATAAAATAAATAAAATAAATAAAATAAATAAAATAAATAAAATAAATAAAATAAATAAAATAAATAAAATAAATAAAATAAATAAAATAAATAAAATAAATAAAATAAATAAAATAAATAAAATAAATAAAATAAATAAAATAAAGAAAATAAAGAAAATAAAGAAAATAAATAAAATAAATAAAATAAATAAAATAAATAAAATAAATAAAATAAATAAAATAAATAAAATAAATAAAATAAATAAAATAAATAAAATAAATAAAATAAATAAAATAAATAAAATAAATAAAATAAATAAAATAAATAAAATAAATAAAATAAATAAAATAAATAAAATAAATAAAATAAATAAAATAAATAAAATAAATAAAATAAATAAAATAAATAAAATAAACAAAATAAATAAAATAAACAAAATAAATAAAATAAATAAAATAAATAAAATAAATAAAATAAATAAAATAAAGAAAATAAAGAAAATAAAGAAAATAAATAAAATAAATAAAATAAATAAAATAAATAAAATAAATAAAATAAATAAAATAAATAAAATAAATAAAATAAATAAAATAAATAAAATAAATAAAATAAATAAAATAAATAAAATAAATAAAATAAATAAAATAAATAAAATAAATAAAATAAATAAAATAAATAAAATAAATAAAATAAATAAAATAAATAAAATAAATAAAATAAATAAAATAAATAAAATAAATAAAATAAATAAAATAAATAAAATAAATAAAATAAATAAAATAAATAAAATAAATAAAATACATGAAACAAAAAAATAAATAAAATAAATTAAATAAATAAAATAAATAAAATAAATAAAATAAATAAAATAAATAAAATAAATAAAATAAATAAAATAAATAAAATAAATAAAATAAATAAAATAAATAAAATAAATAAAATAAATAAAATAAATAAAATAAATAAAATAAATAAAATAAATAAAATAAATAAAATAAATAAAATAAATAAAATAAATAAAATAAATAAAATAAATAAAATAAATAAAATAAATAAAATAAATAAAATAAATAAAATAAATAAAATAAATAAAATAAATAAAATAAATAAAATAAATAAAATAAATAAAATAAATAAAATAAATAAAATAAATAAAATAAATAAAATAAATAAAATAAATAAAATAAATAAAATAAATAAAATAAATAAAATAAATAAAATAAATAAAATAAATAAAATAAACAAAATAAATAAAATAAACAAAATAAATAAAATAAATAAAATAAATAAAATAAATAAAATAAATAAAATAAAGAAAATAAATAAAATAAATAAAATAAATAAAATAAATAAAATAAATAAAATAAATAAAATAAATAAAATAAATA